>CM034533.1:68049910-68202593 GCA_020002185.1 Paraescarpia echinospica | reverse complement strand
CTTCTCGTGTTGTAGAAGTGTCACTCCTAGCCCCTGCGTACTTGCGTCACATTGAAGTACCACCGGTTTCGTCACATCGTAGTACGAGAGAGAACGTTCTGCGGTTGCGATGTCTTTCACTCGCTCGAACGCTTCTTGCTGGTCTGGTCCCCACACGAACTCGGCGTCTTTCTGCACCAGACGTCGTATGGGCTCGCAGACTGCAGAAAGATTCGGCATGAATTTCGCGATGTAGTTCGTGAAGCCCAGGAACCGTCGTACTTGTTCGACGTCCATCGGCGTCAGCATATTCTTGATGTCGCACACTTTATCAGGATCGGGCTTGACCCCGTCCGGAGACAACACATGCCCGATGTACACGATCTCTTTCATGTGAAGCCTCATTTTAGATCTGTTCAATTTCAAGTTTTGTTCGTGAGCACGCTGTACTAGCTTGATGAAGTTGCTGTCATGGTCTCTGCGGGCCTCTGCCTCTGTCTGACCACGACCGACGATCAAGATGTCGTCAGCTACTGTGGAGATCCCTTCGAGACCCTCCAGCGCTTGCTGCAAACGACGTTGAAATTCCTCCGGACTCGACGAGATACCAAATGGCATACGCAGCCATCTGTATTTTCCTGCCGGAGTCCAGAATGTCGTCAGGTAACTGCTTTCATCTGTCAGTTTCACCTGCAGGGATCCGTCTTTCGCGTCGACAAGCGAGAAGATTTTCGCATTCGTCAGCGTTGGCAGAACCTCTTTGATCGTAGGTAGCGAGAAGTGGTTGCGTTGAATCGCCTTGTTCAGGTCAGAGGGGTCGATGCATACTCGCACCGAGCCGTTCGCCTTACGTACTGCCAGACAGCTCGAAATCCACTGAGCCGGTGTCTCGACTTTCGCGATGACGCCCTGTGCCTCCAGTGCCTCGATCTTCTTTAGGAACTCGTCCTTCAGTGCGTAAGCGACTTTCCGTGGTCGATTCTGTACGGAAGCGACAGTTGTGTCAATCTCGATGTTGTACTCACTCGGAAGACACCCAAGTCCGGTGAAGACATCCGCATACTCCGTTATGGCAGCATCGATGTCGTTTGTTCGATCCTCGACCAGGCTGACGTGTTCACTCACCGCGATCAGATCGAGTTTCAGACACGTGTCGAGGGACAGCAGTGTGGCGTGCCTCGTTTTGACGACTTCGAAGATCAATATCTCCTCACGCTGGTCGTTTTCTCGGAGTGTTAGGGAACATCTACCCTTCGACGGCACCTGCGAACCATCGTACATCGTCAAGTTCGAGGTACTCGCGCGTAGTGGTGGAGAGCCCAGTAGTCGATAGTCGGTGACGCTGAGGACATTGCATGTTGCGGCGGTGTCGAGTTGACATCTCAGTGCAGTAGGAGCTGAACGACTCTCCGATGATACGTTGATCGTTGCCATCAGACGTCGACCCTCCTTGTCCACTTGTATGCGTAGAATGCTGGAATCGTTGTCACCGTCGACGAGGTAGACACGCTTCGTCTTTGACTGTGCCTGCGGCGCTCGGCAACACTTGGCGTAGTGATTTATATTTTTACAGGCGTAGCACTCACTGCCGAATGCTGGACATTGTCTCGGCGGGTGCTCTGTGCCGCACTTCCCACATTTGTCCGCTTGTTGCTCGACGTGTGAGTCGGTTGAGATCTCGGCCTGCGTTTAGCCTTCTTCTGTCTCGTCTTGTAGACCGCCTGCACTTCCTCGTTCAGTTTGAGCTTCCGCATTTCGCCTTCCGTATCCTCCGCTAGGCGACACAGGGTAATGGCTTTCTCCAGGTCTAGGTTCTTTGTTTCAAACAGACGCCGACGCGTCCGTTCTTGGTCTAACCCCAACGTTAGCGCGTGAAGAACCATGTCGTCCATCAGATCTCCAAACGCACTTTCACGGACCTTCTTCTTTAGGGCCGTAATTAAGTCATCAATAGAGCGATCGTTCTGCTTCATGGTGAGGAAGTGATGTCTGGATGCAAACACGCTCACTCTAGGACGGCAGAATTCATCAAACTTCGCGATGACGTCATCAAACGTTGGAACGCCTTCAAACGTGAAGTTGTCATAGATGTCATTCCCTTTGTCACCGATACAGCGTAGTAGAATCGCCGTTTTCGTCTTCGCGTTCGCGTCAGCTTTGTCACTGGCGTCGATGAACTGCGTGAACTGCTTTTTGAAACGCAGCCATTGCTCTGGCAGATTGCCGGACACGGGAAGTGGGTCGGGGAGAAGGAATCGTTCCATCACTTTTGTAGTCAAAATAGAACGGACTAACCTTCTTTCACCGCGACTTTACGTTCTCTGAGTTCCAATTCACCTCTAGTTCGCTCTTTCTGACACCATGTTTCAATAATTGTTTGTTGACAACCGATTATGTATCACGAAATGACTTTTATTAAACTCGTGTTGGCGTGGTCGAACCGGAACTTCTTCTTCTTCTTCTTCTTCCAATACACGCCTAGCCTCAACATGCTGAAGATACAGGCGGTGCGTGGCATGGCACGCGAACAGGAAATTTTTGTTTTGCTTTTAGAGTTCAATATATAAGAACACAAATTATCGTGTAAATAAACATAAATACGTGCAGAAGAACTTGTTAAAGTCTAAAACATGGGGTACTGCAAAGTCTGGATGTTGCTTTTAAACGCATCCAGGCTGTTTTGATTTACAATATATTGAGGGAGGGAATTCCAAAGTCGAATGGTACTGGGGAAAAAAGAATACAAGTGGTAGTTGCATCTGGATTGAGGGATAAGGTAAGATAAGGAATGTTGTTTTCTAGTGACTATATTTACAGGAATAAGGTATTGGTTTGCTGGTATACCCACTAGGCCATTTGCTATCTTGTACATCATACATAGTTTTGCATAAGTTCTTCTGTCTGATAAGGATCTCCATCCTAATGTCTGGAGCATGTCTGTTACACTGGAGGTATTGTGGTGGCGATATAAGACATATCGGGCTGCATGGCGTTGAATCATTTCTAGTTTGTTTATTTGTGTAAGGGTATATGGATCCCAGACAGTACAGCTGTTCTCCACGATGGGTCTGACAAAGGTGAAGTAGGCCTGAGTTTTTATTTGAATTGACGGAACTTTGAGATTTCTGCAGAGGAAGCCGTGATCTATTTGCTTTTAGACAAATGTTATTTATGTGGGCATTCCACCAAAGATCTGAGGTTATGGTTATACCAAGATATTTTACCTGTGAAACAGTTTCTAGTGTTTGACCATGAAGCATGTATTGATTGTTAATGACAGTTTTGTTTCTTGTTACTGGTATGACATGGCATTTTTGAAGATTGAATTCCATGTTCCAGGTAATGGCCCATTTTCCAAGTTTGTGATCATCAGCAAAAAATCTAACTGTAAATCAGTTTTTTATGGCTGACCTTATCAAATGCTTTAGAGAAATCCATCATTATGACATCCGTTTGCGTGCCACACTGCATATGGGTAACTAAGTCATGTATGAACTGAATAAGCTGTGTCTCGCAAGATACTTGGGAGCGAAAGCCATGTTGAAGATGATAAAGAATGTTGTGTGAATGTGCATGTTTCATTATACTACTAACCAAGACATGTTCCATTAGTTTTGATGCTATGCATGTCAGGGAAATGGGCCTATAATTTGAAGCTATGTATTTTTGACCATTCTTGAAAATAGGTGAGACATTTGCTTTTAGCCAGTCTGTGGGGACTTCTCCTGTAGCATATGACTACTGAAAGATTAAAGTTAGCGATGGCGCAATTTCAACAGCCAATTCTTTTAGAATTCTTGGGTTGATGTTGTCTGGTCCTTGTGCTTTATACGGTTTAAGATTTTGTAGGAGTCTTAGTACACCAGCTTCTGTAATTTCTATTTCTGGCATTTCAGGTAGTGTTGGATTGGATAGTTTGGTTACTTGGGGAGATGGGTCGTCTGTAAAGACTGATTGAAACTGCTGATTTAGTATCTACGCTTTGGCTTTAGGGTTTGAGTGTAGGATTCCATTTTGTTTGAGAGGCGATATCGCTGTGTGGTTTGTACGGCAGTGTTTCATGTAAGTCCAGAATCTCTTAGCATAACCTTGTTTTTGTTGACTATCTTCAGTAGAGGTGACAATTTCATTTATATAGTTCCAGTAGGCAGTTCTCAGTTGTTGCTGTATAGTTTGTTTTAGATGTTTGTATTTTGGAGTGTGCTTGTGGCATTTGTGCATTCTGTCCCTTTTTTGCATAAGTTTCTTTAGTGTTGGTGTAATCCAGGGGTATCCGTCCCTACATCTAGCCATTCTGGATGGTATATACAACCCAGTACCTTTGACAATGCTATCCCGAAACATACACCACAACTTGTTTGCACTGTTTTGTTCATAGCAATTTTGAAGATTTTTGCTTACATCTTTCATATGTTTTCCAAATTTGTCCCAGTATGCCTTATTGAAAAGGGGAATATTTCTAGGTTTCTGTTTGTGTTTCATTGGGTTTATGTCTAGCTCTGTGTAACAACAGTCATGATCTGAGATTCCTGGTAATATCTCTGTTCGGTTGACGTTGGTAGGGTTATTTGTGATCATTACGTCTAGAGTGTTTTCTCCCCTTGTTGGCTTGTCTATAATCTGGATAAGACCAAGGTCATCTAGAATGTTTCGAAATGTATCATGAAGTAGTACGTTTTGGCAGTTTGGTTTTAACATTCCATTCTGCCAGTCCCATCCAGGAAAATTAAAATCTCCTGCAATGAATAAGTGTTGCTTTTGATTTACTCTGCCTAAAGATATTTCAAATTGTTTTATGCTGTGTTCGTCATTTACGTCAGGTCTGTAGTAGGCACATATGTGAAGTAATTTACAACCAGCTATGCTAATCTTAGCCCAAATGATTTCGCAGTCTGTCTCTAATTCAAATTCCTCTTCACTAAGCAGGTCAGAATGTATTGCAATGAATACCCCTCCTCCTCTCTGTTCATCTGTTCTGTCCTTTCTATATACATTGAATTTATCTGGGAAATATTCAGAATCTAATATGCTATTGCTAAGCCAGGATTCAGTGCCAATAATTATGTCTGGTTTGGAGCTATCAATGAGTGAAAGGAATTCTGCCTTCTTGTTTTTTAGTGATTGACAATTTAGGTTGATGATTCTCAATGTTTTTTTAGTATTAGGAGTATGACGGTAATTGTGCTGTTTCCTTTGATTCGAAGGAGATGATGCATGTAGTGGAGGTCCTAACCCTGCTGGTGTTGTAGGGAGTTGAATGGAGTCATCATTTGATTGAGAGATGTGTTGATATATATTTTCAGAGAGTTCAATGTCGTCATAATTGAAAAGGGTACTACTGAAATTAGGCATTCCACATTTTAGGCAATTCCATGATGTGTTGGTGTTTTGCATCGTTTCATATATTGTGTCTCTGAAACTGCGCATGCTCGCATCAAAGATTGTAAATACGATATGCAACTCTAAGAAATGTCACGTAACATAAACGTCAATAGCGCCATCTGGCGACCAGATAGAATAACTACTTATTCTAACATTGCCCTCTTCTGGAGAGATGACAGACAATTTTTGTATGCCAATAATTCCGAAAGGGGGCGACGTCGTTTGTTTTCATGGGTCGAAACATGCGTTGTTTACGTGAATGTTGTTGCACTTTTATTTGTTTTGTTTGTTATGTTTGATATGACGACTTGTGTGAACAAGACGGTGCCACTTCTGTCGTCGGTGCAACGCGACATCGTGTCAGGCCTTGGACGTTTGTTTTACGTCGTGTCTCCAGCAGAAACTGCGTTCGAAAAAGTCGAAGATGTCCCGGATTTTGTCAATAAAGTAGGGCAGCCTGGGGCAGCGCGCTCTCCCAAGGAAAGCGGTCAAATTACCCACCATAAATTTGTGCTGACTTGTCCTAAATATGTTCATAAAAAAATATGTGTTACCCATAGGGAAACTATTTTCAATAAGTAGTCAAACCAGATGAGTTATATATGAAAAGTAGTATGAGTCCCCATGCAAAAACCGTCTTGCTCCATTACCATGATGAGGCGAGACGTAGCAATTTAGATAGCAATAGAATTGAAGAAATGTTAAGTTAAATTACCATGAGGCAAGATGTACCAATCTAAATAATAATAGAATTGAAGAAATTTTTTTTAATGTACCTAAAATGATTTGGCAACATGCTTAATTGATTGACAGGTAATTTGCACCAATAAAAGTAACACCTGCTGAGATATAGCTGGGTGTGCATTTTATCTTGAGGGTGCAGTTAGCCCACACTACTCTGTCGCCTGTTTGTCAATAATATTCAGTAGGGATAGACCTACATCGCCGTAACCTGCCATAAAGTTAATTCATTATCACATCTGTAAAGTAACTAATACGATTGATCTTCAACTGTTTGTTCTGTTTTATGATTATTTGTGTCCTGGATGAAAATTATTAATATTGTGAATATACCTATATACTTAATTATGAAGTCTCAAAAAGTTTTTATAAAGTCGGTTGTATATTTTATTTTATTAATCAGCAATAACATTTTATTTCTAACAAACACATTCTACATATATTATCTAACATGTTATGTAGCTAATGTTGAACTATTTTTTATTTAAAATAATATATTTTTACATTATTTTCCAAACGTGCTACATGTCTTTACCTACCTGCAAACAGATCCATGCATTCATCAGGTGTACATTTACGTTTTTAGCACTGATTTCCATTGCAGGCGATTCCTTACTTCGTGGTGTTTCTTGTTGCCGAGTTGTTTGTCCTCCTTATGCAAGGGAAGTCACTTCCCCGACACAATGACGGATTGTCTTCCATCTCTGCCGGGATCCTCTCCCTTCTCCCAATGTAAGAGATCCTACATCATACATTTATAGTTCTGCCTGTCAGAGGTGCCAAGTTATATCGCCGCAAAAGCGGTAGAGCTACGGGTTTTCGTGATGTGATGGTGGTAGATGATGAACTGACACCACAAGCCTTGCATTACAGTCATAAGGGGGGTGTGGGTAGGAAAGGTAATCACTCCATGGTCGGGTAATTGTTCAATTATAGCTGAGTACTTGGTACAGTGTGTCAAATTGATGAGACATTAAGTATTGTGTATCAAATTGGTTGGACACTTGGTACAGTGTTTCAAATATTGATGAGACATTAAATATTGTGTATCAAATTGGTGAGACACTTGATACATTGTGTCAGATTTATGAGACATTAAGTACACTGTGTATCAGATTTGTTAGACATTTGGTACATTATGTCAAATTTATGAGACATTAAATATATTGTATCAAATTGGTGAGACACTTGGCACAGTATGTAAAATTTATAAGACATTAGGTACTGTGTGTATCAAATTGGTTGGACACTTGGTACAATATATCAGATTAGTGGGACTTTAGTACAGCATATAAAATAATAGTGATACAGTAGAACCTCTCTTTTAAGGTCACCTCAGTAATACAGCCACCTCACAATGAAGGTCACCCTGGGACAATGCAAAATTATTTTAGTAACAGTAAATATAGGAATTGAGTCCCGCTAATATGGTCACCTAGCTATTCAGGTGACACTTGCCCTGTCCTGAGGGTGACCTTAATAGGGAGGTTCCATGTACTTAATTTTACTACAGCACTTGTATCTGATTGGTGGACTGTCTCCACCATATGTGATAATAATTATTATAAATATTCAATTATATATTATATATTTTTATAATGGTTTTTCCAGACTGCTTGTAAAAAACGTAGAGAATCGAGCATACGAGTGGATCTGGAATGATTGGCCTCTCTACAGATTCCATTGGCACTCGCCTGTCACGTGGTGGCTATGCATGCTGGGAGTTGATTTCTGCTATTACTGGATCCACCGAATGTCCCACGGTCAGATATATGTTCATATGTACCGTATTTGTTCTATTAAACATACCGTATGGTTAACAAATATTTGATATGTGGAAATGTGTCCGATATTGCATTCCAATGAGCTTACAGGGGTATACACCCATTTTATGGGGTTCCTGGGTTTAACCATCTCAGCAGACGTGACTGGCAAGCGATTTATGCATACACATATCATCTGATATGAACAAAAGGATACCAGAACACTGTAACATCTTATACTTTAGGAGAACTCTTTGATATGTTTTCATCCCTGAGCTTTGAATCTACATTGGTAGAAACTAAATTACTATGATGGATTCAGTAGTCAAGGTTGGCATTGAAAAATGGTGTCAGACACTAATTAGGGCATGTGTGCTTAATACAATGAATATGGTAATCTAAAAGATTTTAAAACTATAATAAAACAGTCAGTCACATAGACTGTCATTGGATGTAAAGTTTTTAAAGATATAGAAGGTTTGGTAAGATGGTCCATCTAACAAAGAGAAGTGTGTGTATACAACAAAACAGTGCACTTCTAGGGAACCGATAAATGTGCTGCATTAAAATATTGGGCTTTGTTAATAACATATTCGATAATGAACTTTCTTGAGATATTCACTGTTTAGTTATCAAAAAAAAAAAATTGTTGTTATTGGGGGCCTTTTACCCACTATTAATGGTAAAACCACAACACTCATACCATTCAGCAAGATGTTTTAAAACAGCGCTACCTCAAAACCATCCATCGTAAAGCCAGACAACAACTACTCGTAGTATCATCAGATGGTTGTGGGTCTAGAGGGTTAAGAAATAATTTATGCATATTTTTATGCATATTTTAATTGTCTGTTTACAGAGGTGAACTTTATATGGGCAGCTCACCAAGTACATCACAGTTCTGAGGACTACAACTTCACGACAGCCCTGAGGCAGTCCGTACTGCAACGCTACCTCTCTTGGGTCAGTTCTTGTCATACGATTTCCATCGTTATCATAAAATGTGATCTGTCACAGTGAACCAAGTACCATAAATGTCCATGTATAATATGCACACTGACATTTGCTAAATTTTGATAGAATTTCTATATCACCATGTATAATACGCACCCCGACTGTTGACATCAATCTCTGATTTCACCGCTTCTAATATTTTGCTTGAACCCATGAATCCATTTCAGATTCGTAAACATGTCACCTACGCAAGTTACGACATTGTCGCTCGCACGTGACTAGTGTGTAAGCACTATGTAACTTGTTATGTAGCTTGATGATTGCGCAACTGGTTAAATCAGCACTTGCTAGAACTTACATTGTGTCGTTCTGATTTCACTTTTAAATTAACACCAAGTTCTATTCTGAAATGCTACATGCAAACCTGGTACTTTCAACTGCGAAGCATATATGCGCTACATTCGTCTTTATTTACATTCACAACATTTGCATTCCCAACTTTAAACATGGAGTCACATTTGTTGACACTCGACAAGTGACGCGGGCATCATTCATGTGATTCAGGAACGCCAATCATAATCATAGCGGGACGCTTCCCGGGCTGCACTTCCCGGTCTCGTACGCTTCCTGCTCATCGGTGTTATTCGCGATGTCAAACATCCGGGCTCTCGTCTTTGTCATTTCTCGCTGCTAGTTTAGGGCTAGAGAGGCGGTTACGGGAGTGCGATTCTTGCCGTTCGTCTGCGTTGCTGCGGTGGTTTATGTGATTGTGACATCACACTGACTTTGATAATATTACTAGTTTTCCAGCAGTGTTTTCCTGGTCTGCAAACTTTGATAAATTGGTCAGAGAAAATTTTTTGTAGCCTTAGCACCATGTATAATATGTACCCCGAATTTGACTAAAAAGTTAAGAAAAAAAATTAAGCCTCACAGGCCATTTCTGCATGTGAGCAAAGAATAGTTGTCCAGGTTATGTCCCATCATTGTTGACATCTAGGCCAAAATGCACACCTTGTCATCATGACTGTCAATGTCTGGATTATTTTCCTCAATAAATAATATAAAACTAATAAAATATTAAATGTGTGGTTGCTTTGAGCATTGGTTTTTTACACAGTCCAATTTTAAACCAACTTTTTTCAAGCTTCTTAAGCTAGCTTTTTAAAAGTTAGCTTAATTTTAATCAATAAGTCAAAAACTACTGAAGACATTTCAACAAATGTGGTATCATTTTAAAGTTCATAATATGTGCAACTCAAAATGGTACACCACACTATTTTGTTTTGCTTAATAACAGACCACAGATGTATCAACACCAGATTTGTGGTCAAATGCATTGAATCAACTCCAATTACAGAATACACTAGTTAAATTTAGAATAACAATTTTAATTCCACCTTATAAATATACTTCTGAAATACATATTGCAGGTATTATATCCATAGCAGTGTGTGAGTAGAGCGGCCATACATTTACTCTGTATAATTTCAAACATAATCTTCTATTAAAATTTTGAGCACTTTTTGAAGAAAGAATATGAGACTAAAAGTTACATGTAATTGAAAAAGTACCAAAAGACCAGTTACATTTTCATCAAATTCCATAAATGGAATTGATGTTTAATTCCAAATACATGTCTGTTATCGTCAATCACAATGCGACACATAGCAATCACATGACCAGCCAGTGCAATCTCTGTGACTACTGTCATAACAGATCAAGACAACAAATCAAAAAAACTATTTTTTTAATCAAATTCTAACTTTCCATACAGTGTGACTGAATTTTTACAAATCTTTGACTTTCAGAGCGAAAAGCATTAGTGATCTGTAACGTGAAGTGGAGATATTGTAAAATGTTAACAGTGCCCTTAACAAACAAATCATGTAGAATATCTATAGAATATATCCCATAAAATATATTTTGTATGATTTTTGCAGAGGATTTTCTATAGAATTGTTTTTCAATAGAATTATATAGAATTTCTGTATAATTCTATAGAATGTTCTATAGAATTTCATAGAAATGACCATAGAAATTTAATATCATTTTAATGCCTCACCAATTCATTTTCTATAGGATTGTTTTGCTATGGGTATGGCCCGTGTTTTGCAGGTGGCGTACCTTCCTCTGGCCCTCTTTGTTCCCCCGTCCACTTGTATTGTCCACCTACAGTTCAGTCTCCTCTACCAGTTCTGGATTCACACCGAGGTACGTCTCATCTGACTATATGTACACTAAGTAAGAATTTAAGATTATTATTAATGTCTCAGTTCGTCAATGAACTAACAAATTATTAAACAAATTGGTTAACAAATTAATACAGTAAAGTGTTAACTGATTATTACCAAATTGACTAGTCAGCTGATGGATTTGATTGTCTTAATACATGTTATACAGTATTAATTATGTCTGTTATAGCATATTAACTACACAGATGTGTTTTAATTAATGACTGTTTGTTAATATAATTTGACTGCTGTATGTTTCGTTTCAACTTCTTGAATGACAAAGTCAGTAATACATACAACTTCAACACAAACTGCCAAATTATATTTTAAAAAAACATTGTTTTTTAAAACACATTTGGCTTGTTAAGATGTTAGAAAAGTTATGCAAATGAAACTTTTTAAACTAGATCTTGAAAATCCAGAATATCTATCTGAAATGCTGACTCCAGAAACATATGGACTGAGATCACAGGATCATCTGACACTAAATATATCAATTTCAAAGTGGAAAACTCTGGATGATCACACTTTGTGGCTGCGCCTAAACTATGCTACACAAAAATGTGCATAGTAGTAATAATGTCAGTGTTTCATCAGAGCAAGCAACCAAGTTATTAAAATAATTTCACCTGTTTATATACTCTTTTTTACTATGTTATATATATTCCACAGTTTTTAATTTTAACTATGCCTTTTTTCAGTACAGTACCATAGAATGATTGTATAAATGCGGTGCTGTAGAAATCAATACACTTACATTTACAAACCTTAGTATCCGGGCATAATTTCAAGAAATTTCCAAACCATAGCATTCTCCATTGTGTGCAACTTGTCTATCGAGACATATACATTGGGAAGCCATGTCCATAGCAATGAGGCTCCACGACGTAATGATATACAGTGGAACCTCCCTATTGGGACTGGGCGAAAGTGACCTGAGTAGCGAGGTGACCTTATTAGTGGGACAAATTTCCTATACTTTACTGTTTATGGAAAAAATTTGGGACTGTCCAAGGGTGACCTTAATTGCGAGGTGGCTGTATTACTGAGGTGATTGTAAAGTGAGGTTCGACTGTAACATGATTTGTATGCTTACCCAGTGCGTGAAGTCCCTTGGTCCACTGGAGTGGGTGCTGAACACTCCCAGTCATCACCGAGTGCATCATGGGAGGAATCGCTATTGCATCGACAAGAACTACGGCGGCACTCTCATCATATGGGACAGGATCTTTAGTAAGTCAACGCTACAAATGCAGCGCTCGGCAAAATATCAGTGCCAGTTCAGCTATGTTCTAATCCATTCCCTTATGTAGATCTAGAGTCTCTTTGGAAGGTTATATATTCACCCTACAGGGTGTTATACATGTGTGTGTTTCATTGACATTAGTGTTTTATTTATAATTCTCCCATATTAACAATATTATTGCAGTTGTTTTTAGTCCTTTGGCCGAAGGTCCAAGGGACTATTGCCATCACTCTGCGTCCGCCGTCCGCCGTTAGCTGCCGTATCTCAGAAACCGTTCAGCAACTTTTTCTCTAATTTTGCATAGACATATCTTAGCGCACTGCCACTATGCACAAGAAATCTGTATTTGATTGAATCATTTTAAGGGCTCCCTAGGGCCTCCAAGGACCCCAAAACTGGTAAAAATGTAACATTTGGCCTATTTTTTCAAAAACTGTTTAGTAACTTTTTTTTTTATTTTGCATATATGTATTTTAGGGTGCTAAGGGGCCCCCAAAGTGCAAAAGTTTTACATTATCTAGTGATGTGGTTTTGAGAAGGGCCCTTGAGACCACCCCCAACAGTAGATTTTATGTGCAACAACGTCAACACCATGACTAAACTCTGCAGCCTAGTGCTACTGTTCCATTGAGACCTTGACTAATCTTTAATTGGTCACAGCACCCAGGCAGAGTAGACACACTTGACCCCTGTTAGACTGAACAGTTGCCTAACACTTTTTATCTTCAAAACTATTGATTTTCTATAATTGCAAGTTGTGTTTATTTTGATGTTCATTTAATTATGATAAAATGGTGTGACTGTGGTGTCTATTGGTTAAAGATGTATTGTCAGTAGAAAACTGTAGGTGACAAACATAGAAAATTAATATTCTGTCACCTGTAGGTGACAAACATAGAAAATTAATATTCTGGACAACTATAGAGTGAAATATCCTACACTTTATTGATATCAAATGCATTCTACTGTTCTGTTTACACTTGCCATGCCTTGTGTAGACATGGTACTGTGTAAATCAATTGTATCAATATAGACTAATAATTACAGATTCACAATATGGTTGACACCTGAAACAACCAAATGTCAACCATTAGAAGAGTTGACGTAGTTCCGCTATACACAAGCAAGAAATCTGTATTTGATTGAATCATTCTAGTGTCATCAGCATATAGTAGAACACATATTTTCTACATCATCATCCCTAAGGTTGTTGTAAATTTCACCAGCTGCCATGTCAAGTCCATTATAATTGTGACTAACAGTGTTCAAAATGATTCAGGTAAATAGCAAATAACAAAGGACACAAGTTTTCTCCTTGCCATACCTATACATCACATGAGAAGAAGGCTGACACAGCCTGGCCCTGATTTATACATGATTTAGCATTTTTGTACATGTTGTATACAACTTTCAACACAATACCATTAATACCGCATGAAATTATCTTAGACCACAGGGAGGACCGGTCTACTAAATCAAATGCTTTCTTATAATCGATGAAGGCACAATAAAGCCTTTTGCATCGAGACAAATACAATTCAACCAATACCCCTATTTGAACACTGCCTGTTCTTCACCTATTACATTCGCTTTGTTAGGTATGTGGTCAGTCTGGTGTTCTGAACAATCACTAAGGATTAATGAACACTTGTGCAGAATGTCACCCAATTGGCAGGTTTAACTGATATATTCAGCAATGAGGACACTGCTTAGGCCTCACTCTGGACACTGTGTATTACACCCAGCTGTGGAGCTAAGATTCTCTGCCTGCTATTTTTAATGGAAACTGTGACTACCCTGGTAATGCATAATTGGTCACTGGCAGTAGCTTGTGTCAACAGACACCATTAAGCCACTAGACCCCTGTTAAACCGGACAGTTGCCTGTAGGTTTTAAACTGTGTCAAACAGTGAGTCTACCTTTTGCTCTCAAATAATCTGTCCTTTTAGTTTTACACATGAAGACATAATCTGGCATAACTTGATAAGTCTTTGTAGCAGCACATTTGTACTTCCTGTGTATCATTGCAACATAACATACATATTACATACTGTGTGCCACATTTGAATGTTGTGCATGTAATATTTCCATGCAATCCATTTGCATATATAATGTAAAACTTCAACAGCCATTTAACTTTGCCAATTTTTGTAGCAGTCATATTTTTTGAAACTGTAAAGCACCCTACCAAACCTTTACAAGGATGTAAGAAAACAATGTTACAATTTTTCTGACTTATCACTCATTTGGTCAGCCAAGGTCACATATAGACGTATTAGTCCAAAGGACTTTTTAATAGTTACCACCTTCAGTATTTTAGGGCAATAAGCTCAGTAGGTTTTATGGATGAAACTGTAGATTTTTTACATTTGTAGCGAATAATTGCAAAATGTTTGCTATGGAACTTTAGAATTCAAGCAAGTGACCGTAAGTAAGCGTAACAAAATTGCGGACAATCAACTTTCGGCTGAAGAACTAGAGTCGACAGACTTTTCCTTGTCTTTTGTCCTAGGGACGTTCGAGGGAGAGAGGGAAGATGACAAGGTGGTCTACGGCCTCGTGCACCCTCTCAACTCGTGGGATCCCATTTACACACAGGCAGGCATTTAGTCTTCTCTTACGATGTGATACAATACACAAGTTGTTTCTACAATTATAAAATAAAACCCAAACATATTGTGTGCGTTTTCACGTCAGTAGTTATAACTTCTGTGATAACTGTATAAAAACGTAATTACTTTGTTGGAACCAGGTTTGGGTTCGATTTCAGTTGTCAGTTACAATTTTACATCATCATAAAAACAGTGTGTGTGACTGTGCGTGCATGCGTGCGTGCATTCAGTGTGTGTGCATGTGTGTGCATATACACTGAAAGTATGTGTGCATGTTAGAATTAGACAGTCTAGTGCAAATAATTCTCCTATTGTGTCAACAAGTCATTGAGGTCAGTGTTATATTTCCTGCTAACATACACTGGTGATAGCAAGTCTGATAGAGTTGGAGCATCAACCAAGAAATATTCAGTCCCAACATATTGAAATGAATGTGTATATGTTCTGCATAGCCTGGTGTTTCTGTTCCCTCCAGCTCTGTCACTGGCGGTACATGATGGAGACCGTGTGGCGACTTCCCGGACTCACAAACAAGATCGCTGTCTTTGTGAAAGGTCCCGGTTGGGAACCAGGCAAGCCGCGTCTCGGGGAAACATCAGACCTTCCTGATGTAAGAACTGTCTCAGTAACATGATTTACTACATAGACTCAACTGAGATTTCAGATAGTGATATATTGCTATTGTTGTGCTGATCTCTCTAATGGGTTTTCACACATCAGTGAGCCTTGCAGTAGACACACACTGAGCAAACTACATTTCTGCATGAGTTTACCCTATAATTATTGTTATGACAAGATTGCCAAAATGATGTTATTCATCAAGAAATTGGTTGCTCTGCCTTTTCAGTAGACGCCGTTGTTTAGTTTTATACCAACGTTATAAGGTTGCCCAGTCCCAGAAATGTATTTAACTTTTAAGTGTTTCTGCCCCATTTTTCCACATATTTGTTTACGCCTTCTTCAGCCACGTATGCTAATGTCTCTCTGTTGCACAAACACATTTACACACGTACACACACGGTACTATACGTACTTGCACACACACTCAAAATTGCACGCACGCACGCACACACATACAGACACACTGGTACAGTTACCGTGACAGAGTTGGTCCAGTTGGTCTAGGAATGACTAGAATGGCGTCCAGCTGAGACATGCTTAGTCTGCACCATCTTGTTTTATGGATTGCAGTTTTCCTCTGATTTCTCGTAGGTGCACTCTCCTGTGTTGAAGTACGACAAGACGTGTTGGGCGGCGTGGATATCTGTCTACACGTGGCTGCACTTTGTTATAGCCTTGGTGGTCTATGAGATGGTTGCTGCCTGTAGTCAGGTATGTACGGAGACACTGATATGTCTACCTGCGTGGCCCGCAGTACATATTAGTCACATGCAAAGCTAACCACAATTAACCTCTTTCTTCTGTATACAGTAGAACCTTACTGTCACCTCTGAAATACAGCCACGTTGCAATTAAGGTCACCCTGGGACAGTCCCAAATTGTTTTTGTAACAGTAATGTTTAGGAAATTAGACCCACTAATATGGTCACCTCGCTATTCAGGCCAGTCCCAAGAGTGACCTTAATAATGAGGTGTCACTGTATTCTGCAAGGAGCAGCATGTAAATGCATGTTCTGATTGCACTGTTTTCATTTTTATTTCGTTGTTCGCTCATGCTGTTTGTAAATATCACATATTCAAGACAATGTAATTCCAGGCATTTTGCTCTATTGACATAGATAACATGTCGAGCCATCAAGTCATGGAAGTACAGAATACCTAGCTGAGCTATGGCTGAAGCTATCCGGAATGGTCATCTCAGTAACTGTCAAATCTGGTCACACATGGAAAGGTTGTGTCGTCCAACTTGCCACACTTATGTCAGTGACATAACTTAATCTACGACAGCAACACCAAACAATCTCCACCCAGAATTTTCTTAGTTTTGAATTCTTTGGTTTCCAAAGATATCATATGTACAATACAAATAAACTGAAATGTTCAGAAATCATTTGATTGTTTTACATTAAAAATGTATGAAGAAATTAAAATGAATCACTGACCATTGAGATAACATATTCAAAGGAATTGCAAAATCATTTATTAAAAGTACAGGTGAAGGTTTCAACAACAATAAGACATTGACATGAACATTTTATTTATTTCAAGATGTTTTGGTATAGCCAAGTTCTCTATATTAAATGACTAATTTTTTATGAGTTTTGTATTATGTCTCTCTAAGTGGTGAAGGTGTCAGCATTTAGCACACCAAATGCAGGATCATTATTATTATTAACAACTGTTATTATGTCCAAATATCCTTACCAATATTTACCATACACAATTTACACAATTATATAATTTAGATAGACATGTAATTTAAAAGGCCAACATATGCTAAAACAATATTTATCTAACTGCAGTGGCTCCTATGATAATGACAGTATGTCCTAAAATTAAAAGGTTCTTTTCTTTTAATTAATCACTATATTTGTTTCAAAAACAGGCATTCACGCAATATGATATAGGAATACGGGGTATCTATTCTATTAGTGTAAATGTGTTTATTGTGTCAATATGATATAGGAATACGGGGTATCTATTCTATTAGTGTAAATGTGTTTATTGTGTCAATATGATATAGGAATACGGGGTATCTATTCTATTAGTGTAAATGTGTTTATTGTGTCAATATGATATAGGAATACGGGGTATCTATTCTATTAGTGTAAATGTGTTTATTGTGTCAATATGATATAGGAATACGGGGTATCTATTCTATTAGTGTAAATGTGTTTATTGTGTCAATATGATATTGGAATACGGGGTATCTATTCTATTAGTGTAAATGTGTTTATTGTGTCAATATGATATTGGAATACGGGGTATCTATTCTATTAGTGTAAATGTGTTTATTGTGTCAATATGATATTGGAATACGGGGTATCTATTCTATTAGTGTAAATGTGTTTATTGTGTCAATATGATATAGGAATACGGGGTATCTATTCTATTAGTGTAAATGTGTTTATTGTGTCAATATGATATAGGAATACGGGGTATCTATTCTATTAGTGTAAATGTGTTTATTGTGTCAATATGATATAGGAATACGGGGTATCTATTCTATTAGTGTAAATGTGTTTATTGTGTCAATATGATATTGGAATACGGGGTATCTATTCTATTAGTGTAAATGTGTTTATTGTGTCAATATGATATTGGAATACGGGGTATCTATTCTATTAGTGTAAATGTGTTTATTGTGTCAATATGATATTGGAATACGGGGTATCTATTCTATTAGTGTAAATGTGTTTATTGTGTCAATATGATATAGGAATACGGGGTATCTATTCTATTAGTGTAAATGTGTTTATTGTGTCAATATGATATAGGAATACGGGGTATCTATTCTATTAGTGTAAATGTGTTTATTGTGTCAATATGATATAGGAATACGGGGTATCTATTCTATTAGTGTAAATGTGTTTATTGTGTCAATATGATATAGGAATACGGGGTATCTATTCTATTAGTGTAAATGTGTTTATTGTGTCAATATGATATTGGAATACGGGGTATCTATTCTATTAGTGTAAATGTGTTTATTGTGTCAATATGATATTGGAATACGGGGTATCTATTCTATTAGTGTAAATGTGTTTATTGTGTCAATATGATATAGGAATACGGGGTATCTATTCTATTAGTGTAAATGTGTTTATTGTGTCAATATGATATAGGAATACGGGGTATCTATTCTATTAGTGTAAATGTGTTTATTGTGTCAATATGATATAGGAATACGGGGTATCTATTCTATTAGTGTAAATGTGTTTATTGTGTCAATATGATATAGGAATACGGGGTATCTATTCTATTAGTGTAAATGTGTTTATTGTGTCAATATGATATTGGAATACGGGGTATCTATTCTATTAGTGTAAATGTGTTTATTGTGTCAATATGATATAGGAATACGGGGTATCTATTCTATTAGTGTAAATGTGTTTATTGTGTCAATATGATATAGGAATACGGGGTATCTATTCTATTAGTGTAAATGTGTTTATTGTGTCAATATGATATTGGAATACGGGGTATCTATTCTATTAGTGTAAATGTGTTTATTGTGTCAATATGATATAGGAATACGGGGTATCTATTCTATTAGTGTAAATGTGTTTATTGTGTCAATATGATATAGGAATACGGGGTATCTATTCTATTAGTGTAAATGTGTTTATTGTGTCAATATGATATTGGAATACGGGGTATCTATTCTATTAGTGTAAATGTGTTTATTGTGTCAATATGATATAGGAATACGGGGTATCTATTCTATTAGTGTAAATGTGTTTATTGTGTCAATATGATATAGGAATACGGGGTATCTATTCTATTAGTGTAAATGTGTTTATTGTGTCAATATGTATTACATTTTTGGGTCGAAATTTACTTCTGGTTCTTGTTGATGTGTTCTTGTAGGACGTCTCCTATTTCAACCTATTTCTTGGTGCGTTGTTTGTCTTTTGGACACTCACGAGTCTTGGACATCTCTATGAACGCAGGTACTGTCCAGTCTACATCAGACAACTAATTACCTGCAGGAATCTTTTTGTACCAAGGCATTTGTCAACTTTGGGTCTAGAGAAATTCATCTGCCATCGACAGACCAGAACTCTCCAATGTATATTTTGTCCCCTTCATCCCTTGTAGAGAATGGACTCGTCTACGATCAGATGTTTGCCCGTCAACATCGTATCCACCATGAAACTGCACCCATTATACAGCCCGTCGTAATCAATACGATTAATCTTCAATTGTTTGCACTTGACTGGGTCTTAACACACATTGACAGGTACCCAACAATCCAAATTCTTGGCCATCCACGACATATTCAGTCCGTCAGATGACAGGATGATGGGTTGCTAGACGGGGTGGATTCAGAGAGGACAGTCTAAGGGGAGCACAAAAACCTCCACTGGCAGCTGAACCAAATAGTGTGGAGACTGTTTCGCTGCTGCGTTGCTGTAACTTCATCCTCTCGGCTGTCTCGGCTGGACTGATGAAATCGGAAGACGGGGGTGCTGTTGATCATGAGGGCCCGTTCATAAAGGTCTTTGGGCACACCAAATTTCAAAGGACAAGGGGGCACGTGCCACCCATGCCACCCTGGATCTGCTTATGCTAGATTAGGCAGTGTTGTGGGATAGGGCCTACATCATTTGTTCCGCCATCTTAATGAGATGAGTCTTGTCCACCTAGCATGGTTCTCTGTTATTGTCTCCGATATTATCGGCTGGTCATCTCCTGTCCTTTCAAAATCTCTCTTGACGCCGTGTCTCCATCACAAGGGCTAACCAGTTTCTTGTGTCAACTGTTTCACAGTCTGTGTACTGCTATGTTGCCGTTTCCAGTCAATTCAAGGACGACATATGATAACAATGGACGAGACGGCAATAAACATAACATAAACCTCTTTTCCTGCTTCTGACAATGTTCTGAGAACTTGTCTATTTTAGATCTCATGCTCATAATATATATATGCGCACTCTTCATCACGTGATGCTTGTGACCCTAAAAATTGTAATTTCTTTGCAGGATATGGGCGCCATATGTTGAGTTGTCTCGCTGTGTCACATATCTGATGGTCGACTACCACATCCGACACACGGACAACGTGAGGGTGACACATGACACTTGGGTGACAAGTGACATGGGTTCCACTGTGTGTGACATTCTGTGGCTGGTTCATCTCTTGTCTGGTGCCATCTGGCTAATTTACTGAAGCAACGCAGATCTGAGGATGAACAATAGCAACATCAGGAGGCCGGACTGTCATACTGAAACAACTGTGTTATCTATTCCCTGGTCTCAGACTCGTGGTCCAGAAGCCTACGTTTGATGTTAGACCTTGTTTGCATGACAAGAAACTGTAGGTTCGTTTCCCATTATTTCGGCCATGTCTTACAGTCTTTGTCTTCCCAGAGGGTGTGTCACGTGACTGGACATGACAGACATATTGGGAGACGAAACAGAGGTATTTTGCGAGGTGGATGATATAAAATGAATCGAGCTCAAGCTAACTGGAAAAATTAACTTAATTTTTTAACATTAAAACATTCACAAATACTATTTACCCAGCTGTCATTGACATGATTTCAAGTGGCATGCTAATGTGCTGTGCTGTTTCCAATAGTTGTTTAAATGGAATTAACTTACTTTAGGTGGAGTTAAAATTCAAGTAATTCAGTTATATTGTAAACGGCTGAAGTTACTGAATGGAATCGGGGTGTGTGCGCACAACCAATAGTGTGTGGATAGTGAACACCAGGAGGGATCTAACCATCCACACAAAGCACACTGAAACACTTGTCACAAACAACACAGTTCAACAAAGTGCCTACACACTCAAATGACGTAGTATGTCTGCATTTACAACACAGTAGATACTCTAACAGCATTCAGTCACAGATATATTGTTTACATAACCGAATGTTAATGTTTGACAAAAAAGAGATTCTTCTGTTGATATTACAACATATACTTGTTGCGAAACTGTCTGAACAGAAGTAGCCACCAAGGATAGTTATAAATTGTTTAATATATATAAATGAAGTGTAGCAATTCAACAATTATCGCATAATTAATTAATAAGATCCCACTTTCGGCACTTACCATTATTAAAAAAACAGAACGTGTTTGCTGTGCAATTTGAAAAGAGTTGTAAATGGTGTGTTAAAATGGTTCATGGTCTACAGTAGTAGTTTGGGTGGAATTAAAAGACCAAGGTCATTCAGTGAAATTGTAAAAAAGGTTGAAGTTATTGAATGGAATCAGTGTGTGTGCACAACCAGTAGTGTTTGGATCTTAAACACCAGCAGGGTTTGAACCACACCACACATAACACTGAAACACTACTACCATAACCAGTGCAGTTCAACAGAGTGTTTAGACAAATAACTCACATAGTATGTTTGCATACTCTAACAGCAGTCAGTCAATGCATTGTTTACATCGGTGGAAAAGTCATGTGGTACATACGCATGTTAAATTTTCACAAAAGAGATAAAACCTTCTGTTTATATCATCTGACAGAAATATAATACGATATAAACGTGTTACGAAACTGTCTGGACAAACATATACCCTCTTTTTCCGGATTAAGCAGTCGACTGTTGTTTGAATATTTCATCCATGCAACCACATTCGTTGTCAATATGGCTACACAACGTCCTCGTTATATGTAGGATTCTTTCTGTGGGAAATTACAAAATGTATACAACTGTTTCCTAGTAGCAACAGCCTTGAGTAGTAATTGTGGCATCAGCACACGTTGCAACAGTCGTGGATGGTTATCAGACTAATACATTCATGATATCCACATACCATGTAATGTTCCTTTATGATATCTTGGTTTTATGATAATATGGAAAAAATAAACAAGTAATCTACACAGGGGATAAGTCACCAAGATTATTTATATATAATTGATTGTGTGCATGCGTGTATGTTTGTGTGTGGTGTATGTTTGTGTGTGGTTTGTGTGTGGTGTATGTTTGTGTGTGTGTGGTGTGTGTTTGTGTGTGGTGTATGTGTAGTGTATGTTTGTGTGGTGTATGTTTGTGTGGTTTGTGTGTGGTGTGTATGATCTGGTGTGTGTGTGTGGTGTGTGTGGTGTGCGGTGTGTATGATGTAGTGTGTGTGTGGTGTGTGTTTGTGTGTGGTGTGTATGATGTGGTGTGTGTGTGGTGTGTTTGTGTGTGGTGTGTGTGGTGTGTTGTGGTGTGTGTGTGGTGTGTTTGTGTGTGGTGTGTGTGGTGTGTTGTGGTGTGTGTGTGGTGTGTGTTTGTGTGAGGTGTGTATGATGTGGTGTGTGTGTGTGGTGTGTGTTTGTGTGTGGTGTGTATGATGTGGTGTGTGTGTGGTGTGTTTGTGTGTGGTGTGTGTGGTGTGTGTGTGGTGTGTGTGTGGTGTGTTGTGTGGTGTGTGTGTGTGTGGTGTGTTGTGTGTGTGTGTGTGGTGTGTGTGTGTGTGTGAGGTGTGTATGATGTGGTGTGTGTGTGTGGTGTGTGTTTGTGTGTGGTGTGTTGTGGTGTGTGTGTGGTGTGTGTTTGTGTGAGGTGTGTATGATGTGGTGTGTGGTGTGTGTTTGTGTGTGTGGTGTGCGTTTGTGTGTGGTGTGTGTTTGTTTGTGGTTTGTGTGTGGTGTGTATGATGTGGTGTGTGCAGTGTGTGTTTGTGTGTGGTGTGTGTGTGGTGTGTATGATGTGGTGTGTGTGTTTGTGTGTGGTGTGTTTGTGTGTGGTGTGTGTTTGTGTGTGGTGTATGTGGTGTGTTTGTGTGTGGTGTGGTGGTGTGTGTGTGTGGGGTGTGTTTGTGTGTGGTGTGTGTTTGTGTGTGTTGTATGTGGTGTGTTTGTGTGTGGTGTGTTTGTGTGTGCAACTCCACAACTATCACATAGATGAATTATAATAATCCTGCTTTCGGAACTTGGCACCATTCCTCGAAAAACAAAACGTAGAGAAACACCTTGCGGTACATTAATTACATGTTATTCACTTTACTTTTCAGGTCTTGAAAATGGCCTAGCAACATTGAAGTTAATTTTTGCAAGACAAAAGAGAGAATCAGGAAGTGGGAGACACTGGAGTCGCGCTGTCTGTGATACAGAGCTAACTGCACCAATGATTGGCTCGGGACAGCAATCTCGGTTGCTCCTAACAACAACACTCTGTTCACAACACAGGCAGGATCATCAACTCTCTGTTCACAACACAGGCATAAACAACTCTGTTCACAAGATGAGCGGAAACATGAACTGTCTTCTCATAACACGAGCAGAAACATCAACTCTCTGTTCACAACACGAGCAGAAATAACAACTTTCTGTTCACAACAAGAGCAGAAACATCAACTCTCTGTTCACAACACGAACAGAAATATCAACTTTCTGTTCACAACAAGAGCAGAAACATCAACTCTCTGTTCACAACATGAGCAGAAACATCAACTCTCTGTTCACAACACAAGCAGAAACATCAATGTGTTATAAATGGCATTGGCTGTTTAAAAAAAATACAAATTTGCACACGAATATGCATACCATCAACTGTGACATGTCACTCATAGTAAATAGATAATCTGGTAGAACACGAGTGGGATTCTGTGATGTTTCCCCACCTGATTCTGCAACGGATTAAGGGGAGGAAGAAAATAATGGCTGGTGAATGTGAAGGAATACATTTTGCACAGTAATAGTAACATGGCTGAATGCTTCCTGGAAAAGTTGGGGTTTGCCAGTGACATGTAAAGCACTTTAAGTGCTCCTAAGGACTGGATACCAGGCTGTATAAGAACTTAATCTTGTTAATCTTTATAAATCAGACCAAAGCATCAATTTGATTCTGTCACGAAATTCACATTATAGTTTGTGTTCTAAATTCTTTGCTCTGTATCAATAACTGGATATGTTTATTTGTAGATGCAACACCAGACAACAATCGCTATAAAGTGCTATGATTCAATGCATAGGAAAGTGTACTTCTGCACGGGTTTACGGGATACTTTGAATGTTTCTTGTATGCTGATGTCGCACTGAGTAAGTACATTTGAAATGTGAACTCTGTAAAATGCTTCCAAATTCTGTTTTTAGAAGTTGTCAGAAGAGATGCATTGTTGTTGGGATGTAGAAGTAAGACTTCATATGATATTGTTCGTGTGTGTCGTGTCAGAGAACAGAGTCCTGTATGATGTTGTTGGTGTTAGATAACAGAGTGCGTGTATCCAAATTTCTACCTGAATGCCTGTATCCATAGTTGATCCTGAGTGCGTATATCCAAGGTTGATCCTGAGTGCCTGTATCCAAGGCAAATCCTGAGTGTGTGAATCCAGGATTGATCCTGAGAACTGAGTGCTTGTATCCAGGGTTGATCCTGAATGCTTGTATCGAAAGTTGACCCTGAGTTCGTGTATCCAGGGTTGATCCTGAATGCTTGTATCGAAAGTTGATTCTGAGTATGTGTATCCAGGGTTGATCCTGTACAACGTCCCATGGCCGAACTATTGGACTAAATCTGAAGAGACCTTTGTACCTTTGAGGTGTTGACTTCTTAGACAGTTGACTGATTATGAGTACACTGTATAAGTAAACATTTTTTGTTAGGCTATTGTCGGTATATGAGGAAAATACCTCTTAGGCAATTGAATGAGTATGAGCAAACTATGTTTTAGATAAATGGCTGAATTTGAGCAACCAATTTGAATGAATATGGAAAAGCCTTGTGTGCTCACAGTAGACAGAACATGAACAAGACTTGTGTGTTTTAGGCACTAACTGTGAAGTACAACTCAACATCTGTATCATAAACAACCTATGTGAGAATGGGGGTGTTTGTGAGGCCTTGGGAGACTCGTACATCTGTAAATGCCCCAGGGCTACAGTGGTGCCACCTGTACAGAGAGTAAGTCTTGTGTTTGTCGATTGTGGGATAATGATCAACTGATTGCTGGAACGGTGCTACTACTAAAATGCATCAAAGCATCACTATGAAGCCTTTGGTCCACTGTTTATTATATTTGTGGAGCTTAGTGGCACAGTTATTAGAGCAACGGACTCCCAATAGAGATAACACGGGTTCAAATCCTGTGCTGCAGTGTCAAACCTTGGACAAGTATCTTTCACTCTACATTGCACCAGTTCACTCAGCTGTATGAATGAGTACCTGGCTATTAAAAGTGGTGGATGGTTGTGTACAAAGTCTTTATGCATTAATTGCAGCATGGCTGAATGCTTTCCAGAGAAGTCGCGATGGTGTTTGATTGAACAGGTCTGCCAGGGAGTAAAATGTAAAGTTCTTTGAGCAGTCCTAATGACTGGATACCGTGCTGTATAAGAACTTACCTTTTTATTTTGTTATGGATAAATGAATTATGTATATAAAACATTACATTAATATTTGGAAATTCCATTTTCCTGAAATTATGTTCAGATTCCAAGGTTTCCGAGTTAGTGAGATCCAGATTAACGAGATTCTGCTGAGATGAATGCTCCAACATGTCGCTCCATTTTGCAGGCACGTCCATTGGTTCGTCAGTTGGTTTCCGTGGCAACGGGTACGTAGACTTGCCCCAGCATCTACTGATCCACCAGAACAGTCAGGTGGAGGAGGTGATAGAGATGACTGTCTCCACTGACCAGTCGGACAGTCTGTTGCTGTGGCAAAGTCAGAAGCCTAGCACCAGGGGGGCGGGGCAAAGACTACCTCTCTGTCGCTCTACATGGTGGCAAGGTCGTCTTCAGGTCAGTTGGTCGGAACAACTCGTTTCTGGTGTTGTGAATATTTAGTACATGAGTCAGTTTTCAAATAACTTAATAATCAGGAGGTAATATCCCTCGCTTTTAAATATAATCAGTATTAATGTCTTTTGACATCTGAATAATAACTAGTATTGAAGTTATTAATTACTGTTGTTTTTGTCTTTATTTTGTAATATTTTATTATAAAAAAACTGATGTATTTGACTGTCTTTTTAATATGTGGGTTCATGAGTGCATGTATTTAATTAGTTTTGGATTACTTGTCGAGGAAAATAAATTGGACATTGGAATATGAGATTATAAAGTATGCATTTCTGCCAAAATCACAAAATTGATGGGACATGACTTACACAGTTATTTTTGGTTTGTGTACAAAATAGACCTGTACGACTTAATACCTGGTTCGCTATGGCAGATCACGTATGAAGTGCTTAGGATATTGATCGGTTATGAACCTTTACATAGAACTACTTATTCTCCAGAACAAAGTAGTGTTTGTGGCATTTTCTCTATGTGATGGTCCAAGAATTGTTATTTGAATTAAACTAGATACACATTAAAGAGAACAGATAAATGTGCTACAAGGGTTACTAGATATTATGCAGGCACATAGGACGTCACGCCAGTGCAGTAACAGATGTAATGAAATAGGAAATTAAGCAGCAAGAAATAAACTTACTTTGGAGTAAATGTTTAAACAAAGTAAGTTTATTTCTTGCAGTCTAATGGAATCTTGGAGCCATGAATAGTATTATATTTATGAACTGGGAAGTAATGTATTGTGTGTTGTTGTGGTTGTAGCTATGAACTGGGAAGTAATGTATTGTGTGTTGTTGTGGTTGTAGCTATGAACTGGGAAGTAATGTATTGTGTGTTGTTGTGGTTGTAGCAATGAACTGGGAAGTAATGTATTGTGTGTTGTGGTTGTAGCTATGAACTGGGAAGTAATGTATTGTGTCTTGCTGTGGTTGTATGAACTGGGAAGTAATGTATTGTGTGTTGTTGTGGTTGTAGCTATGAACTGGGAAGTAATGTATTGTGTGTTGTTGTGGTTGTAGCTATGAACTGGGAAGTAATGTATTGTGTGTTGTTGTGGTTGTAGCTATGAACTGGGAAGTAATGTATTGTGTGTTGTTGTGGTTGTAGCAATGAACTGGGAAGTAATGTATTGTGTGTTGTTGTGGTTGTAGCTATGAACTGGGAAGTAATGTATTGTGTGTTGTTGTGGTTGTAGCTATGAACTGGGAAGTAATGTATTGTGTGTGCTATGAACTGGGTATTGTGGTTGTAGCTATGAACTGGGAAGTAATGTATTGTGTTGCTGTGGTTGTAGCTATGAACTGGGAAGTAATGTATTGTGTGTTGTTGTGGTTGTAGCTATGAACTGGGAAGTAATGTATTGTGTATTGCTGTGGTTGTATGAACTGGGAAGTAATGTATTGTGTGTTGTTGTGGTTGTAGCTATGAACTGGGAAGTAATGTATTGTGTGTTGTTGTGGTTGTAGCTATGAACTGGGAAGTAATGTATTGTGTTGTTGTAGCTATGAACTGGGAAGTAATGTATTGTGTGTTGTGGTAGTAGCTATGAACTGGGAAGTAATGTATTGTGTGTTGTGGTAGTAGCTATGAACTGGGAAGTAATGTATTGTGTGTTGTTGTGGTTGTAGCTATGAACTGGGAAGTAATGTATTGTGTGTTGTTGTGGTTGTAGCTATGAACTGGGAAGTAATGTATTGTGTGTTGTTGTGGTTGTAGCTATGAACTGGGAAGTAATGTATTGTGTTGTTGTGGTTGTAGCTATGAACTGGGAAGTAATGTATTGTGTGTTGTTGTGGTTGTAGCTATGAACTGGGAAGTAATGTATTGTGTGTTGTTGTGGTTGTAGCTATGAACTGGGAAGTAATGTATTGTGTTGTTGTAGCTATGAACTGGGAAGTAATGTATTGTGTGTTGTTGTGGTTGTAGCTATGAACTGGGAAGTAATGTATTGTGTGTTGTTGTGGTTGTAGCTATGAACTGGGAAGTAATGTATTGTGTGTTGTTGTGGTTGTAGCTATGAACTGGGAAGTAATGTATTGTGTTGTTGTGGTTGTAGCAATGAACTGGGAAGTAATGTATTGTGTGTTGTGGTTGTAGCTATGAACTGGGAAGTAATGTATTGTGTGTTGTTGTGGTTGTAGCTATGAACTGGGAAGTAATGTATTGTGTGTTGTTGTGGTTGTAGCTATGAACTGGGAAGTAATGTATTGTGTGTTGTTGTGGTTGTATTGCTATGAACTGGGAAGTAATGTATTGTGTGTTGTTGTGGTTGTAGCTATGAACTGGGAAGTAATGTATTGTGTTGTTGTGGTTGTAGCTATGAACTGGGAAGTAATGTATTGTGTGTTGTTGTGGTTGTAGCTATGAACTGGGAAGTAATGTATTGTGTGTTGTTGTGGTTGTAGCTATGAACTGGGAAGTAATGTATTGTATGTTGTTGTGGTTGTAGCTATGAACTGGGAAGTAATGTATTGTATGTTGTTGTGGTTGTAGCTATGAACTGGGAAGTAATGTATTGTGTTGTTGTGGTTGTAGCTATGAACTGGGAAGTAATGTATTGTGTGTTGTTGTGGTTGTAGCTATGAACTGGGAAGTAATGTATTGTGTGTTGTTGTGGTTGTAGCTATGAACTGGGAAGTAATGTATTGTGTGTTGTTGTGGTTGTAGCTATGAACTGGGAAGTAATGTATTGTGTGTTGTTGTGGTTGTAGCTATGAACTGGGAAGTAATGTATTGTGTGTTGTTGTGGTTGTAGCTATGAACTGGGAAGTAATGTATTGTGTTGTTGTGGTTGTAGCTATGAACTGGGAAGTAATGTATTGTGTTGTTGTGGTTGTAGCTATGAACTGGGAAGTAATGTATTGTGTGTTGTTGTGGTTGTAGCTTTGAACTGGGAAGTAATGTATTGTGTGTTGCTGTGGTTGTAGCTATGAACTGGGAAGAGGCCCAGCCAACATCAGCTTAGTGGACAGAATAGATGACGGACGCCCACACACCGTCACCGTTAGAAGGTAACATCACATGTCGTCATTACGTGGTTGTATTCATTTGCATTTTCTGAAATTGTCAACTTGAAATGATAGACATTGTGAGGTAAGCATGTTCTCACCTTGATAAAACATTGTGAGGATATATTTTAACAGTCCTTAACAATCTTTACAAATTATTACTTCTCATCATTGATTTTGTTTTCCCATAGTTCGATTCCAGTGATGTGTCACATATTTTAATAAAACAAAATAGGTTTGAATATCTGTTGTGTACAAAATGGTGGTAACTGAAGACTCCAGTTAGCAAATGGTGATGCAAGATTACCAACATTTAAACATACTGATTTTACATCATATTAATAGTTAATTATAGATCATACTTTAACCGATATGAATTTTAAAGCATTTTTTTAGTAAAAAATTAAAACTAGGTATTTGTGATATTAGCTATGATATGAGTAAAGAATATGGACGATGTTGTTGACTTCAGGACTGGGATGAAAGAAAGTCTTGAGATCAACGGATTCAGCTTTGTAGAGGGAGAATCTGGAGGTGTATTATGCATGCTGAACACATGCAGCATCATGTACATTGGTAAGTCTCACAAATATCTTGTACCTAAAAATGTAGCGTGGAACAATCATAGAAAACATGCATGGCATTGCATACAACTGTCCCAAGTTATGCAATATTCATGAAATGTCTCATATAAATACTTATTGAAACCGTCTCTTGCGTCTGATAGGTAGTGCCATGTGGCACACAAAATACCACACTAAACACTTGGTTTCTTACCTAACCGTGAAAATGATCACCATACAAATGACCAGGTTATCCCTTCTGATGGACCAGTATTTTTGTTAGTTTGTGTAATAATTGATGTATCCACCATGTCGCGGTTTTGCTTACATCACCTTTGAATTTTGCACGTGACCTCCGTCAAGCTTTGCCAACAATGTTTTTAATGGTTATATATACGTGAATTACATTTCTATTGCTGCATGACATCTCATAAATCAAACATTCCCACATACAGTTGTCACTTTACAAACTTTGCCTTATGTTTTTGTCATAAAGAAACACCTTTGGGACCAGAATTTCAACAAAATATTCGACGGAATGTCCGAACCCACCACATGTTTTCTGATGGCTTGACGAAGGTTTTGCTAGACAACAGGTCACGTGATGGACAGGTTAATTGGAGCGTGTTCGGCCAGTGTTGCCAGAAGGTTGACAGTGGTTGTTATGCTTCAGGCGGCGTGCCTAACCTAGACGCCCTGGATGTACAGGTTGCTGACACAACCCTCCAGTATCTTCTTGTGCTGGCTAAATGTCATGCCAAGGGACCCCTTGACCTCACAGCTGACTCTGTCGGGGTATGTTGTGGCGCACTGACACCCCTCATGTAGTTGCTACAGTGTATCTTTGGGCTATGCAGAACCAACAAACTCAAACATTGTATGTATCTCTACGTTTTGGGGCCAGTTTTACAGACAGTTTTTTCTTATACAGTATGTATTATTTTGTCTGCTTTATTAGTTTTATTAACAGAAATGTAACCGAATAAAATTATATATCTCGGCTGATTGATACTTGATTTGAAACTTATTAACAGAACAAGAACAAGAAAGTTTATTCGGCTGGTTGATATTTGAAACAAACGCACAGTTTTGTTGTCATCTGGCTGGAAAATGTCTATGATAAAAAGATCTATTACATGACTGATGAAATTATTAAGTATTGGAAATCGTGAGAAATGGCAAACAAAATGTAATGGAAGGGAGATGATGGAGTATCGGTTGGTTGGTTCTGCTGGGCCTGATGCTGTAATAGGAAATACTGAAGAGTAGATATTGACTTAGGCAGCAGAGCCAAGTGAACCAAAGAAAAACAACCACTGTATTTTCAATGTTGCCAACAGAATCTAGACACTGTACACTTGTGTGTAGCTACAGTGATACAAAATATGTAGATCAGGTCTATGCGAAGGTTTACTAATGTCTGAAAGAATTGTACCATTAGCCTGTAGATATGAATTCTTTGTAATTTTACTTGATTTGTACACATTTTCTAGCAGTAAAATGTTGATGGGCAGATTCACAAAGCAATGTTAATATGATGGAGAGATAAGGTAATTATGTGCAATCATACCACTAGATCATGCCAACAGAAGTGATGGTCTGATACTAAGTATTTATTGAGTGCAAATGCCAAATATGCCAAATACTTATTGAATATTTTTCCACACAGAAACAGAGTTTTAGGGAAAAGAAATCTAGTGATGTATTTTATTAGAATGTGCAACATTTCACATGTCCCATGCCTGCTTTTGTAGTTTTGTAGAGTTGGGTGAACCGTGTGGTTTAATGATATCTATGTTCAAAATACAGCATTGTTGCTTTATATTTTAGATGCCAGTATGTTATCATGGAAATGTCAAAAGCGCGTGGTAAAGAAATGTTAGGTTTTTGTAGTAAATTATTTAAAGACTTATCAACAAGCTTGTCTAGCTGTGGATATCTGACCTGGTGAAAACTGGATGCTCATTTGTTCCAAAATGAACACAGTTTATGGCGTGTAGATCTGCATTTAGCTGGGTAATGTTAGATTTTTGTTCATATTGTGGGTAATAAGCAAAGTTCACACGATTCAAGTATGTATACCATCAATATTTACTTGTGTATTATTTATTTCTGTTTAAAGAAACACAATGTTTCCTGAAGAAGAACATTATTTTGTTATTCCCTAACTTGAACTTGTTTGAAACATTTGACATTCAGTAACACTGTCTCTTGAAACTTGGCAATAACACTACAGATGTTACTGGCCACGTGTTGTTGAATATAATACATCTTTATGCAAAACAACAACGCAAGTCCAGTGTAGATTGATATAGGCCAACTTAATGACATTTACTTTGATTAAATAACAAAGATTATGCATCCATCAATACAATAATCAAATCACATATTCGTAGCAAACATGCTGGCCGCAATTGTATTGCTACAAAATAGCTACAAATCACCGACCTATTAGTAGTCTCACTAATATTTATAACAATATTCTTTAATTGTCTCCGGCCAATATTCTTTAATTGTCTCCGGCAGATACACCTTTATGGTCAACACATCAATAACTGGCATTATGTTAATTAAGCAAAGAGCAAGTCGATTCGTTCTTAAATGTAGAGAAGTGAAAACAAAAACACTACTCGCTCATTACCTCTGATCATGGGATAAAGTAAAAGAAGATTGCCTTTTTTAATAGACATGTTTGTCTGAAAATATTGTTGTCCTACCAATTACTAATGCCTAGTATTATTCAGCATGTGTGTACATGGTCATAGATGTGTCAATAAATGTGTTACAAAAATGTTATCTTGTTATGGCAAGTGTTCATATGATACAGTGAAACCCTGATAATCTAGAAACCATAATGTCAGGACATGATATACCTTGAAATATACATGATTAATTTCTTTCAAAATCCAAATAGATAGGTTAGTGATTAACATCCATACTGTATGAAGCATGTCAGTTCAAATTGCACAACCAACAAAAGTACCTGGTAAAACAGTTCGGTATTATCCAAAGTTTTGCAAACAACTACATTTAAACCTTGCAAAATTGACTATAGCATTACAGCAGTACACATCCAAGTACTGCACCCATCCTTGGCAAACACCCCAGAAGATATATGTATCAGCAGAATAGCCTCTCATACTAGAGTACATTAGCATTGGCTACCGACATCTTTCTGTAGAAACCATGCAAGTTGGCTACTTTCCTCCAGCCATCTTTTTATTGCATAGCACACACGCAATATTTGCATCACATGTTGGGGTGCTATGATGTATACAAATGGGTGATGGGGATGAAGTGTTGTATTCATGCCCTCTTCAGGTTGAAATATTCCCTTGTTGGTGGGTTTTCTCTGTGAATTTAAAACTTTATTTATGTACAAATTCCAACATTTCCATCCCACTTGAGTTAGTTGTCTTCCACCCTTTGTTTCCACGACTGAGTCATTGCTTAGCCTTCTCAAGTTTCTTCCTACCTAGCTGCCATTGCCATGTTATATGTGGCATGCTAATTTGATGTGCTATTTCCAATAGTTGTTTAAGTGGAATTAACTTAGTTTAGGTGGAGTTATTGTAAATGGCTGAAGTTATTGAATAAAATAAGTGTGTGTGCACAACCAATAGTGTACGGATACTGAACACCAGCCGGGATCGAACCTGCCACACACAACACTGAAACACTATTGTCATAAACAACACAATTCAACAGTTTTTAAACAAACAGATGACATAGTATGTCTGCATTTACAACACAATACTCTAACAGCACTCAGTCACAAATTATATTGTTTACATTGTTGGAAAAGTCATATGGTACATACACGTATCTGAAATTTGATAAACGTGTGTTAATGTTTCATAAAAGAGATAACATCGCATGTTTATATAATTTGACAGAAAAATAATACAATATATATTTATTATGAAACTATCTGAACAAACATGTAAACCCACTTTTTTAGTGTTAAGCTCCCAACTATATATATCCTCGCTTGTTATATTAAGCTGCCGGCCCACTCCTGTAACAGAAAACAAAAACTGGAAGAATTTTAATGTTATTTTCAAATGGCATGCACAGTTGAAATAATAACTAATTCAAACATATACCATACAACGAACTTGTGAAAGAAAATTACATTTGGATGCTCTTCCGAAAATCACATTTAGATACGTGTACATTATGTAAAGGGCCATCTATAAAGTACAGAGGGAGATCTGTGGGCAAGAGTGATGAAGCGCTACATAAGTGTGGGGGTCTCTGCACCAGTCTTACGTAACGAATCGTAATATTTCATAAGTTTATTCCAAAAGCATTTCAATGGAAAACCAGCTACGTACACTAGAAATGTTAAAACCCCAGATATATTTCAAGAGCATTCCAACAGAAAACCACCTATACTATCATATTAACATTTAGAAGCACAGCAAAAAATTATGCGAACTCTTATGTGCGATCCAGTACATGGATTAGTTTAATTGAAATGGCTTGACGGGCATGATGTGAACATTCACGGCAATCCCCCATTTCAGAAACTGTATTGGTGTTTGGACCCAAGTAATCCCCTTGATCAACACCATGAATCATTGGGAGTAAATTTAGACAACAAATAAGGAAGAAGTCATTCTAAGCATACTGCTGGACACCAACTTGGGTAATGTCTAGTGAGGGGATATTCATGCAATAATAGTTTGCCTAACTGGACAACATCTTAGGATTTCAGTTAGGTTGGAAGTACATTATTATTTAAACAGACACTCCGGATTTGAACACACATCTTTTGAAACGGTCTACACAATGTTAGTGATCGGCAGTTACAATGGTCAAATATAGCCTAAAACGAATTAGTATCTACATCCACACATATCATATAGTTACAGTTGAACCTAGGTTTAAGGTTACCTCATTAATACAGCCACATTGCAATTAAGGTCACCCTAGGACAGTTCCAAATTAGTTCCATGTAATATAGTTTAAGTGTGACGTTCCATATATATATACCGGCTCTGGTCTCCTTAAAGTTTTGATATGTTATTGCGCAACTAATGCATTTTATGTTACGATTATCCTCGTTAGTGTAAAGAGTTTAGGCATAAAGGAAATAACTTGTGCCATTATTAAGAATTTTTAGTGGTTTTGAGCATGTTTATTCCAGAGCTTTATACATAATAGACACAAAAAGAAACTGTGCATAGGAAGAAAGGCACCGAAATGTGATGCAATGGATTGATTTTGCTCAATGTCGAATAACATGAAACAAGGACATGTAGTCTATACCATAACATGACTTTCACTGGAAAGTTACGTAATGCAAGGTCAGGCGACGCCATTTTGTGAAAACAAAGAAAATACTCTGTAGGGTCTTACGTAACAGGCATGGTTACATAAGGCAGACGTTTGGAGAGCTGTAGATACATCCAACTGGAAAAGCACATGAAGCACAAGTGTGAGGTTCCATAAAAGTTCCATACCCACCTTATTTCATCAATGAGGCGTTGATGCACTGCAGTGATCAACGCAGATGGAGGACACACCCGTTGTTAATCTTGTGACGTTCAAGTTTGTCGCTGAAACTGACCCTAAAGACTAGGCATCAACGTTAAAGTCATCGTGTCATTGTCACGTGAAAATAATGGCACACATGTTACACTTACATAACACTTTTGTGGTCAGTTTAAACCACTTTTTTTAAACAATATAATGAAATTTGTATATATTGAAGTACATATGACGCTCCGTACGGGACCCCGGCGAAAAGTGCTTATAATTTAATATTTCTGTTATATATTGAATGAAGAGTTAGCGTTTCGAGTTCAGCGTACAATATGCTTTATGAATATGCATAATTCTTAATAAGTATGTATACATTAATAAAATGTGTATTTGACAGATGTACTTTGTTGAATGCAGCGCTATCAAATTTGCAACATTCGATAAATACATAATGTACTCAGTATACACAATTTAAGTGATATATCTGTTAATATAAGGTAAGAAAATGTATTTAATACATTTGGATATGTTTACTTATTTAATGTCTAATTTAATAACGTTTACATTATATGTACAAGTAAGGAGTATAACCAACCAAACCCGAGCACTGTAAGTGCCAGTACAGAAGAAATAATTGTATGGTATACAAATGCTGATGTATTGACAAAAGAAAAATTAACTGAACTCAAATGTAGAATAGAAAAACACTCAACTCCACCACATGTTATAGCAATTTCAGAAGTAAAGCCTACACATTTGATAAGACAACTTACCTTGCAGGAATACAACCTGGAAGGGTATTGTATGGAAACTGTGAACATGAAGGCAAAGGCAGAGGTGTTCTTCTTTATTCACAATTCTTTGCCATTTCAAGTACACCAGTTTGATGTTGAGTTTAATGAAGCACTGTTTCGCATTTTGAACCTGAAAGGGAAGGATAATCTTCTCGTAGGCTCTTGTTACAGAAGCCCTAAGAGCACCATTGAGAACAATGACAAACTTAACAAATTACTAGATAAAATAAGTGAGAAATGTTTTTCACATGTTCTACTACTTGGAGATTTCACTACCTAAAGATTGATTAAGAAATAACCTCAACTACAGAAGGAAGTACTGATGATAAATAATTTCAATTTATTGAAAAAAATCGAGACTGTTGCTTGGTGCAACATATTACAGAGCCCACTAGAGGTAGAGGTACAACCGAGCCATCGATCCTTGATCTTGTACTCTCTAGTGAATATACAGAGATCTCAACAATCGAGACAGTCACAGCATTAGGAAGAAGCCATTCTGTTATCAAAGTGGTTCTCAACTGCACACCAGTATATGAACCGATCATCAAAACTATTTACCACTCATTCAGGTCTTCTGCCATTAAGAATCCTTCTGATATTATATTTCCAGCACTATCTTCTTGAGGACCAAACTTATCCTGAACTTTCTGTTTGCTTCGAAAATACGCATAAAAACTCTTGCTGTCATGTTTTATATTACAAGCTAATTTATGTTCATAGCTTCTCTTTGAATTTCTAATTTCAGCTGTAGCTTGGTTTAGTGCTTCTTTATTAATGTTGTAGTCTTCGTCATTTCCAGTACGTCTATATGACTTCCACATCATTTGTTTATACTTAATTTTTCTAATGGCTTCTTTCGATAAGTATTTCTTTCTGGTCCGTTTCCCTTGTTTTTTAAAGGGAACAAATTTATCTACGATGCACTCTATTTCATTCTTTAAGATATTCCAGCATTCTGTTGCTGTCTTATTCTTCAGTGTGTTATTCGAGTCTATCTTTGCTAAATATTTCCTTATGTCCTTGTATTTTCCTTTGTGGAAATTTCTCCTGTACTGCTTTTTACTATTCCTTTCCGATTTTGCTTTGATGATAAAATGTATCTGGTTGTGATCACTATTCCCCAGTGGCTCACATATCCTGACATTGTCAACTAATTCATTTTGTGAGGACAAAACTATGTCTAACACATTCTCTCCCCTGGTTGGTTCTAGCACATGTTGAGAAAGGAAACTATCTTGTACTAAAACCTTGTGGTCCTCACTACCCATACTCTGTAGAGATTTCCATTTTATATGCCCATGGTTAAAATCCCCCATAATAACACAGTCTCGTTTGCTCACTTCCCTTATAGCGTTTTGTATTTTTTCATTCTCTTCTATGCTTATGTTTGGACTTCGATAAACTAATCCAACCGTTAACGTTGAGTTTCCTGTAACTATGTTACACCAAACAGCTTCTTCGCAATCTGCTTCTCTGTCTAATTTTATTTCATAAGCCTGGATAGATTCTTTAATATATAAAATAACTCCACCTCCCCTTCTTCCTATTCTATCTTTCCTAAACATTACATATCCTGTCAGTCCCAATTCGGCATCTGATATATCGGTGGTTGCCCATGATTCGGTTATACCTATTATGTGAGGGTCAATATCTTCTACCATAATGTTTAGTTCATTTCTTTTGTTTACTATACTCCTTGCATTTAAACAAACACATTTATACCCAGCTTCAGAACAGTTTTCTAGACTGTTCTTTGCTGAATTATTTTTGCTGTCTTTATCTATGCCTCCAGTTTCAGGCTTCTCTGCAAGTCCCCCCTGCGAATTTAGTTTAAATAGATGCAACCTGTCCCACTGTCAACAGATCGCAGCAGATTCTCTGAGAATACTGCTGCCCCCTTTCCACTTAGATGGAGGCCATCTCTCATGTACATATCTTCTCTCCCAACAAAGTACCCCCATAAATCTATGAATCCCACGCCCATGGTTAGTTTATTAAGGAGACACTGCAGCTAAAATGACATTTTTTTACAACAATTCTAAAAATGTGATTATTCTGTATTCTGATAGCATATAAAAAAGCACATGAGACACAACATTATACAAACTGTTAACAATACTCCTAATATCATCCTTGATAAAAAAATGTCTATACATAGCTTTTTTTCACTTATACAACAAATTACTTTATCAAGAATTATTAATCATGTTGTCATATTTCTAACTGTTACATCTGTCATTCTTAAACAAGACATGATTTTGCATTTGTTTAAACTAATTTATGTATATACTATGTACACATATATGTACGTATATAGTTGATCACGTGATAATCATATAATTGTTACATCAGCAGGGTGGCTCCCATGATAGCGGCATATAATTGTCTTAATGGGAGCCTCCCTGACCTTACAATGAATATTATATTGTAGTTTATGTACTTATGATGGTCAAAATAAATACTTTCTGTCTGTCTTTCTATGTTTACTATTAATAAAGATCTCTTTTATAACATTGATATACCTCTAAGTTTTATTCATGGATAGAGTATGCTTCTGTCATGTGATAAATCCCATTACCGAATCTTTGACAGCCCGTAATCATGCTATATATATATATATATGAAATTTTAACTGATGTGATCCTTGCTAACTTCTCTATGCAATGTCAACGAGATATTTTTTCTTTTCTTTTTAGTTATATGCTGAACATACTAATCATAATAAAAAATATGGATTTTTACCAAAAAAATTTAAACATTTTAAAAACTTTTAAATAATGACAATACATAAAATATATCTTCGACATTGCATAGAGTGAGGTGTTCTAAATAATAACATGACAGAATTACATTGATTACTGGATTATTGGAGGAGTTACAATGTTTCCAATTTATGGTATTTTCTCTCTCCGACGGCCATCTTTGATTGTTGCCACGGAAACGGGGGTCTGGCAGAAAAAATTTCAATATATTTTAGTCAATGACATACTCTACAACCTGGACACAAAATAGTGCATTAATTGTGCATTTAAAAAAAATTTCTATCTAGCTGCCATATCTCTCCTTAACAAAAAATCCGGGAAGTACATGTTGACCACACAACCATATAATGGCGTCATGTGATGTTACCTTCTAACGGTGACGGTGTGTGGGCATCCGTCATCTATTCTGTCCACCGAGCTGATGTTGGCTGGGCCACTTCCCAGTTCATAGCTACAACCACAACAACACATAACTTCCAGGTTCATACAACCACAGTAACACATAATACATTACATCCCAGTTCATGGCTACAACCACAGCAACATACAATACATAACTTCCAGGTTCATACACCCACAGCAACACATAATACATTACTTCCAGGTTCATACAACCACAGCAACACACAATATAATTATTACTTCCCAGTTCTTACAACCACAGCAACACACAATATAATTATTACTTCCCAGTTCTTACAACCACAGTAACACACAATATATTACTGTCCAACACAATCGGTTTTGTGTGGTCTTCAAGCAGACTAAAACAACAATAATTAATAACTTCAATACTAGTTATTATTCAGATGTCAAAAGACATTAATGCTGATGATATTTAAAAGCGACAGAGATTACCTCCTGATTATTAAGTTATTTGAAAACCGACTCATATACTAGATATACATAATACCAGAAACGAGTTGTTCCGACCAACTGACCTGAAGACGACCTTGCCGCCATGTAGGACGACAGAGAGGTAGTCTTTGCCCCGCCGACTGGTGCTAGGCTTCTGACCGTGCCACAGCAGCAGACCATCATACTGGTCAGTGGAGACAGTCATCTCTATCACCTCCTCCACCTGACTTTTTTGGTGTGTGCGCATGCGTCAGGTGTTGTCTTTTCTTTTTACCCGCTCCTACGTTGGCACCTAATTACACAAATTCTAGTGATTGTCATTATCCCAGGTTGGCAGGCGAACAATATTATCATCACCACTAAGCGTGCATATAAGTAAACTTACGATCTATCATCCCCAAGTCTTAGACTATTAAATTATTTTGCTTAACAACAGCCCAAACTTTTCAAAACAAGATGGCGGAGGTGTAAACAAGAATTAAAGCGCGCGAAATCAAATCATCCCCAACACAACTTAATCAATCAGCGTATAGGCATAAACAAAAAAGATACATAGGCATAGCTTGCAACCATTAAAAATGGATTATTCTTCCCTCCTCTGTTCTACTACATATTGAGTCACTAACAGGCCCTTTATCTATGTCCTGAGTCGGCCCAGGACTAGTTCTAAGACTATCATATAACCTAGTATTTGGTTCTATTGCACTAACCCGACCCCTGCACTTTTAAAAGTTTAGTATAAATTTTTACAATCACATGGTTTTATTGGAATGGCATCTGGTGGCACATTAGTAGTATATTTTGTCATTATAATTAATTTCTGGATCACAGTCAGATCCAAGGTAGATGATGCAAATGTACACGTCACTCGTTCCGGCCTAACCTCATCCGGAATTCACACGCTCCTCACCAGTGGAGATGTAGAGCTGAACCCTGGTCCCCGTCAAAGAGCCCAATCAACCCTATACACCCAAAAAAACAAACGAAAACCAAAATTCTTGTGTGGAATATGCGAACGTGCAGTCATGTGGTGTAAAACGAATCCATTAGTTGCTTGTGACGACTGCAACACCTGGTATCATAAATCATGCCTAGGCATGTCAACTATAGTCTTCCTTGGTCTAAAACCCGAAACACCATGGCAATGCGACAGATGCGGGATACCCAACTTCACGGATTCAACTCTTTTTTACCACCCAGATGTGTCACTATTTAATAGATACAGTGCCCTGTCTGAACCCGACCAACTCCACGACCACCCTGGCAGCCCTCTCCACACCTCATCACCCAAAGCTACACCAAACCACCACCTACTACCAAAAACATACTAAGGATCCTAGTAGCCAACACCCAATCCATTTTTAAAAAAAGGCACACACTAGCACTCACCACAGAATCTATCTCCCCAGACATTATTGTAGCAACAGAAACCCAGCTCACAAGCACAACAACAGATCCCGAATTCCTACCACCTGGCTACCATACAATATCTAGAAAAGACAGAGATGAGAACATTAGCGATGGGTACGGTGGAACCCTCATCGCAATTAAAGATGATATTGTAGCAGAAGACATCCCTATAACAAACGAAAACCACACTGGAAGCGAGATATCAGCATGCAAAATCAAAATGCCACACAACCAACCACCTGTAATTGTTGTCGGCGTCTATCGGCCCCCTAACAGAGACGTCGCTATGGCCACATACGTAAGAGAGACCACTGCCTCCCTCATGCAATCAAACCCCAGAGCTACATTCTGGGTATGCGGCGATTTTAACTTGCCCGACATTGACTGGCTAACTGACTCCACCAAACCAGCCCCTTACAAAGTTCGGTATCCTAAACCCATCAATGAGCTCTTTCTGAATATGAAAGCCGACCTAGGTTTGGATCAAATAGTCCACGTAAACACTCGAGAAAAAAACTGCTTAGATCTAATTTTCACAAACAGACCATCCCTTGTAAGCCGAATTGAGGACATAGTCGGCGTGAGTGACCATGCAGCAATCCTTCTTGAAGCTACAGCTAATGTCACACGCACCAAACCAACCAGGAGAAAAGTCTTCCTCTGGTCCAAAGTAAACATCACAGAAATAAAGGCAGAAGCCGCCAGACTGTCATCATCAATCCTTGACAAATTCTCAGCAGAATCACCAGTGGAAGAGATATGGGAGTCTCTCAAAACAGGCCTGAAATCCCTTACAAACAGGCACGTTCCAACTAAGATGACCTCAACTAGACGCAACCAACCATGGGTAAACGCACAAATCAAGCGGCTAGCAAAACGTAAGCAGCGAGCATACACTCAAGCCAAACAAACCCAGAAATGGGAAAGATACCGCAGCTTGAAAAACGAGCTACAGCGCACTTGTAGACAAGCACACGACCGCTATGTCAATGGCCTAATCACAGATGGAGGTTCCAGTGCTAAGAAAAAGCTCTGGACTTATGTCAAATCAAAGCGCAGTGACAACGTTGGAGTATCCCCCCTTAAGAGAGATGGTCAGACACATAGTGACAATAAAACACAAGCCGATATACTAAATGAGCAGTTCTCATCGGTATTCACAAAAGAACCAGAAGGCCCCCTACCCAGCCTAGGCCCCAGCCCATACCCCACACTACCAGACATAAACATAACCGTTAAAGGAGTGAACAAGCTCATGGCTGGGATTAAACCCACATAAAGCTACAGGACCTGATGAGATCCCCACCAGAGTGTTGAAAGAAACTGCCGATGAGCTATCCCCCGCAATAACCCTCCTATTCCAGGCCTCCATTCAACAACACACCCCATCTGAGTGGCTAAAAGCAAACGTAGTACCAGCATTCAAAAAGGGCGACAGAGGGAAAGCTGAAAATTACCGCCCCATCTCCCTAACCTCTGTCTTATGCAAACTCCTTGAACACATAGTCCGCTCCCACATCATGACACATTTTGATAACCACATCCTCACAGATGACCAGCATGGCTTCAGGAAGAAGCGATCCACAGAGACACAGCTTCTAGGAACCCTACATGATTTAGCTCACACACTCGATGAGGGGGGGCAAATGGATTGTATACTCCTTGATTTCAGCAAGGCGTTCGACAAAGTGCCTCATCGCAGACTCATACTAAAACTAAAATACTACGGGGTCCGGGGCAACATCCTAGAATGGATCGAATCATTCTTACACAACCGGACACAGAGTACTAGTGAATGGAAGCTCTTCCAAAGAGACCCCCGTGCTATCAGGCGTCCCGCAGGGCACTGTGTTAGGACCGCTGCTGTTCCTAGTTTATATCAACGACATACCAAACTGCGTGACATCAAACATCAAACTGTATGCAGATGACAGTCTACTGTATCGCAGAATCAGCAGCGTGGAAGACTCAGTGCACCTGCAGGAGGACTCAATAGGCAGGAATGGGACATGGCTCATGAGCTTCCATGAAATCTTAAGAATCACAACAAAACTTAGCTTCATTAGCCATAGACCACATCCCCAAATCAAAACGGCAGAAAGCTAGGCAAGTGGCAGCGTCTACAGGAGAACACCTACAAAACACTGCAAAGTACCTAGGCGTTAACATCAATAGGAAACTGTCCTGGAACCACCATGTGGACGCCATCACTAAGAAAGCCAATAGCACCCTTGCCTTCCTTAACCGAAACACCAGCAACTGCCCTAGACCAGTTAAATCATACTGTTATCAGACATACGTCAGACCAACAATAGAGTACGCTTCTGCCGTCTGGGACCCTGCCACCAAGCGAAACATCGACAAACTAGAGATGGTACAGAGGCATGCTGCCAGATACGTCTATGGTGACTGGCGGCGCCACAGCAGCCCAACCTCCATGCTCCACCAATTGCAATGGCAGTCCCTAGAACAGCGCAGATGTCTTGCGAGGCTTAACATGATGTACAAAATTCAAAACGGCCTAGTCGACATCCATGCCAGCCTTTACACAAAGCCAGCCCGTACCCACTGCGCCACAGAACTCTTAGCTGAGGGGCGCAGAGGACATCCGTTCCAATTAATGGTTCAACGTTCCCGAACACAGGCTTTCCAACATTCCTTTTTTATAGCCACAATAGTACCCTGGAATAACCTAACCGCCCAATCAGTTCAATCTCCCTCCCTAGATGCTTTCAAGCAGTGCCTTGCCAACACTGGCACAAACAAAGTCTAACTAAGAGTGACCTCTGTTGTTTTAACTTGCACTCGCACATGATTTTATAAACAGTTACAACCAGCACTGCACATATGCACACCTGGCGCACGCAACAAACACCACACCATCCACGAAGTCGTCAGTAATGACGGTAGTGGATTACCGGAAGAAGAAGAAGACTGCTCCGGTGGGACAGCAGACGCAGGGGCAACTCTATGTACCCGTTGCCACGGAAACCAGTTGACGAACCAATGGACGTACCTGCAAAATGGAGCAATATGTTGGAGCATTCATCTCAACAGAATCTCGTTAATCTGGATCTCACTAATCCAGAAACCTTGGAATCTGGACATTGTTTCAGGAAAATGGAATTTCCAAATATTAATGGGTGGTTGGTTTTATATGCATAATTCATTTATCCATAACAAGTCATTAGAACTGCTCAAAGGTCTTTATACTTTACTCCCTGGCAGACCTGTTCAATCAAACACCATCTCGCCTTCTATGGAAAGCATTCAGCCATGCTACAATTAATGCATGAAGACTTTGTACACAATCATCCACCACTGTTAATAGCCAGGTACTCATTCATACAGTTGAGTGAACTGGAACAATGTAGAATGAACAAACTTGTCCAAGGTTTGACACTGCATCACAGGATTTGAACCCGTTTTCTCTCGATTGGGAGTCTGTTGCTCTAGTTACTGCATCACTAAGCTCCACAAATATAATATATAGAGGACCAAAGGGTTCATAGTGATGTTTTGATGCATTTTAGTACCGTTCCAGCAATCAGTTGATCGTTATCCCACGATCGACAAACACAAGATTTACTATCTGTACAGGTGGCGCCACTGTAGCATATGGGGCATTTACTGATGTACGAGTCTTCCGCGGCCTCACAATCACCCCCATTCTCACATGGGTTGTTCCCCTGCTGTGTCAGTTTCCCGAGCAGTCACCAAGCGAGGGTCATACCCCGGTCAATAAGCCAGGGTTATGCAAGAGACGCCATCACAGAGTTTCTGAGCGAAGCTGGACAGATGTAATGCTCCAGTATTTTCTAACAAGGTTTCGTTCTGATTGCACTAAGCGCTGCTCAGGGGCTGTGTTAGACGTTCCCAGTTGGGGTTTATTTTGTATTTTAGATTTCATACAATAAATGATACTCATCATTAATATATGTGTTGATCTGTCTTTATGGTAAATCCCCCATTACAAAATGGCGTCACAAGTGGGATGAAGATGGCTGATTAAACCCCAGCTGGGATGAGCGTCGCAAGTAGGCGACATATCTACAGTCCGACAGAATGTTCGCGGTGTAAGCAACGACTCGAGTCGTCTACATCAAGGCACTGCAGGCGTGATGCTGAGACTGATGACTTTTCTGTTATGGTGGACGAGTGAGACAGTGAATGTTTTAGACCACAATTTTCTGTTGCTGTTGATGTGTAGAACACTGGAGCCGCTTCCAACAGATATGTGCGAGGCACATGAACAATGGCAGGAACATTGCTGAAGATTGCGGACTCATTAATAATGTTAAATTTTTTCTCTTTCAGCGGTGTATCCTTAACTGGTTTGATCTGTTATTAATGTTTTTTTTTTAGTTGAGTAGTATGGTACAGGTAATGTGTTGCCTGTGATAATGCAGGGTTTTAAGGTTAACAAGTATTAAGGTTAACTCACATGTTGGACCGGTTTGTGTGGGGTGGTGCTTAGTGTCTTTCCAATTGGGCTACGTAGTGCAAGTTTGATCATGGTGCTAGTTAACTCCTGTCGGCTGTGTCTAGGCCAGGGTAAAAAGCCTGTCTTAGTTTCTGGGTTATACCCGACTGTTGCTTGATGGTACTACATTTATATAACTATCAAGTTACATTCTCGTGTTTGAAGAACCTATTTCTAAATTGAACAGGTTGGTTTTAGAAATTGATGTATAGAAATTGTTCACAGAGCACCAACAACATTCCAGGTGCACTGTTGTGATAAGGTGTAGACCACGGCAAAATCATTCAACTGTCATATTGACATAGTCCACAACAAACCAGGTTTGATTGACAGTATTGGACAGATTAGAAAATAATCAAATCTGCATTAAAAAAGCAAAAGAAGGTCAGTGGTTGCGGTTTGCAGCAGATCGTGATGGCGACAGGCAACAGAGAGAACAAGGGAGGGAACTGATGCAGCAACCTTAGGTTGAGGAGAGAACTGCAACTTAACTGTCTTAGTTGTATCTGTAAAATTATTATAAACTTGTTCTATTACAGGGTATTCGTATTTTTAAAGACAATGTGTTAGGTGTAGCATATTATTTGTGTGAAATGTATATCTATGTTAACCTATACCAGAATGTGTCTTAGAATATGAAAACTTAACTTTTCTATTTTTAGCATAATGTACACATGAATACATTAGTCCAGTTCAAATATGTTATCAAGTTAAGGATTGTTACTCAAAGATTACAGAAGTATCATTATAGCTACATTCTTGATGTCTATCAGAATAATTTGGATTATTTGTTTTGGAGTAGCTTTAAAATAGACAATAACCGAGTTTGGATTTTAATTAGAATTGTGATGTTACAACAGTATTATAATTTTTAGGATGATTACAGAAGTTTCATTATGATCACAGTCTTGATGTCTGTGAACAATTAATATGATTGTTTCCTTGACACTACAGTGTAGCTTTTAAATATACAGTAAAGTTATCTGTGAATTAGACTTATGGTGCCAGTACATCATTATGATTGTTAGATATGATTACAATACACATCGTTATTATGGTGTATACTGTTAAGTTTTCTAATACCTAAGTATATTACGTGCATCGCTGTACTGTAAACATTTGATGTTACACAGTATTGGTGTGCATTTAGCTGTACTCTATTACTATTGGACTTACTGCAAGTAAACGCTATTAAATGTATTTTAAATAAAATGAATATATCTATCATAAATGTTGTCGTCTTTTAAGGTTGGAGGAAAATCGGCAAACGGTTGGTGCATCGTTGGTTGATGGTTGGCAAAAGGTTGGGGCACTGTTGGTTGATGGTTCGAAATGGTTGAGGGAACGTTGGCAAATGGTTGGGGCAATGTTGGTTGATGGTTGGCAAATGGTTGGGGCACTGTTGGTTGATGGTTCGAAATGGTTGAGGGAATGTTGGCAAATGGTTGGGGCAATGTTGGTTGATGGTTGGCAAATGGTTGGGGCAATGTTGGTTGATGGTTGGCAAATGGTTGGGGAAACGTTGCTTGATGGTTGGGGCACCGTTGGTTGATTGTTGGCAAATGGTTGGGGCAATGTTGGTTGATGGTTGGCAAATGGTTGGGGAAACGTTGCTTGATGGTTGGGGCACCGTTGGTTGATTGTTGGCAAATGGTTGGGCTAATGTTGGAACTGTCCCCCGTTGAGGTTGGCCCAACGTAATGTTGTTAGGTTGAGGCAACATTTAACCAACTAGCAAAGTACCGTTGGACCAACCAAAATCCCCAATGTTGTGCCAACAGTTGGCACATGGTTGGCTGATGGTTGTTGTGCTAGCTGGGGAGACAGAGACAGAGAGAGATTGTGTATGTGAGAGAGAGGTCATCTCATCATTAATATGTGTTGATTTGTGTTCATGGTAAATCTCACGTTACAATAGTGTGGTATGACTATTTCTTAAATAGTGAATTTAAGAAGAAAACGATAAAAAAGTCACTTAATGTACTGTATCTTGTTGATCTTTTACACAACAACAAATCCTATTACAGGATGTACGCCTAAACTCATGTCATTGTTTAAGATATTAAATAAATGAAGCCTCAACACTAGTGTCCTTTTTGTAGTGCGGCAATCACGTCTACTGCGGCACATCTCCACAGTACACAAAACTGAGCCGCAAGTCAAAAAAGCCTTGAAATCACCCTCGACTTCTGTAGAACACATTCACAAATTTGCTCAGTTTCAAAAAGAATCCATAGACGAAAAAACTCTTCCAGGCTACACGGACAGTGCCAACCTACCAAAGAGAAAGGTGCCAGTGATCTGTGCAGCTCTTCAAACTGCAAAGGATTTTACAGCAAGAAACAACTCCACAAGCATAAACAGACATGCAAACACAACAGTTGTGATGAAACATCATCTTCAGTTCCTGTGGAAGTCGATGAATACAACTGAAGATAAATACACCACAGAAATCTTTGCAAAATTCCACGATGATGAAGTTGGCAAAAATGTGCCGATCGGATCCCACAACTGTTCTGATTGAAAGGAGAAGATATCAAAGAAATCGAGGAAAGATACACAAACTGATGCAGGAAAAAATATCCAATGACTGAAATGAGACTACAGGTGTACTTAGCAAGCTGCTGACTGCTTTCTCAGAAGACAACAATGTTACTGTGTATCACTGGTCACAGCTGAGGATATGTTCGTCAGATAAAACTTCAGTGCATTAGAAGCAGCCATCGAAAACATCACGATCACAGAAGTACTCTAAAACATGGAGTTAAGAATGGCCTCTACTACCTGCTGAAAAATTCCACCACTATTGTCATGTCAACCTACATGGGTTCAGGAAACGGCAGCAAGGCAGCAGAAGTGGAGAAATTCACTCAACATCTAGAACTGAACAGAGATGCAATGTTTTCAGATGCTGTATATGCCATTAACAAAAGCCGGCAAGAAATATTGAGGAAAATCAAGTGCGAGCATTAAAAGACACACTGAACAAAGGATCCGGGTGCTATCAGATGAGAACCAGGTGATCACTCAGCAAACCTATATCGAACTGCGAGATGCCAGCTTACTCTGTTTAATGCTCGTAGAGGTGGAGAGTCCAGCAGGCTTAAGATCAAGCACTGGTTGGATGCCGTCGAAGGTCGATGGATCGAGGAGTCTAGAATAGACACCATGGAGGAATACGAGAAAGAACTTTTCAAATCGATGACAGACAGGAAAGAGGAATCACCTGGTCCCTGTTCTAATACCAAGAGACTGTGTCACCGGACTTGGAAAACTCGTAGATCCTCAGGTGCAGAAGGACGTCGGGATACTGGAGGGTAACCCCAACACCGAACGATCCCAGTTCCATGTGTTAGGCTGGAACACGACAAGGAAAAATGTGCGAGGATACCAAAGTTGAAAAACCTGAGCTGCTCACAGCTTCCAAACAGAAGCATCGGATTTCTACCACGTGTGCAGCACTCGAAGTGCCCAAAGGAGAACGTGAACACTTCTACAGACACAAACAGGGTAATTTGAAGTGTCAATCTTGGCACGTCGTACCAATATCTGCTACCTCTTCTAGATGACAAAAATTGTGAAACCACTTGAAAGAGATTTTTGAAGGTAAAGACGGTACACATACACTCTTTAGAAATTACCATACAATTCATCTACCGTAATAATTATGGTGTCTTCCCATAAAATGGAATTAAGTACATTCACTGTAATACATGTACGACAGCTACTGGCTATGAATAAAACCATGATTGCTGGACAGAGGAGGTAGCCAGACTCCACACATGCGTGAAAATCAAGTCGCATTAGTGATCGACCGGAAGCCGGCGCCATTCAGTCAACGAACCGTTTTATCGTCTCTATGCGATGGCAACCTCCGTCTTTGTACGCAATGACAACGACAATTTACCAGATTTCCTTTACTTATATTGTGTTCACAGCAACTGTGATAATCTTTCTCTTCTGTCGTGTCCATTTGTATACTTGAAAGCGTGTTTAGTGCACGTTTCGTTCATCGATGATTTGAAGGATAGACAAATGATATACTTACTGGACTCGGCCTTCCCAATGTCAATGTTAGCCAAGTTGACATCACTGATCTTGATCGCAGTTCATCTTTGATACAGGTAAGCCAATAAGTATAATAGTTGTTTGGTTATGGCACATGAAGGTGTTTTAATATAAACAAAAAAAACATAAAAGTTGTAGGAAAATTAAGAAAAATATTACAGATGAACTTGTAAGCCCATGCCTTGGCAAGCCGGGCTAATAAAGGATTTATAATACTATAATATTGGCATTATTATCCTAAAACAATTATCATATAGCCTAGGCCAGTGGTTCTCAGACTGGGGTGACAGCCCCTTGGGCCTGGGGTTCGTTTGGCAATTTCAGGGGTCTCTTCTGATGATATTATCATTATAATTGTCATGTAATCGGGGATTAGCTGATTGTACTTTTTGCCCAAGGCATGTTCAACCATGTTTTGGAGGACAAGTGTTGAAAAACTGGCATTTCTGTTGCAAAGGATACTATCTTGAAGCTGAAAGGTGGGAATATGGAAACAGGATATCCACTGGAAACAATGTCCTCATTTTGCACCGTTTTAAGAACCTGTGACTGGACATGAACTCTGTTCATGATATATTTCTATAGAGGGTGTTTAATGACATCAGTACTATGCGTGCACACAACCCCCAGCTGCCATCTCGGAGTACAAGTGAACCGTTTATAATCGCCCACATTGTGTATGTTCAATGAGCTGCTAAATTTTTAGTATTAAAATATATTTCCATTAGCCTGGATACTTACCATTTCCAATGGTAATTATCTGGCATGGATGGAATGCTTTCTTTGTCGTTGCACAGAACAGTATGGCTTCAAAAGCTGTTGTTAGAGTTTTGTATGTTGACACATTAGATGTGTTGACAAAGCAAAGATATTTAGATAAGATATGAATCGTTGATAGCGTTGATCCGTATTCTTTGTCAAATTTGGCATGGTCTAAGAAGGAAGCATGCTTCCCAGCTGTGTCTTACCCAGACATAGTCAATTACTTAATTTTTAACAAATCTTTCTACACCATGGAAGACATGAAGGCGTGGAAGAGCCTAGAGGCTTACAACCAGCTGACGTCAGGATGGATCAGCGATGTGACGGTTTGTGTGAAAAATGGCTACCACATTGTACGTGCGAAAGCAAGCTTGAATTTTAGTTTTGATAAGTAGGTAGGCCCCCTATAAATAATATTACAATAGGCTTAGTTTAATGAGAATGACTGTAAAATTAATTGTCATAAAATATGTATGAAGTTATACCTGTGCCCTTTTTCCTATGGGGCTATGGTTATTGTGTAACTATAAATAGTAGGCCCCTATAACTATAAAAGGCTAGATATATTTTATTAAGAGTAAGCTATTTTATTATTAATTGCTTTATGCACCAAGTTGGTTATGCAGAAGATAAGTAGGTACAACCATTACTTAAGGCCTTTTAGTTATGTATTTATGTGTTTTAAAGCCTTAATTTTTGTATGTATAACATTGTTAACAATTCTAAATTTAGTTTGCATCATATTAAAATTTTACACTGTTTGACAGGTACTTCATTCGCAGAGACTTCGCGAAAAGCCATTGCAGCCATGGATCATCGCAGATAAAGCTGGGACTGTCTGCACCGCCCATTGTGACTGCATGGCTGGGTTGGGTGAGGCCTGCACTCACATCGCCACACTTCTCTTTGCGGTGGATACTACCGTGAAGATCCGTGACAGCAAGACTGTGACGCAAGAGCCAGCTTATTGGCTGCTGCCAGCAACTCACCGAGAGGTTCGGTATAGAGAGGTTGGTGAAATTGATTTCACCTCAGCCTTGACGAAGAAAAAGCAACTGGACGAAACAATTGCTAGTGGGTCGCCGGTCTCGTCTCGGGTTTGTCAGCCAAAGAACATTGCCACACCAAGTCCTGCTGAGCTTGACAGCTTTTTCCATAGACTCAGCCTGGGTGACACAAAGCCTGTTGTGTTGTCCCTTCTGTCCCCGTACAGTGATGGGTTTGTTCCCAAACAGGCCCAGGTAGTGTTTCCAGCAGTGCTTTCGGACATGTTCCAGGATGAGCTGTACAAACAGCCATTCCACGTCGTCCTGGAGAAGTGTTCGTCTGTCACATTGGCTGTCACACCTCAACAGGTGGAGGCTGTGAACTCGGACACTGTGAACACTGGTGAGGCTGCACAAGCAGTGTGGTGTTACTGCCGGGAGGAGTGTGGCGAGATGGTGGCCTGCGACAGTGGCAGCTGTCAGTATCAATGGTTTCACTATGTGTGTGTAGGAGTGCTGTCGGAACCAAAGGGAAAGTGGTTTTGCCTTGACTGCTGGACAAATGCAAGCAGAGAATGGAGAAACACTGAATCAGCAATCAAGAATGTGATGTCATTCTACAAAGATACTGACATATGTCCAAGAAAACAGAAAATAGCACATCTGACATGTCTGCAGTTCTTCACTTCACATAAAAATCCTAGCTGCACTGATGACTCCTGTGGACTAAAGCTCAGTGTTGTCTTATATTCTATCTCGTTGCGTTGAACCAATTATGTTGTGTAACGTGTGAGCTAGCAGTGCATTCCTTGTGTTGTGTAACTCACAGCATGTCCAGGCTGGCTGTGCAGTAGTGACCACTGAGCCACGACATTGAATAGTGGTACATAAAGACTGGAGAACAGATGCCGTCTGTTGGTGACAACACATTGCAGTGGACCTATGACAGTACATTATCCCTGTCTGTTGGTGACAACACATTGCAGTGGACGTATGACAGTACGTTATCCCTGTCTGTTGGTGACAACACATTGCAGTGGACGTATGACAGTACGTTATCTCTGTCTGTTGGTGACAACACATTGCAGTGGACGTATGACAGAACGTTATCCCTGTCTGTTGGTGACAACACATTGCAGTGGACCTATGACAGTACGTTATCCCTGTCTGTTGGTGACAACACATTGCAGTGGACGTATGACAGTACGTTATCCCTGTCTGTTGGTGACAACACATTGCAGTGGACGTATGACAGTACGTTATCTCTGTCTGTTGGTGACAACACATTGCAGTGGACGTATGACAGAACGTTATCCCTGTCTGTTGGTGACAACACATTGCAGTGGACCTATGACAGTACATTATCCCTGTCTGTTGGTGACAACACATTGCAGTGGACGTATGACAGTACGTTATCCCTGTCTGTTGGTGACAACACATTGCAGTGGACGTATGACAGTACGTTATCTCTGTCTGTTGGTGACAACACATTGCAGTGGACGTATGACAGAACGTTATCCCTGTCTGTTGGTGACAACACATTGCAGTGGACCTATGACAGTACGTTATCCCTGTCTGTTGGTGACAACACATTGCAGTGGACGTATGACAGTACGTTATCTCTGTCTGTTGGTGACAACACATTGCAGTGGACGTATGACAGTACGTTATCCCTGTCTGTTGGTGACAACACATTGCAGTGGACGTATGACAGTACGTTATCCCTGTCTGTTGGTGACAACACATTGCAGTGGACGTATGACAGTACGTTATCTCTGTCTGTTGGTGACAACACATTGCAGTGGACGTATGACAGAACGTTATCCCTGTCTGTTGGTGACAACACATTGCAGTGGACCTATGACAGTACGTTATCCCTGTCTGTTGGTGACAACACATTGCAGTGGACGTATGACAGTACGTTATCTCTGTTTGTTGGTGACAACACATTGCAGTGGACGTATGACAGTACGTTATCCCTGTCTGTTGGTGACAACACATTGCAGTGGACGTATGACAGTACGTTATCCCTGTCTGTTGGTGACAACACATTGCAGTGGACGTATGACAGTACGTTATCCCTGTCTGTTGGTTACAACACATTGCAGTGGACGTATGACAGTACATTATCACTGACAATGATCATGAACACAAAAATCAACAATTATGTCGTTTTTGGTAGATCAAACTATTTGTTATTGCAGTGGAAAGACGGCCAGATGATGGAAGCGCAACTGGTTGCAGCAATGGAGGTGATCCCATCTGAAGCAGGACCATGGGTAGCTGCTTCAACAAGTCTTCCATTGGATTTACATCCAATTCATGGAACTCCTTTTCCTCACTTTAAGACTTGATGCAACTGTTTCGAGATATGCACAACCATATTGCTTGACTTTTCTGTCGGGTTGTTGAGTACATGTGAACCAGGTCCTAGCAACTTGTCCCATGATCATTCAGACAGAGACGATGAGTCTGATGTGGAGTGTGAGGGAGAGAAGGATGATGTCTGATTGCTGGGCTTCAGCGAAAATTAATGATATCGTAATATGGTGGGTGGTGCCACTACTGAGGTAATCTCGCTTAATCGACTCTCGCCCGGCTGCATTACTTCGCCGGGAAGAGAGTCTGGCTCTGAACCCGTCTTTTGACTGTTATCTGCCAGATAGCAAGTCTATCCTCCAGAATGTTTATATTTTGTATGTATGTTTTTGATAACGAAATAGTATTATATAAAATGAAAAGTATCTTAGTTAAATGAACACAACAAAATTGGCAAACAAATTTGTGTATTTTGGTGACTAAATATATTGGTTATCAGTCCAACCGCCACGCGATATCAACTGGATTTTCTTTAGTTAAATTAGTCCTTATTTGTTATCCACATTATGTTTATTCACACCCAGTCTTTTGTTTCTGCTCTAATATTAATAGACCAGTTTTTCTTGTTTTTGTGCAGAGTATGACAGGCCTTCTTTGAACAAGATTTAGCTGCACGCTTCAATGTCTCACAGCCGACTGTTACTTATATTCTCCTTACCTGGGTGAGTTACTTATACTGCCTGATTGGATCATTACCTATATGGTGTTCTCATGAAGCAATACAGAAATATATGCCTCAGTGTTTAAAAAACACTTACCCTAAAACCAGTCGTACTGGACTGCACTGAAATCCGTGTGCAGACGCCCAGTACTAAAGTTCTCAATTCTGACACCTACTCTAACTACAAGAGTCACACTACTTTCAAGACCCTTGTTGGCATTAGTCTTTCTGGAGCAGTGCCATTTGTCAGTTCTCTATACACGGGCTGTATATCTGATAAAGAGATTACTAACTGATGTGGTCTTCTTAACTTACTAGAAGAGGGGATCAGGTCATGGTCAACAAAGACTTTACAATCCAAGATCTGTCAACATCCAAGAAAACTAGTCTTGTTATCCCGCCTTTTCTGGGTCCACGGGGAAAGTTCACAAAGGAAGAGGTGGCGGAAACCCATGAGATTGCACGACTATGTATTCATGTTGAGCGTGCAATTAGGCACATAACGGAATACCACATGTCTGACTCTGTGTTTTACCATTGAGTCTATCAGGTTCTGCTATTCAGCAGTGGACAGTTTGCGTTTTGCTAACAAATTTTAAAGGACCTTTACACTGTATTTTGATGTGCAATGTTTTTTGTGAAAAAAAGCAAATAGTGTTCGCCAGCAATCACACTTGGTCAGTTGGCCTATCTCAAAGTCTTAACTGAAGATTACCTCGATATGCATGCCACACTGTTTGCTGACAGTCTTGTGAAACCCAAACATCACTACATGGCACATTATTCCGAACTGATATTACTGTTTGCTGCGTAGATAAGGTTATGGACGATGCGTTTTGAAAGCAAGCATTGCTATTTCAAAAAATGTGCTCGGTCTGTGTCAAATTTTCAAAATTTGTGTCATTCACTGGCCAAACGATGTCAGTTATTGCAGGCCTATTTAAGTCCGACTCCAGAGGATCGGAGATGCCTGGTGCGCACCATTGCGGATGCGGTGCACCTACAGTGCCAGCAACCGCAGTGATGACAACTGTCAAGAATTGCAGAGTCGATGGTGATATGGTACTCAGACTCACTGGAGGACTGCATTGGCAGTGAATGGATCTGGGTATCACTCACTGCTAAACCAGCTAGTCTGTCAAGTGGAGAATTTGAACCATGGTTCTCCACTGCAGGCTATCAAGCGGAAACGCTGCGATGCAACACAGCCAACTGTATGCATGCACACCGACGGCTATGGTTGCATGGACTGGTTGCCAGTCTCACCTCCTGAAGGCGACACTGTGCCTGCCCAGAAAGATAAACAGAAGTTCGTTGAGCTGTCTGATCAGGGCATAGCTTATGACGAGACAGCTGAAGCGTTGATGGAGCACATATACCACCAGCAGCGTGTTGACAATGTGTCGGGCAGCAGCACGTCTGACCTCCTCACCAGCTGGCCATACCTGTTCGTTGGACGTGGCCTTGCTGGACATTCAAAGATATTGCTGGGTGTAGATGTTGTGACAAAGATTAGTGACTTTATGACAAAGAAGGGTGACTACCTGAAAGTGTCTTCCAAAAAGAAAACCGGTGTACTGTTTGTGACTGAAAGCTTCACCCTCCAGGAAGCCGATTTTAATAGCAGCCAATGTAGGACAGCTGCACTCGTCCTGGCAGTGTAGGCAGAATTTGATGAAAACAGTGACCAACTCTTTGTAGAAGCTAAGGTATGTAAACGTGTATGAGTATTTATAGAATTTACATTTGATTTGATATATACAATTAATATGTGAGTTGTCCCACTTCAACCGGGCCATCATGGTGTAATTCATATCATAAATACATGGCGGGAAAACTTGTACTACACACATCCTGGTGGTGAAACGATAAAATGTCACTGTGCTTTCATTGCAACGTTTTAGATTAGGCTTATACTGAATGGACACAATTGCGACAGTTAGCGAATATGTGACATCCTGTCTCGGATCCTAGCAATGGCCGACACAACAACTGCAAGAAGCTGCAGCAGTGTCTACTGCAATCAAACGAGGCAAACATTTCACTATTGTTTCAGGTGCACACCTGGTCGGTTGACGTGAGAGCAGTGGAATCAAACATTTCACTATTGTTTCAGGTGCACACCTGGTCGGTTGACGTGAGAGCAGTGGAATCAAACATTTCACTATTGTTTCAGGTGCACACCTGGTCGGTTGACGTGAGAGCAGTGGAATCAAACATTTCACTATTGTTTCAGGTGCACACCTGGTCGATTGACGTGAGAGCAGTGGAATCAAACATTTCACTATTGTTTCAGGTGCACACCTGGTCGGTTGACGTGAGAGCAGTGGAATCAAACATTTCACTATTGTTTCAGGTGCACACCTGGTCGGTTGACGTGAGAGCAGTGGAATCAAACATTTCACTATTGTTTCAGGTGCACACCTGGTCGGTTGACGTGAGAGCAGTGGAATCAAACATTTCACTATTGTTTCAGGTGCACACCTGGTCGATTGACGTGAGAGCAGTGGAATCAGAATCACTTAATCCTACATAAACAATACATATATATAAGCTGTGCGCTGTACACATGTACTGGTTTGTACGACACATCTTCGGCATCAGAAGTGGAGCAGCTACCAGCCTTGCCTGAGACACCTTGCCTCACTTTGTGTGGTAAGGAGTAGTTGGTGTATATTTATGTTTTCAAGTTTTCATCAAATAAGATGTAGACTTTCAACTCATCTGGATGCATATTCCAGTAATTATAACTAGATCACTAGAGATTCTTAATAACAAATTATTCAGTAATTTGTTGTTGTTGTCACACTTTCTTTTGGAAATCAACAAGATGATTTAAACCCTTCTTCGACAGTTTTGGACATCTTTATACTAACTTGAGCTTGGTTTGTTACAGGAGAGTCTCTATTGACTGTGAATCACATGATGCTGGTCATGGACAAGCTTGTTGTAGCCGGCCACACAGAGGACATGGTTGTTGGCATCAGCATGCTCTTTGTGACATATTTTATCTTCAACGTCAAATTCTACTCGCTTCGACAGCAAGGACTTTACATCCAAGTGCACAGAGCTTCTGGCAACCATCCCCTCCCCCTCCCCAGGAGAGATCATCATCTCCGAAGACAACGTGACTCGCCAGTTTAAGAGGACCAATACAAAGAAAGCATCTGGGCCTGATAATGTATCGGGCCATCTTCTCCGTTCATGCACTGATGAACTGGTGCCTGTGTTCTCACAGCTGTTCCAGCAGTCTGTAAATACCGGCATCATTCCCGATCTCTGGAAAACCAGCACCGTCATTCCTGTGCCTAAAATATCCTCAGGAACCCAACCACTACAGACCAGTTGCTCTCACATCTCTTCCAATGGAAGCCCTGGAGAGGCTAATCCTAACCAAACTATCTCTACATATTCAGGAGAAACTAGACCCACTGCAATTCGCCTAGTAGCATGGGTGTGGCACTGATGATGCTGTGGCAACCCTGCTACACAATGTCAACAAACATCTAGAGAAGTCAGGCAACTATATCCGTATCCTCTTCATAGATTTTAGTTCGGCATTTAACACTACACTGCGCCACAAGATGATTGAAAAGCTTCTCACCCTGCAAATACCCCCGAACTTCATTCACTGGATACATAACTTTCTCAGCAACAGACCCCAACACGTGAAGGTTGGCAGCAACATCTCCCCCAACCTCATCACGAATACCTGGTCGCCCCAAGGATGTGTTGGGAGCTCCATTCTATACTCACTGTACACCAACGACTTAAGGAGTGAATGTGACTCTAATGTCTTGATTAAATACTCAGACGACGCAGCAGTAGTGGCGTGCCTGAACGGATTAGATTTGTTCCACGTGTATGAGAACTCTATGTCCGTGATCTCAATGTGGTGCAAGAACAACTTTATAGAACTAATGTGCGCAAGACAAAGGAACTCTGTATTGACGTCCGCACCAGTGGCCAGTTTGATGGACCTCTCATTATTGATGGTGAGGTAATGGACATCTTCAAGTATCTTGGTGTAACACTGGATAATAAATTTACGTTAGGCCCTCATGCTAAAGGTGTGCAAAAAAGTGCCAGCAGAGACTGTACCTGTTAAGGAAACTAAGATCATTTCATGTCCAACCAAAACTTCTGCTCAAGTTGTACAGGAGCATCATAGAATCAGTGTTGACATATAGTAATATCTGTTTCTTCCCTGCTTTGTCTGTCTCAAACAAAAACATGCTTCTTCGCATCTGCAAAATTGCTTCAAAGATCATAGGCATTCCCACACCGCCTGTCTCTCAGCTGTGTGAACGCACATTGATCAGAAAAGCACGTGCAATTGCCAATGACCCTGCCCACCCACTGTATACATAGTTTGACCTTCTTCCGTCTCAAAGACGATACAGATGTCCAAGATGTACAAAAAACAGGTAAAAAAACAGCTTCGTTCCCCAGGTCATAAGTCACCTAAACAAACTTTGAGTTAACAAACCACCACATGCAATCCGACCGTTAAAATATATAAAGTATGCACTAACTACTCTCACGTTTGTATTATTATTATAAACTTAATTTATGTATGCACTAAGTTTACTAACAATACCTTGTATCCTCTTTATGCTCAGCAAGCAGAAGACAATAATTTATTATCCGATGTATATACTACTACTGGACAATAAATTTGTATTGTATTGACAAAAAATTTTGTTTTCATTTTATTCAGAAATATTTCAACAATTAAAAAATTGATATTTTACAAAGTGCAATCATCACATCACATGACGACCAATCTCTTGAATGTTAAATACATAATATTATTTTGTAACAAAACAATATTATTTTTTCTGCTGAAGATTTATTACTAGAGTGGGCTTGTGTCCAAAAGTGTCATTAATGGTACTGTCTAGTGGGGTATTGTCAGAATGGCATTATGATCTTGGTTGGCTGACAATTGTATACTGTGAAGTGTCATCATCAACCTCTATTCCAACTATTGACAGCAAGTCAATGGAAATTATGTAACATAATGGTAATTAATAAAAAATAAAAAGGCAAGTGCAATTTTTTTAAATTAAATTAACCTCTTCCAGTAAAAATAAATTAAATTAGTTTGTGATTTTCTCGAAAGTTATTGAATTAACTTAATCGAGTTAAATTAATTAACAGTTGAAATCAACCATTGCCTGTGTAGCACTGTGTTCAAGGATCAAATGTGGTATACAGGTGTATGGGGCTGCTAATGCCAATGAACCAAAACATACCTGATAGTACTTAACTCTTGCAATATGCTGCAGGTGCTTGGTGCACATCAACCCGGATACTGGCAGCAAAGTGCAACGGGACAAGTGAACCAAGGCCACAGACATGGGCAGCAAGGTCCTTGGCCTGATCAGTGGACTGGCCCAGTACGAGTTGATGGAGCAGTAAAGGTCCACATTGCCTGGCCAGGCAGCTTCGTTATAAACACGTTTTACATAACATTAGGAATGACTGGCAATATGATGTTTAAATGTTGACCTGACTTTTTTATTTTTTTATTTTATATGAGCGATTAAGAGGTGGTGGGATATTTTTTAATTGTACATTTAATGGAATTGTTTTTGGCCCAAGATATACAATGGGTCACACACCGAATAACATACTGAAGTCCTTTGGACTATATTGGCGCGAAAGCATGTACCTTCAGCTAGTTATATGTCCCTGGGTGTCATCTGGATTCAGAGAGTTCCAGGAGATGAGAAAAAGGCATTCTGTCATTTTTTTTGCCATTGTGAAGTGCGCGCACACCACGGCGATCTGGTGCAGCACGGAAAAATGGAAAAGCATCGCAAAAATGCAGTTCCATTTTCCAGCACCCACACTCTTTTTGACGCTGGTGTTTCAACAGTGAAGGTGGACACATCCGTGAAAGTGGCAGATTTGAAGCTGGCTGCCCATACTGCCTGCCACTCCAGTATTCAGACCATTGGCCACCTTGGCGAAATCGCTCGAGATGTCAGTGGCAAGAACATACAGCTCCATCAAACAAAATGCGCTGCCTTGATCCGCCGAGTCCTTGCTAGGGCGTGCCATGCATGAAGAGCTACTGAAGGACATTTGGAATTCATGCCACAGTTTGCTGATCAACGAGAGTACGGATGTATGTACGATAACACAAATGTGTGTTGTCATCCGGTATCCAAGCACAACAAAGCGAAGGGTGGTGACAACTTTTCTAGGGCTCGTCCTTCTAGAAGGTGGCACAGCGGCAGCCATCACAGCTCTCGTCGCCTTCCTCCAAGGGAGGAGCATCATCTAGTTCCAAAGAAGTGTGTCGGCCTGGCCACTGATGGCTGCAACGCTATGGTTGGCGCACACAACTCGGTGGCGACCAGGTTCAAGGAAGCGAACCCGAACTTCGTCCACATTCAATGCATATGCCATTTGCTTCAGCTCTGCGCATCATACGCCATGAAGAAGTTGCCACGCAATCTGGAGTTTCTTGTGGCTGAAACTTACAACTACTTCAGCCACAACACATTGCGACAGTTGAAGTATCAGCGGATCTACACAGCCATCAACGTGGGAGAGGCTCCGCTGAAAATCCTTCAGCTGTCCGGTACAAGGTGGTTGGCGATCGCCCCTTGTGTTAAGACAGTGCTGGACCAGTTCTCAGAGCTGAAACTTCACTTTCAGGTTAGTCCAATAAACTAACTTAATTCATTGCAACAAAGCCAAAATATTATTAATTAATAAGCATACATACATACATGCATGCATACACATAATCACATACACATAGATATATTGCATACTGTTCACTCTGTGTCGTACATATGCATACAGGCCTACATAATAAATGCGTAAATAATGTGCGCGTGTCTGTGTGTGCGTGTTTTTCTTGTAATGATAAGTAATTAATTGTTGCACTTGTACTGCTGGCGAAGGACGAGGCAGGAACTACTCGGCCGAACTACTGTACCAGATGTACAACGATCCTGTAAACAAGATGTACCTCGCCTTCCTGCAGCCGATCGTCACCGAGATCAACCGGGGCAACAAACTGTTTCAGCTTGAGAAAGCTGGTGCTGTAAAGTTGATGGACGACCTGATGACCATGTACCTAGCGCTGCTCGGTCGAGTTATGAAACCCCGTGCATTCCCCAAGTTGAGTGCTCCCTGGAGTATGAGGTAACTACATGACTAAGTATTTTTGTCATGAACATATATGCCTACATTGTAGCCTGATTGCGGTAGACTTGATGTACTTATAATTAAGCTTGTGTATGTATGTACGTGGGTAGGATAATGTTTTCCTCTTAGACGACCATGATCGTGCTCCAAACCTTCAGGGATTATCCAACGACCCCATAGAAACGACACAAGACAGTCTATATCTTCTCAAAATACAAGATATATCAAGATTCTAACAAATGTTATTAGACAATTCTACACTATCACGACTACGGCCTATCGTTGGACGTCAACATTACGTCCAGCTACTAGAGAACCTGGCATCCCTGTCACCGACAACAATTCTAAGTCCGCTCAAGCCGTGATTCACCGACCTCTCATTCCTGAAGCTCTACAGTGGCAGAGTTGGAGATCTCGAGCAACAGTGGACCCGGATAGGTGCGGTCAACTGGACCAACCAGCAAGAGGCTGATACAGAGGTATTCTGGATGGAGGTGTTCAGCCACATAGATGCTTCTGGAGAGCAGGTTTTCCAGCATCTAGGTGGATACAGTTGACGTTTCCATTTTGTAATTAATATATTAATGGTTGCATCGATATCAGTGATATATTTTTATAGTCATAGTCCCTCTCTCATTCACGTCGCATTACATAAAAATGTGTTTTATCTTTACTCAATGCAATTGTAACGTGGCCACTTCTTATAAGCAACCAATAATCTCAAGCACATCATTTAATAGTGGTTGCTATTGTATTATTTACGTATCTCATTATTTTGGAGGTTGCATTACAACATACAGTGAAGAAAATTGTGAGTTTTATTTTGCATATTCAGGTGGCTTTGTACTGTCGCTCCTGTCGCTGCCGCAGTAGAGGACGTCTTCTCAACAATGAATGTCGTAAAAACGAAGCTGCGGAACCGGATGCAGCAGGATTCCCTGGAGAAGATTCTCCATGTAAGAGGGTACATGTCGCGGCACAAGATCTGCTGCAACAAGTTTGTGCCCGACCAGTCGAGACCAGTCGATGCTGTCTCTGTTCACGGCCGACATGTTTCTTTCCATGTTGGACGTTTATGGCACCCTAGAGTGCTGTGGACAACACGCGGTCACGCACGCATGCACGCACGCACGCACGCACGATTAAAATGCTGTTTTCAGTATTGATAGTTTTAATATGTTTGTTTTGTTTGCATTTGTGATTATATGCATGCGTGCGTGCATATGGGTGTGCTTCATGTGCATATACGTGTGTACGGCCTATGTGACTGCATAGAGAACCATTTACGTGGGAAATTCCGTGACACTGGTGTGCAACATCTATTTATAAACAAGCAAATAAGTATAGTTCACCTTGGCGTTATTTACCGTAATTAATCATGGATAAGCAGTGATGGAGTGCTTCGAAATCGCTCTGGTGGGGCATTCCTTTGTCTCACGGCTTGCCCGATATTCATTGGAACATCACTCTCTAAATCTTGATTTGAATCCTGAGCATTTCCACGTTACCTTTGTTGCACGAGGCAGGCTTAAAATCAATCAATTGTACGCCTCGACACCCGCCATATGACAAGCTGGTCAAGATGTAATTTTTCTTGATACATTTCAATTCGCAAGTACTACAACAGCGTGCATGGAGCAGTCATTGCATCAGCGAATAAGCTGTGAATTGAATGGCGTTAAAGACTATGCAAACGGATCTCCTCACACTAATGTTAAAAACAAACAATTTCTTTAACTTTCATTCACATTTCATTGATGATTAGTTATACTGTAATGGCTGAGTGTATGGCCAGTTTCTGCCGATCCGTCCGTCTGTAGTTACAGAATGCCTCCACAAAAACGGAAAACGCCAAAACGTTACGAAGGGGGCGAGACGTTTGGGCCAGTCCGCAGACAAGCGAGGGATGTGGGGACCAGCGTTGTGGCACTGGCTATCAAGGACTCAATCACCATCGCTGCGCTGCAGGAGCAGATGCACCTGATGCAGCATCAGATGCAGGCTATCAGTTATGTCATCATAAATATGGCCTCCACAACACCGGCAGCGAGGCTGGTAGTAGTGGTAGCCATAGGTTCAGCAGCGATGGAGGAGACAGCCGCACTGTCTTCCTCGGTGCATACAGAGGGAGATGAGGACGTGGAGTTCTACTTGTCTAACATGAACACTTTGCATGTTGGTGAATCCACAGCACAAACCATGTTGGTTCTCGATCCTGTAACCCGAACATCAAATGTGCAGGTCAAAGGTCAGCCTACCACTAAAATCACCAACTTCGAGCAGTGGTCCGATGCGTTTCTGGTATTTATGGCTATCTATGTCCAACAACATCCCACTGAGATTCTGGACATCCTGAAATACATGCAATTTATTCGTTCTTTGGGGACCAGCTCACATCCTAGCGTCTTTCTGACGTATGACAAGGATTTTAGTAAACTAAGCGCCATCAATTCCATGCCTTGGTATCATCTCCACCCGGAAATTTATTATCATGTGACCCGTAACACCACCAGTGTCTCCAATCCAGCTGTCATTCCCATGCAAAAGCAGCCAGCTCCCCGTCGGCAGTCCTTTTCTGCCGGCTACTGTTTTGCTTTCTGTTCCACTGGGATCTGCAAATACCCAACATGTGCCTACAAGCACACATGCCCCACCTGCAATGGCCCAGATGTCCCATCACAATGCCCAGCCAAACGCCCAACCCCTGCCTTCCCCAGACCTCCGGCTCCCAACACCGGTCTGCACCGCCCAGCTGCACCGACAGTAGTTACGATGCCACAGCAACAGACACACTTGTCAATGGATTTATAGACGGTTTCCGTATCCCCTTTGAGGGGGACCTAAGCCACAGGGCAATGCCATGTAATCACCCATCTCTATAATTAATTCCTGCAGTGATATGATTCATAAGGAGAAAGGCTTGGGTCGAATAGCTGGCCCCTTCACATCAGTACCTTTACACGGTTATGTGGTATCACCATTGGGACTCATCCCTAAGAAAGAGCCCGGAAAGTTTAGAATTATTCACGATCTGTCGTTTCGAAAAGGAGATTCTGTAAATGATAATGATTTCAGCTTTATATATAAAGATCTTATACAAACTTATATCTGCCTTGTATTTTCAGCAAACTAGCCAGGATTCATATCCGTTTAACAAGCAGCGTGGGCACACATAAAGATAATTTTGCGTGTGATCAAGTTGTGCACGAATTAGCTGATGTAAGCAGGTCTGCTTGGAACACTTGGGAAGTTTGACCCAAAAGTAGAGAGTTTCTTGTTAGAAATAACACTTGAAACTATATTTGATGGCAAACAATATTGCAGCAGGTCACACAGAGAGAGGCACAGAGCCATATTTCTCAGTAATATTGCAGCAGGTCACACAGAGAGAGGCACAGAGCCATATTTCTCAGTAATATTGCAGCAGGTCACACAGAGAGAGGCACAGAGCCATATTTCTCAGTAATATTGCAGCAGGTCACACAGAGAGGCACAGAGCCATATTTCTCAGTAATATTGCAGCAGGTCACACAGAGAGGCACAGAGCCATATTTCTCAGTAATATTGCAGCAGGTCACACAGAGAGAGGCACAGAGCCATATTTCTCAGTAATATTGCAGCAGGTCACACAGAGAGAGGCACAGAGCCATATTTCTCAGTAATATTGCAGCAGGTCACACAGAGAGAGGCACAGAGCCATATTTCTCAGTAATATTGCAGCAGGTCACACAGAGAGAGGCACAGAGCCATATTTCTCAGTAATATTGCAGCAGGTCACACAGAGAGAGGCACAGAGCCATATTTCTCAGTGATATTGCAGCAGGTCACACAGAGAGAGGCACAGAGCCATATTTCTCAGTGATATTGCAGCAGGTCACACAGAGAGAGGCACAGAGCCATATTTCTCAGTGATATTGCAGCAGGTCACACAGAGAGAGGCACAGAGCCATATTTCTCAGTGATATTGCAGCAGGTCACACAGAGAGAGGCACAGAGCCATATTTCTCAGTGATATTGCAGCAGGTCACACAGAGAGAGGCACAGAGCCATATTTCTCAGTGATATTGCAGCAGGTCACACAGAGAGGCACAGAGCCATATTTCTCAGTGATATTGCAGCAGGTCACACAGAGAGGCACAGAGCCATATTTCTCAGTGATATTGCAGCAGGTCACACAGAGAGAGGCACAGAGCCATATTTCTCAGTGATATTGCAGCAGGTCACACAGAGAGAGGCACAGAGCCATATTTCTCAGTGATATTGCAGCAGGTCACACAGAGAGAGGCACAGAGCCATATTTCTCAGTGATATTGCAGCAGGTCACACAGAGAGAGGCACAGAGCCATATTTCTCAGTGATATTGCAGCAGGTCACACAGAGAGAGGCACAGAGCCATATTTCTCAGTGATATTGCAGCAGGTCACACAGAGAGAGGCACAGAGCCATATTTCTCAGTAATATTGCAGCAGGTCACACAGAGAGAGGCACAGAGCCATATTTCTCAGTGAAGTAGGACGGGAAATCTACCACCTACTGTCCAAATTATTTAGCCCAGAAAAGTGGCTAGCAAAACCCTGGAGCAACTGTTAAAGAAGTTGAAGGACCATTATGAGCCTGTCCCAAACGAGAATGAGTTGCATTGTTGAGCACAAATGAAAGCAGTTAATACTCTCTCAAAAGCTCAAAGGAAATATATAGATAACTTCCAGACACATGTTTCTTTTAGACCATTCTCAACTCCTGATATTATTAGTTTAGCTGAACTTGTCTTATCCATGTTCTGACAAAAATTAATGTCATGTCATCAGCATAACCTGCACTACGGTGTCACAACTTGAAAATTCTCACAACAGTACCATACTGAAGTATGAAAAAAATACATGAGTACATTGATAACAAGATTTATTAACAATGACAGAGTGATACTGCAGAACTTCTGCAAAATATCGGTGCAGGTGTGTCGTTTGTGATCGGTTACTGTTTTAGTTATTTACTACTGCGTTGATCCAACGATTAGTCTGCTTCGACACGAGATTTCGTTGAAACTACCCAATCATTTTGAATCTTCGAGTAAGTATTCACTATTGATATTCTGGTTCATTTGTGCGTATACAGACAAACTAAAATTAATTTTGGTTGTTTCCATTCCATGGAAATGCGCATGCGTCAGGTGTAGTCCATTCCGATTTTTCCGCTCCGCTGTTATCGATTATTTTCACGATTTCTGTCATAATGCCGTCCCATTATAATTCCGACGCACTAATTACAGGGACAATCATTCGAGGAGACACCTCGTGGCTCCCGGTTATTCAGCCCGTTGGCCTGTATACTTTCGTGTTTAATTAAGCCTACATTTACCCATACGCGTTACATTACATGGTGTCTGAAGCGGTTTGCGGGTGAGTTAAGCGCAATATGCATTAACTTACTCAGCGAAAAAAGTTATAACGTACGGCAACATCGACGAAAAGCGACATTGTCGTCGCGAAATCGAACACACGACAAGTCCGTCGCTACGCCAAGACAACGCTACGCCTACAGCTACGGTCGCGAGGGAAAGTGTCCAGCTTTGGGGCAAAAATGTGCACGAGGATATGGACAGTGATGATGATGACACTGTTGATGATGACTGCACCACTTGATGTGATCATCTATGGACATCTACTCTTGTTTGTTCATTAATAAATAATTTCTTAAATTTTTCTGAATAATGACACATCTTTATACGCCATTATGACGCAAGTCAAATGACTTTTATATGGGCATTGCTCAGGTCTTAAATTCAACAATTTACGGTATTCCTGCTGGATCTAGTCACGTGATAAATTCACGGTATAAAGACAAGCGGCCACGGGTCCGCTGCCTCAGTTCGATTTCTCACTGAAAAAGGTAATCCATTTGTTGTCATTATTGAGATCTGCATTTTGTTTCATTGAGATTGAAATTTTGAGTTATGAGATCTTACATTTGCTATTACATTGTACAGCAACTTTATTTAGCTCTCGTGTACCTAATCATATTATTTGCAACAATCATGTTGCAAGTAAAAGTTCTCGGTCATTCCTTTGTCCGGCGTTTAGCGCATTACTCGGTGGAACAAAAATCTTTGGATTTCGATCTCGACACGGACAAATTCCAAGTAACGTTTGTAGCTAGAGGCGGGCTCAGAGTCAAGCAGTTGTATTTGCTGACACAGGATGTTGTTAGCAGTGACATAGTTTTTCTAGAGATCGGGACAAACGATATTGCGGACGTTGACCCGATTGTACTCGGAGACCACGTGCTCGCATACGCGACCTACTTAAGTGTCATGGCCGCGGTTCGACGAGTCGTTATTTCGCAGATGTTTTTCCGTAGTGCGAAACAGTCTAGTTACTTTGTCCGCACTGATTTTAACGACAGGGTAGTGGCATATAACAATTATATGTTGGAAGCGACAAAGTCCTTCGAGACAGTGTCATTTTGGCGCCATCGGGGAATGTGGGCCGACTGGACCAAATATCTTGTCGATGGCGTTCATTACAATCAGCAAGGTAACAGAAAATATTATAACAGTGTTCGGGGGGCGATTATCGCCGCTGCGAATACTTTGTAAAGATCAGGCGGTTAACGGTGTTTAATTATCCTTGGGGTTTAAGCCTTCGCCTTTAACCTAGGAAATTGAGCCATTAGGCCACGTCTTTGTGCGAATTTGTCGACTTGTAATATGGGTGATAGCCTCGTGGCACTTATCATATATATTCTGTTCTTAAAGTTAGTGTCAATGTGTCAACACAGTCACAGGGCTAAAACGTATTAGAATAATTTTTGACAAACAAGGGTAACATTATCGTTCCTCAGATGTCATTGGAAAACGTTGAATTAAGAGTAAAAGAGTGGCAGCCTCGTGGCAGTGGTCATTGTCTTATTTAGGGTACTATTTCAAACATTTAATGACTGAAGTGAAAGCATTGAGTTGACAGCCTCGTGGCTAAGGTCATTGCTTCTTTAGCGGTCAGTTAACAACTTATAATTATTGACATTGTAACACCAAGGTAATAGCATAGCACTTAAGTTAACAAACAGAAGAGTATAACAGTGACAGCCACATGGCAAAGTTCATTGTATTTTGCCATTTGTAAACAGCTTGCTTACAAGTTCATGTCATGCAATGATTATTTAAACAATGACAACCTCGTGGCAGTAACCACTGTTTGTAAAGCTGTTTTTTTCTTCTTTTCTCGGCGTCCCAGATGCTATTTGGGGCGTTGTGATTTTGTTATGCTTATTAGGTTTTTTCAATAAGGCGTTATGTTATCCCTGGATCGGCCTATATTTACGTCATGCCACGGATTGGCATGTGTTTTTCTATGCCACGGATTGGCATGGTTTACTTATGCCACGGATTGGCAGGGTATATACTTATGCCACAAATTGGCAGAGTTCATTCATGCCACGGATTGGCATGTTTATACTTATGCCACGGATTGGCATGTTTATACTTATGTCACGAATTGGCATGTTTATACTTATGCCATGGATGGGCATGTTTATACTTATGCCACGGATTGGCATGTTTATACTTATGCCACGAATTGGCATGTTTATACTTATGCCACGGATGGGCATGTTTATACTTATGCCACGGATTGGCATGTTTATACTTATGCCATGGATGGGCATGTTTATACTTATGCCACGGATTGGCATGTTTATACTTATGCCACAGATGGGCATGTTTATACTTGCCACGGATTGGCATGGTTTTACTTATGCCACGGATTGGCTTTGTCTATTTATTTTTAATACAGAATTTACTTTAAGCCACATATTGGCGTCAAAGTTATGCGCCTTTGTTCAAAAACCAGACGCGTCATGGTATATCCAAAATTAAATTAACTCGGATAATTATGTGAGAAATTTTGGTTACGAGCATTAAAGGACTAAGTATACTTGGACATCAGATATATATGGGCGGTTTGTGGCTGTTGAAAAAAAACAAAAAAACAATTGTTTGGCAAGTACTGTTCGGAGGCGAAAGTGCCAGCTCGCTTCCGAGACAGCGCGACGACAAAACGAAAAAGAGACAATTCTAGAGATGCGACAGCCCGCCAAGGACTGGGAGAGACACCAGAGGAGACGGTGGCGCCATCGCATGAGATGACTGAACTTCAGCAGCAGATGGCTGTTATGCAGCAACAGATACAGGCCATAAGTGACACTGTGTTGGGCATGGCCACTGCGGCAGCACCACCATCTCCAACATCAGAGCCCAGACCAGCAAAGCGACGTGCAGCTGCTGCGGGGTCAGCCGCAACTGCAGACCTGGACTCTGATGACTCGGACTGTGTGTTAGGTGAGGTGCAGGGTGAGGAGCAGCCATATCCTTGCGAAATGCAGTCTTTTTCATCAGTGCTATTAGGTAGTTTGGTTGATCCAAAACTGAAAGCAAAAATTTGGGCAAAGCAATTTGTAGAGTTGGAATTGTTAGTCGGAGAGTCCACCCCTCAAACCATGTACTTGCTTGATGCATCCAACAATAAGCCTGTAGTGCAAGTTAGGGACCAGCCCACCAAAAAGATCACCAATATCGAGCAGTGGACAGACGCATTCCTCATCTACATTGCCATTTACACCGAAACACACACAGCCGAAATTCCTGACATCTTAAAATACATGCAGATAATTTGCACCATGGCATCCGATACTCACAGCAGTCTATTCTTGGCCTACGATAGGGATTTCCGTAAGCTGAGAGCCCACAATTCTATGCCTTGGTTTAAACTCCACCAAGAACTGTTCTACCATGTCACCCGCCAGGCAAACACTGTGCAGAGCCGCGGGTTCCCCTTGAAAAGACAGCCCTTTCTTCAGCCCTTTCCTAGGAAACAGTCCTTTCCCGCAGGCTACTGCTACGCTTTCTGTGCTACAGGGCGTTGCAAAAACGCCAAGTGCACATTCTCCCACTTGTGTCCCACATGCAACGGTCCACATGCTTCCACACTGTGCCCAGCCAGACGTACAGGCCAACGTCCAACCCAAGCTCCCAACTCCTTTACACGTCGCCCAACTCTCCCGGCTCCTAAAAGAAAGTAGGTACGACCCAGCATTGGTGCAGGAGATTTGTGACGGTTTTTCAATGGGTTTTCATATTCCATTTTAAGGTGATCTATCTCAGAGACCAGTACCAGGAAACCATCCTTCAATTTTACAGAACATGTTAGTTGCAACGGAAATGATCCGTAGGGAACATCAGTTAGATCGTGTTGCAGGCCCATTTTTAACACCGCCATTTCAGGACTTAGTTGTATCTCCCTTAGGACTCATCCCCAAGAAAGAGCCAGGAAAATTTAGGATTATTCATGATTTGTCGTTCCCTAAAGGGAATTCAATTAATTTTGGAATTCCAAAGGAGTACTGTTCAGTGTCTTATGAGAATTACGATTATTTTGTTTCTCTACTAACATCAGTAGGTCCGGGAAGCTTCATCGCCAAGGCTGATATTGAATCCGCGTTTAGAATTATTCCTGTCCATCCTGATGATTACCATCTTCTAGGATTTACCTTTGCAGGTCATTACTACTACGATAAATGTCTTCCGATGGGCTGTTCCATTTCATGCAAGGTTTTTGAGCAGTTTAGTTGTGCGTTGCAATGGATTTTACAGAACATTTATAACGTTTCAACAATGTCTCACATTTTGGATGACTATATTTTCATTTCAAAGTCTGAGTCGATTTGCCAATCATATCTGCAGAAATTTCTATCTTTGGCAGAGCTGTTGTCAATTCCAGTAAAACAGTAAAACTGTGGTCCCATCGACATGTGCAGATTGAGATAGACACGTTGCTTATGCAGGCTAGGCTGCCACAGGACAAACTTGAAGCGGCAACTAATCTAGTAAAGTCATTTAGTCGGCGTAGGAAGGTTACGTTAAGGGAATTGATGTCTCTCCTAGGGACCCTCCAATTTGCTTCAAAAGTTGTTGTTGGCAGACGTCCATTTCTCAGAAGGCTCTATGATCTTACAAAAGGCATTGTAAAACCTCACTTTCACATTCGCCTGGGGCAGGAGGCACGTCTGGACTTGGCTGCTTGGTCCATGTTTTTAGAGAACTATAATGGAACATCTCTGCTTATTAATGATCAGTGGGAGTCCTCAGAGAAGCTAGAACTTTTTACAGATGCCTCAGGTTTGGGTTTTGCAGGTATATTGGCAGGTCAGTGGTTCCAAGGTTATTGGCCTCCATCATGGCAAGAGTTCAGTATAGCTGTCAAAGAATTGTTTCCCATAGTTCTGGCTTTGATCTTATGGGCTCATGTACTTGCAGACAAGCGACTTCTTGTGCTTTGCGATAATGAAGCGGTGGTACATGTTATTAACAATCAAACTTGTTAAGGAGAAGAAGATTATGTCCCTTGTCCGCACTATGACCATAGCTCTCATGCGGAATAATGTGATTCTACGGGCAAAGCATGTTCCTGGAAAAAAGAATGTCATCGCTGACGCATTATCTCGATTTCAGGATACCCCGGAAATCCGCAGACAATATGGCCTCATGCTGGAACAATCGGTCATCCCGCCGGATCTCCTGCCCTGGCCTCTGTAACACAACAATTGTTGGACGGTTCGTTATCACCTCTTACGGCTAATGCGTACAAAAAGAATATCACAATGTTTAAGCAATTTTGTCAGTCAGAACTTCATCTTACATGTTGGTTTCCATCCAACACGCAAGCAGTGGTTTCGTTTGTAGCATTCTGTTTCCGAAAAGGATATGCCTCATCGTCTATCACCAGTGCTTTATCAGCGGTTTCTTATATACATAAAATGCACAGTCTGAGTGATCCAACCGCTACATTTGTAGTTCGAAAGCTTTTACATGGAGCGGCCAAACTCAGGCCGTCTTATGACCAACGAGCACCAGTAACGAAGGCAGTTTTACACAACTTGGTACGTTCTTCACCACATATCTCCATTTGCTACTATAATAATGTTTTGACTACAGCTATGTATTTGCTAGCCTTTCATGCTTTCCTTAGAATAGGGGAAATAGCTGTAACATCGGCAGCACAGTCTACCCGTGTATTGCAGATGAGCCAGCTTTCTATTACGAAAGAGCAATGTACGATTGTTTTTCAGTCATACAAACACTATCAGGGCCCTCCAGTATCTTTGGTTATCTCTGCGCATACAGATTCTCCTTTCTGTCCTGTAAAGGCTATGCGGACTTACTTGGCAGTAAGAAAAATTTCTCCAGGACCATTGTTTATCTTCCCAGGAGGCACTCCAGTGACGAAATCTTTCTTTGGTGACCAGTTAAAAAAGTCATTAGCATGGGCGGGTCTTTCCACTTTAAGCTACAAAGGCCATAGTTTTCGAATAGGTGCAGCAACAACAGCAGCCATGCAGGGCGTATCAGATGAGGAAATTCAGCGTATGGGTCGGTGGAAATCCCAGGCATTTAAAAAGTACATTAGAATCCCTATGTTACAGCTACAATAACCATGCTGCATTACACATGTGTGTTTTTCTACTTAAATCTTGTATATCATATTATATGTATATATTTCATGTTTATGCACTCCAGAGAATGAGGGTTGATGAAGATTACTGCGACACAGATAAGTTTTCCACATGGGTGGGGTTTTTCTGTGTAGCATGATTGTGGTAGTGGTAGAAGTATGAGAACTCAATTAGTGCAACACAGATAAGCTTTCCACATAGGTGGGGTTTTTCAGTGTAGCATGATTGTGGTAGTGGTAGAAGTATGAGAACTCAATTAGTGCAACACCGATAAGCTTTCCACATAGGTGGGTTTTTTTCTGTGTAGCATGAATATGGTAGTGGTAGAAGTATGAGAACTCAATTAGTGCAACACAGATAAGCTTTCCACATAGGTGGGTTTTTTTCAGTGTAGCATGAATATGGTAGTGGTAGAAGTATGAGAACTCAATTAGTGCAACACAGATAAGCTTTCCACATAGGTGGGGTTTTTTCAGTGTAGCATGAATATGGTAGTGGTAGAAGTATGAGAACTCAATTAGTGCAACACAGATAAGCTTTCCACATAGGTGGGGTTTTTTCAGTGTAGCATGAATATGGTAGTGGTAGAAGTATGAGAACTCAATTAGTGCAACACAGATAAGCTTTCCACATAGGTGGGGTTTTTTCAGTGTAGCATGAATATGGTAGTGGTAGAAGTATGAGAACTCAATTAGTGCAACACAGATAAGCTTTCCACATAGGTGGGGTTTTTTCAGTGTAGCATGAATATGGTAGTGGTAGAAGTATGAGAACTCAATTAGTGCAACACAGATAAGCTTTCCACATAGGTGTTTTTTTTTCTGTGTAGCATGATTGTGGTAGTGGCAGAAGTATAATTTAATTAGTACAACACACAAGTTTTCCACATAGGTGGGGTGTACTGTGCTGCAAAGGTTGTATGTAATTGACATGCGCTCATAGAATATGTATAGTGGTGAAAGTGTAAAATTTATAGTGACACGGAATCATGAGGTGGGGAAGGGGCCATGCTGGCCGAGTGTGGTTGGTTCCCCCCACCTTTGCTGTTGAGGTTGTATTATGGATTATAATTATATAGGCTAATTCACATCATTTACACATTGTATATATATATGTATTGTATGAATTAGCTAAAAATGTGTTGGCTGAATACAAAGCTCTTTTACAAACTCATACCTGCCTTGTTACTTAACAGCAAAACTAGTCACGATTCCTAGTCATAACTCCATTTCATTACCAAGGAGCCTTGTCCCATATAAAAGGTATTAATTTACCCTACATCATGTCACATTTAATGTTTTTATTGATTTACATTATATATTTATCTCCTTTTTTTTCTTTCCAATTAATCAAATAACATATTGTTCATTGAACTGTTCTCACATTGTTATACAACTTTACATTATCATGTTATAGTAAACTAATTGCACTATTTCAACTGATTAACCATTGTGTATTGTAGACATCATTGACAAACACATATAAAATATGTAGCATTTAGGGCGTCCAGTTGCCTCAACTACCCTAGTTATTACTGGCGTCCTGGCATGAATTCTTATCACATATATTCTGTTGTACATCAACGACCTGTGCGATAACATCAAGACCAAGGCTAGACTGTTTGCTGAGGACACGATACTGTATCACACCATCCACAGGACGTCAACACTTGGAGGAATGGGAGAGGAAGTGGCAGGTGAGCTTCAATGTATCCAAGTGTCATGTTCTATCAGTCACAAAGAAGTGCAAACCTATCTTAGCAACCTATTCACTTCACCAGCAGCCTTCAGAACCTGGCCACAAGAACACCACATAGGAGTCCATCAAAGAAGAGGCATCGCAAAGTCAACAATGTTGAGGTGTCAAATCCTGGCCCCAGTCACCAACATCTCCGTAAACCACCCCGATGCCATACTGAGGAACACAGCGCAGTCCCTCCCCACCAGTCCAACCTCTCATACACCTGGTACCTCAGTCACCCAAACACCTGAGCCTATTGCCTCAAGAACCACCATGGAGCATGGGCTTAGCCAGAGACCTCAGGCCAGTCTTCAAGACAAGCAAATGACTGATAAGACTGGTGGAATTGAGAAGGGGCCAGCTGACCACTAGATTAAATAACAGTTCCAAGTCTAGTGGCCACATTAATCACTATCATTGACACAACTGGCAGTGAAACCAATCAACTGGATCAGGATTAATTAAATAAAACAACTCAAATGACACTGGTTTGTTACTGAAAAAAATAAACTGGCCAATAATGGCTGTGATTGACGTTAATTGCTTTCTCGGAACTGTTCGCACGCTAAAAGGTAAGCTTTTGTCTAATTCAAGACTGGCAAAAAATTATTTCTAGCTAAGGGCCTGCCCCAAATTCTGAGCCTATTGCCCACAAAGGTGAGGATCCCGGTATTCACCCTGAATTCTAGTCAATTCTTGGACACTCTCCTGGCTTTGTTTATTGAGATTATTTAATATCCCTTTAATGCATGACGGATACACATCTTCTTTACTTCCTCATACACTGGTTGTGTCTTTTTATAGGAAATGTTGATGACCTTGATCCGCGATTGACTGGTGATGAAGGTAGGTCAATATGTGACACATATCCATAGTTATTAACACCCGGTCTGCTTATGTAGCATATGTTTGACCCGGCAGTACTGCGCACGCATCAATCCGGTGTAGCACGGATTGTTCGTCCAGTTTGGGAGGGTTTTATGCGGTTCAAGATGGCGAGGTTAGCCGACGATTGCGTACTGTGAGTTTGCTTTTCAATGAATTTAACAAAACATCAGCATAATTGTAGAAACAGGTTAATAGTCGAGTAGAGAATAGCCAGGAACTTGAGATTGTGTCAAGTAATAAAACAACTACTGCTAGTGTCCAAAGACCGTTGTCACCACGTCACCTTTAAGTTGTCATATTGGTGGTCAGATCTGTTGTGACCAAACTTCTGCATTGTGTACAGATGTGATCGACAGTTTTGTACCAATTTAAAAGACCACTCAGAAAACACTGAGGGTTGGAGGTTTTTCGATTTTCGCCAGCTAAATCTGGGGCCCCCCTCTGAAGATCGGTAAAATCTGGGTGCCCCCTTCCGAGGATTGGCAAAATCTGGGTAACCCCCCCAGTTGACATAATTTTTTTTTAACCCTCTATATGTGTTCTATGGCCTTATTTGAGCTATTTGAATTTTTCTGAACGGTCCCTAACTTTAGTTTTATGTACTGTTCAGTCCTATTATTTTTGACAAAACTGTGTGGAATAAATTATGAATATTCCTTCTATAATGTAATGTTAAAAAAATCACAAAAATACTGATCTACAAAAGGTACGAAAACAGCAATAAACTGCCCACAAAGGTGAGGATCCCAGTATTCACACTGAATTCTAGTCAATTTTTTGACACTCTCCTGGCTTTGTTTATTGAGATAATTTAATATCCCTTTAACGCATGACGGACACACATCTTCTTTACTTCCTCATACACTGGTTGTGTCTTTTTATAGGAAATGTTGATGACCTTGATCTGCGATTGACTGATGATGAACGTAGGTCAATATGTGACACGTATCCATAGTTATTAACGCAGCCTACAGACATAGTGGTATGGCAGTAGTCATAGTTACTAGACCTGCCCATAGCCCTAGTGTTAACCAAGACAGACAGTGCGTCTGTGAGGCTGACTGTCACGCACAGCATCATCAAATGTGCCACAAAAACTCATAAAGTTATAGTCAGTAAACACGACACTACGGTATGACGTGACTATACCATAGAAGCGTAGTTGTGTTGTAAAACACGACACTACGGTATGACGTGACTATACCATAGAAGCGTAGCTGTGAAACACGACACTACGGTATGACGTGACTATACCATAGTGTAGCTGTGAAACATGACACTACGGAATGATGTGACTATACCATAGAAGCGTAGCTGTGTAACACGACACTACGGTATGACGTGACTATACCATAGAAGCGTAGCTGTGTAACACGACACTACGGTATGACGTGACTATACCATAGAAGCGTAGCTGTGAAAGACGACACTACGGTATGACGTGACAATACCATAGAAGCGTAGCTGTGAAAGACGACACTACGGTATGACGTGACTATACCATAGAAGCGTAGCTGTGAAAGACGACACTACGCTATGACGTGACTATACCACAGAAGCATAGCTGTGAAACACGACACTACGGTATGACGTGACTATACCACAGAAGCGTAGCTGTGAAACCCGACACTACGGTATGACGTGACTATACCATAGAAGCGTAGCGGTGAAACATGACACTACGGTATGACGTGACTATACCATAGAAGCGTAGCTGTGTAACACGACACTACGGTATGACGTGACTATACCATAGAAGGGTAGCTGTGAAAGACGACACTACGGTATGACGTGACTATACCATAGAAGCGTAGCTGTGAAAGGCGACACTACGGTACGACGTGACTATACCATAGAAGCGTAGCTGTGAAACACGACACTACGGTATGACGTGACTATACCATAGAAGCGTAGCTGTGAAAGACGACACTACGGTATGACGTGACTATACCATAGAAGCGTAGCTGTGAAAGACGACACTACGGTATGATGTGACGATACCACAGAAGCGTAGCTGTGAAAGACGACACTATGGTATGACGTGACTATACCATAGAAGTGTAGCTGTGAAACCCGACACTACGGTATGACGTGACTATACCATAGAAGTGTAGCTGTGAAACACGACCGACACTATACCATAGGTATGACGTGACTATACCATAGAAGTGTAGCTGTGAAACCCGACACTACGGTATGACGTGACTATACCATAGAAGTGTAGCTGTGAAACACGACACTACGGTATATCGTGACTATACCATAGAAGTGTAGCTGTGAAACCCGACACTACGGTATGACGTGACTATACCATAGAAGTGTAGCTGTGTAACACGACACCACGGTATGACGTGACTATACCATAGAAGTGTAGCTGTGAAACCCGACACTACGGTACGACGTGACTATACCATAGAAGTGTAGCTGTGAAACCCGACACCACGGTATGACGTGACTATACCATAGAAGTGTAGCTGTGAAACACGACACCACGGTATGACGTGACTATACCATAGAAGTATAGTTGTGTAACTATGTTATGTGAGTGCAAAGTTATGTGCATTTTGTAACATTATCGAAATTCAGTTTTTTGTTGAGAGTTACATGAGTAAGATATAACTAAATAGACAACTACTTGACTTTCTATCTTTTATTCTATATTGCTATTTTGGCTTATGTTAACCGAGTTTTATATTTTTAGTTTAATTTAATATACAATGTATACATTATACTGATTAATACAATATGTAATCAATATGGTGTTATGTTGAAGTTAGAAACTCTGTTTAATGCTTTGTTTTTTTATCGATTTAATAAAATAGTGATATTATTATTAGTTGTCATAGTAGTATTATGAAACACTATTGTATAATGTATATGTGCATGTAAGTGACACTGCAATATGCAGAATGTTTACCAAACATTTCCATCTTAATTCATTGTAAAAAAATTGCTAAGCTCTTGCTTTATTGGTTAACTCTTTGTGGGTTAATGAAGCCTTTAATTTGTTATATAGTCTTTTTATTTTATAGAAACATCACTTGGCTACAATTGGGGGTGTAACCGTGAAAGATGTCACCAGCTTCATACTAAAGAGAGTATTTGGCCAGCAATTGTCACTGAGCTACTACTGGATGGGAAATAATGGAAAGAGGTCGTTCAGAGAACTCAAGTTGAAGGACATCATTTTCAGTGAGTGATCATCTCACTTATAAACATTACACACTATCAAGGTCTTTGATTAGCATGCACATCTTTGATTTTATATCTTCCTCTAATTTTTGTTTATAGATACTTACGAGGATTGCGGATGTCATGGACAGAGAGATTTGTGGAATCATCACATGGACATAGCCAGGAGTGGATACGCAGGCACACCTCTTTCACCTGCCATATTGTTTTTTTTAACCTGGGCTCCCTTTAGTTATACTTCTTCATCACAAAGTAACTTTCTGTTTCCTAATATCCCTAACCAAGTGAGATTATCAGGTGACTTGCTTGAGGCTTACTACTTGTTTATGTCATAAAACAATTCAATTTTGATCTAATTTTTATGTCAACATTTCTGATGCCGTTCGTTGCAATGTCGCCACAGAAACCTGCACCGATCACGAGATCAAGCAGGTTGTGCAGGAGTAGTTCCGGGTGGCCTCCGACAGGGATGGAGACAGGAAGTGGCGGATGGAGAGGGCATGTGCTCTGCAGCGTGTGCCAGTCACAGTTCCAGACAACTGAACAATCAAACTGATCAATACATTCATGTAGAAGCCAGTCAGATATACCGCAAGTATTATGATAGACATAGAATAAATTACATCATATTGATTTATTTTATTTATTCACTTTCCTTTTTTTAATATGTGCAATACCTTATTACGTATCTCGCCCAGTACACTGACGTTATACAGTTTTTTGTACACACACTGAACATTAAGGTCACTGGATTTTGTCTATGACTGAGTTAGTATTAATTCAAGTATTATCGACTCAAACCACGTTATGTATGATACTTTATTTTGTCGGTCAGTATTTTTGATCTGCGATGGGGATACTTCCACAGCGTTGATGCCATAACTATGCACACCAGATTTACGTATTATCCAGTACGATTTTGTTTAGTTGATATTTAGGATTGCTTCTGTTTACAAATTTGTGGTAACACATGTTTGCCATTTGATATTTGTGGATTTTTAGTACATTATACCGGTTGTTTGTTATTATTCTTATTGAAGCTTTCTGTACCCGGTAGTTGTTGATACTTCCCAGACAAGTCAAGGTGGTGTTTGAAAGTTCTGCCAGAGGGTGAAGTGTCAAGTGCTCTGAGCAGTCCTAACAACTGGATATGCAGTGTATAAGAACATTTCTGTCAGTTCCTTATATAACTGTTATGATAACTGCTATGGGGAAAAGATTAGTTTGTCATTTGTTTTGTTATCATATATTGTGGAAAGTATTTTATTAAGACTGCATAGAATTAATCCTGGTTGAACAATAATTATATTAATAATAGGATGAAGCAACTGTTTCATTTAGAATACAGACTTTTCTTAAAGCTGTTTTAATGTTGTTTTACTAATGTATGTTATGTTTTCATCTTTAAATAGCTTACATTAAAATTAAGTTTTTATTTTCTGTTTTGTACAAGTGGACAAACGTGTATAGAGTAATAACCATTTATGATATGTCTCACAATGCATGACACTTATTAAAATGTTCTAGTTATAAAATGAAACCTGTTTTATTTGTTTATTGATTAATAAATTAAATGTCATTTATTTGACCTGTTTAAATGTGCATATTGGACTGGCATTGTTATTCTGTATACAAATATGTATATCTACTGTGCACTCTGGATAAGTCGGACCTCCATACACCCATGGCAATACCACTTTAGAAGTTGCACTTATCTTAGACTGCGCATGCATGAACGTTGAACATCTCGCTTTTGATAACTCGCTTATATTTCTAATCTAGTGAAGTTATTATATGTGTCTGATCGTCAACATTGGTATATATCACTATTGTGATGATGCTCCGCTTGAGGATTGAAGAACTGATGACGATCTATGTAAAACTGAACTTTGAAAATGTATCGTTGATCATCCACTTGGCGCCAAAAACACCATCTTTGTTTACATTGTTGGCAAGCCGAGGAATATCGACAATCAACGTAATTCACGATGCCACGCACAACGCCACAACGGGAAAGATGACGACATCTCAGAAATCACCGAGATGAAGCAACAGCTGACCGCAATACAACGAGACATTGCCGGCATTACAACATTCCAAAAAGAAATCGCCTACCTACTGAAGGAAGTCAGTTATATGACCGAGTTCAAGTGATCTGGATTGAACTGTATATAGATAATACGCATACAAACACATAAATACACACATTTAGCCATAGATGAATTAGGCCCAGTCGGCCTATGAGTGGCTAACCACCCGCACAATATCAGCAGCCAACTTGACAGAAATCACTATGCTTTAAAGGGTCTGATGCAATCATTGCAAGTTATAGGTGTAGACAATGACAGCACTGACAATGAAGGTGGTTTCTTTGTGTCCAATCTACACAGCCACACTCAAGTGTGAATGGATCATCTTGTTGACAGTATGTGACAGTCTAGTGCCATTGAAAGTGGACAGTGGCGCTCAGGTAAACACACTGAGTCTGGACGACTATGAGGGGCTTGCCAATAAACCAAAACTACTGACATGGCGACAACCCAAACTGAAAACGTATCACGAAGAAACCATCAAAACTCTCAGCATGTGCATTGCCACAGTCACTCACGTGGGAAAGAAACCATCAAAACTCTCAGCATGTGCATTGTCACAGTCACTCACGTGGGAAAGAAACCATCAAAACTCTCAGCATGTGCATTGTCACAGTCACTCACGTGGGAAAGAAACCATCAAAACTCTCAGCATGTGCATTGCCACAGTCACTCACGTGGGAAAGAAACCATCAAAACTCTCAGCATGTGCATTGTCACAGTCACTCACGTGGGAAAGAAACCATCAAAACTCTCAGCATGTGCATTGTCACAGTCACTCACGTGGGAAAGAAACCATCAAAACTCTCAGCATGTGCAATGCCACAGTCACTCACGTGGGAAAGAAACCATCAAAACTCTGAGCATGTGCAATGCCACAGTCACTCACGTGGGAAAGAAACCATCAAAACTCTCAGCATGTGCATTGCCAGTCACTCACGTGGGAAAGAAACCATCAAAACTCTCAGCATGTGCAATGCCACAGTCACTCACGTGGGAAAGAAACCATCAAAACTCTCAGCATGTGCATTGCCACAGTCACTCACGTGGGAAAGAAACCATCAAAACTCTCAGCATGTGCATTGTCACAGTCACTCACGTGGGAAAGAAACCATCAAAACTCTCAGCATGTGCATTGCCACAGTCACTCACGTGGGAAAGAAACCATCAAAACTCTGAGCATGTGCATTGCCACAGTCACTCACGTGGGAAAGAAACCATCAAAACTCTGAGCATGTGCATTGCCACAGTCACTCACGTGGGAAAGAAACCATCAAAACTCTGAGCATGTGCATTGCCACAGTCACTCACGTGGGAAAGAAACCATCAAAACTCTCAGCATGTGCATTGCCACAGTCACTCACGTGGGAAAGAAACCATCAAAACTCTGAGCATGTGCATTGCCACAGTCACTCACGTGGGAAAGAAACCATCAAAACTCTCAGCATGTGCATTGCCAGTCACTCACGTGGGAAAGAAACCATCAAAACTCTCAGCATGTGCATTGCCACAGTCACTCACGTGGGAAAGAAACCATCAAAACTCTCAGCATGTGCATTGTCACAGTCACTCACGTGGGAAAGAAACCATCAAAACTCTCAGCATGTGCATTGCCACAGTCACTCACGTGGGAAAGAAACCATCAAAACTCTCAGCATGTGCATTGCCACAGTCACTCACGTGGGAAAGAAACCATCAAAACTCTGAGCATGTGCATTGCCACAGTCACTCACGTGGGAAAGAAACCATCAAAACTCTCAGCATGTGCATTGCCAGTCACTCACGTGGGAAAGAAACCATCAAAACTCTCAGCATGTGCATTGCCACAGTCACTCACGTGGGAAAGAAACCATCAAAACTCTCAGCATGTGCATTGCCACAGTCACTCACGTGGGAAAGAAACCATCAAAACTCTCAGCATGTGCATTGCCACAGTCACTCACGTGGGAAAGAAACCATCAAAACTCTCAGCATGTGCATTGTCACAGTCACTCACGTGGGAAAGAAACCATCAAAACTCTCAGCATGTGCATTGTCACAGTCACTCACGTGGGAAAGAAACCATCAAAACTCTCAGCATGTGCATTGCCAGTCACTCACGTGGGAAAGAAACCAAAAATTACACTGTGCTGTCAGCATTTGTTGAGGCAGTGAAGAAGTATGGTCTTCCAGAGAGAGTTAGATCAGACATGGGCGGTGAGAATGTGAAGGTTGCACAATACTTGCTGCAGAGGAGAGGTACAGGCAGGAGTAGCCACGTTGCTGGGCGCAGTGTTCACAATCAGAGGAGAGGTGCAGGCAGGAGGAGCCACGTTGCTGGGCGCAGTGTTCACAAACAGAGGAGAGGTGCAGGCAGGAGGAGCCACGTTGCTGGGTGCAGTGTTCACAATCAGAGGAGAGGTGCAGGCAGGAGCCACGTTGCTGGGCGCAGTGTTCACAATCAGAGGAGAGGTGCAGGCAGGAGAAGCCACGTTGCTGAGCGCAGTGTTCACAATCAGAGGAGAGGTGCAGGCAGGAGGAGCCACGTTGCTGGGTGCAGTGTTCACAATCAGAGGAGAGGTGCAGGCAGGAGCCACGTTGCTGGGCGCAGTGTTCACAATCAGAGGAGAGGTGCAGGCAGGAGAAGCCACGTTGCTGAGTGCAGTGTTCACAATCAGAGGAGAGGTGCAGGCAGGAGGAGCCACATTGCTGAGCGCAGTGTTCACAATCAGAGGAGAGGTTCAGGCAGGAGGTGCCACGTTGCTGGGCGCAGTGTTCACAATCAGAGGTAAGTTTGCTTTAAAGAAACTAGAAACAGGTTCACCTCCATTTTGCATGGGTAAACAAAGTAGTCCATTGCATGTAACATTTGGCAACATGAAATACTACAGAAAAATGCATTAAACAGATTTTAAACTCATCTGAGTCATGATTCCCATGGAAACTTTATATTTAATGAGCTGGGCGATCATGTTGTATTGTGACATCAGATGTGCATTATTCTGCCAAGAGGCTGGCATTTTCTGTTCACTTACAGCATGTTAACACTGAAAGATCTTGAGTCAAAGCGAGTGTCAGAATGAATTATTGTGCAGTATTTTAATGTTATATAAACACTACTCATAATAGAGGAAGAAGCAATTATTTTACAGTTGCACATGAATCAAATTTTGTAGAAAAAATGAAGCAAGTGACCTTCCAGTATAACAAGTTACAAGCCGACTACAACGAACCTTTGGCTCATTTTGAGAACAACTGTTTTGATTGCGACCCAGGGAAAATAGTCTACATCAGTAAACATACACACAAAAACGAATAATGTATCCACCTGTGAAAAGTAACATTACATGACATCGTAGTAGTATACGAAGGAAGAGCTGTACAACTTAAAATAACACTTGAATCCTGTTAATGAGTTTCTGTCAGTCCTCCGTGGCCAAGTGATTAAGTCTATTCGCTTTACTTTTACATCTGCCATTCATCTACATGTCAGTTCATTTATGTAATAATATGATTTTTCATTATAATTGATTATTCTGTGTGTAGTCTTTTTGGAGAATGACTAAATGTCTGCGTTGATCATAGATATTGTGAGCCATACATAAGTGCCTTGTTTTCTTTGTAGGCTTCTACAATTCAAGAATGCACCGAAGACTTGATGATTGAACAGCTCAGCCAGTGACAGTTGAAGCATGCATCTGATCTAGAGGTTGACACTTTGGCTACCAGTACGATACAACATGACACTGCAGTAACACTGCACATGATGGTCCAGTGTTCTGATATCACTACTTTTGAAAACATTGACACAGCCATCCCTGCAGTAAATGATGCCTTGCAAGCGTTAGACATCACAAATGAACATCCACATGGAGTGTTGCCAATAGAGCAGTGTTGTGGACAACGTGGACGTCCATGTTATGACATCGCTCAAGACCAGCTTGAATATCTTGTGTCAAATTCTTTCTCGGTGACTGAAATATCGACGGTGATTGGTGCGAGCGAAAAATAAAGAGAAGACTGAGTGAATTTGGAATTAAAATAAGAGACACTTACAGCCATCTGAGTGACACCGAACTGGACCATGCAATAGAACAAACAATGAGACTTTCCCACCACTGGTGGCCAATCAGTGAAGGGCCATGTTCTCAGCACGGGAGAAAGGCTGCAAGAATGCAGAGTGAGAGAAAACATGAGAAGAGTCGATCCAGCCGGTGTCCTCTTTCGGTGGCTATCAATGACCATCACGAAAAGAAGACAGTACTCGGTTCGAGCACCGCTTTGTCTTTGGCACATAGATGGCTATCACAAACTTATAAGGTATTAACCTTTTTTTAATTGAATTAAAAAAAATTGAAAATGTGATCACTGATGTGACATACTTTAAAATGAAAGATGAACAATTGTTGTGGCTTCTCAGACATCTCCTAAGACACCAGTTGAAAGGCAATGCAAAGTTGCCTGCTTGTGCTTCGCTTTTTCATGAAACCGGGGCCTGTTAAACAATTCACACGGTTATCTAAAACTTCTGTATTTTATTCACTGAAGTTCAGTATGGGACATTAAATAAATGTATGCCACTCCCGACAATTTGAGTATTTTTGTAAACAAACACATTCCATTAATATATCAACACAAGGACCCAAATGTCAGTCACCCACAGGCAGGACAATAATTAATGGACAAAGTTCTAAATGGCACACTGCAACTAAAGCAATTTATCTATTCGCAGGTGTAAGATTATACTGGCAAATACAACGAAGTAGTTGCAACTTCAAGCACTGTTAACATTGTGACTCAATCAACTTGTCCCATCGGACAAGTGTCGTGGACAATGTACTTGTCCGACATTGGTAATTACTTGTTCCGGACAAGCAGACAAGCATTAATGTCAAGCCCTGTATACATATTATGTTTCTTTGCCATTCAGGTGGCGTATTGTAATCCATAGTGGAATTGAGGGATACTCCAGATTGCCAGTATTCCTCAAAGCAGCCGACTACAACAGAACAGACATTGTGCTATCAGCATTTGTTAAGGCAGTGGAGAAGTATGGTCTTCCAGAGGGAGTTAGATCAGACAAGGGCAGTGAGAATGTGAAGGTTGCACAATACTTGCTGCAGAGGAGAGGTACAGGCAGGAGGAGCCACGTTGCTGGGCGCAGTGTTCACAATCAGAGGAGAGGTGCAGGCAGGAGGAGCCACGTTGCTGGGCGCAGTGTTCACAATCAGAGGAGAGGTGCAGGCAGGAGGAGCCACGTTGCTGGGCGCAGTGTTCACAATCAGAGGAGAGGTGCAGGCAGGAGAAGCCACGTTGCTGGGCGCAGTGTTCACAATCAGAGGAGAGGTGCAGGCAGGAGGTGCCACGTTGCTGGGCGCAGTGTTCACAATCAGAGGTAAGTTTGCTTTAAAGAAACTAGAAACAGGTTCACCTCCATTTTGCATGGGTAAACAAAGTAGTCCATTGCATGTAACATTTGGCAACATGAAATACTACAGAAAAATGCATTAAACAGATTTTAAACTCATCTGAGTCATGATTCCCATGGAAACTTTATATTTAATGAGCTGGGCGATCATGTTGTATTGTGACATCAGATGTGCTTTATTCTGCCAAGAGGCTGGCATTTTCTGTTCACTTACAGCATGTTAACACTGAAAGATCTTGAGTCAAAGCGAGTGTCAGAATGAATTATTGTGCAGTATTTTAATGTTATATAAACACTACTCATAATAGAGGAAGAAGCAATTATTTTACAGTTCCACATGAATCAAATTTTGTAGAAAAAATGAAGCAAGTGACCTTCCAGTATAACAAGTTACAAGCCGACTACAACGAACCTTTGGCTCATTTTGAGAACAACTGTTTTGATTGCGACCCAGGGAAAATAGTCTACATCAGTAAACATACACACAAAAACGAATAATGTATCCACCTGTGAAAAGTAACATTACATGACATCATAGTAGTATACGAAGGAAGAGCTGTACAATTTAAAATAACACTTCAATCCTGTTAATGAGTTTCTGTCAGTCCTCCGTGGCCGAGTGATTAAGTCTATTCGCTTTACTTTTACATCTGCCATTCATCTACATGTCAGTTCATTTATGTAATAATATGATTTTTCATTATAATTGATTACTCTGTGTGTAGTCTTTTTGGAGAATGACTAAATGTCTGTGTTGATCATAGATATTGTGAGCTATACATAAGTGCCTTGTTTTCTTTGTAGGCTTCTACAATTCAAGAATGCACCGAAGACTTGATGGTCGGACAACTGAGGCAGTGACAGTTGAAGCATGCATCTGATCTAGAGGTTGGCACTTTGGCTACCAGTACGATACAACATGACACTGCAGTAACACTGCACATGATGGTCCAGTGTTCTGATATCACTACTTTTGAAAACATTGACACAGCCATCCCTGCAGTAAATGATGCCTTGCAAGCGTTAGACATCACAAATGAACATCCACATGGAGTGTTGCCAATAGAGCAGTGTTGTGGACAACGTGGACGTCCACGTTATGACATCGCTCAAGACCAGCTTGAATATCTTGTGTCAAATTCTTTCTCGGTGACTGAAATATCAACGGTGATTGGTGCGAGCGAAAAATAAAGAGAAGACTGAGTGAATTTGGAATTAAAATAAGAGACACTTACAGCCATCTGAGTGACACCGAACTGGACCATGCAATAGAACAAACAATGAGACTTTCCCACCACTGGTGGCCAATCAGTGAAGGGCCATGTTCTCAGCACGGGAGAAAGGCTGCAAGAATGCAGAGTGAGAGAAAACATGAGAAGAGTCGATCCAGCCGGTGTCCTCTTTCGGCGGCTGTCAATGACCATCACGAAAAGAAGACAGTACTCGGTTCGAGCGCCGCTTTGTCTTTGGCACATAGATGGCTATCACAAACTGACAAGGTAACCTTTTTTAATTATTGAATTTTGTTTAAATGTGAAACGGTGATCACTGATGTATAATACTTTAAAATGAAAGATGAACAATTGTTGTGGCTTCTCAGAGAGCTCCTAAGACACCAGTTGAATGGCAATGCAAAGTTGCCTGCTTGTGTATCGGTTTTTCATGGGGGCCTGTTAAACAATTCACACGGTTATCTAAAACTTCTGTATTTTATTCACTGAAGCTCAGTATGGGAGACTGAATAAATGTATGCCACTCCGACAGTTTGAGAGTATTTGTTATTGTATTTATACTGGTGTGGGCAATAATTGTGGGTCCAATCGAGTTTTGCCATTTTTACTCAATCCTGATCAAATTCTTCTGTAAGATATTTATGTGCTAAATCTCAAACACATATTCTTTCCAATTTCTTCAAACAAACTGTTGCAAAAACTTGTTTTGCGTGAAGGACTATAGTCTATGTGGTTGTTTACGTTAACTCCTAATGCGATTTCTTGGATTCAGAACCGCCATCTAGCGGATTTTTGAACACGTACCATCTGGCGATTTTAAAGTACAGTGTACCTCGTTCTTTGTCGTTTGTTTACATTTGTGGTTAATACTTTACAATGTTTTTGTTTGCTAGTAAACTAGTGGGTCCAGTGGGCCCATTACTGTATCAGTGGTTTATTTGTTGGGCTACCTTTATTTGCTTGCCTATTCAGTTCTTATTTTGTCAACTGGTGTATCTTCTGCACACTTAGCAATTGAAATGTTGGCCTTCGGCTTCATATGATATAATGTTTTCTGATCATCCACAATGAACTCTGGATGTTACCCTGTTAATATGGTGTTCTATGGGTATAATTTCGTTCCTAGATTACAGTTGTTTATGAAGAGGGAGGAAACTGGCAATTTTGGACTTTGCTATAGGGCAGGGAGGAATGACAACTGCCCACCTGCAACATAAGACGCATTTGGTTGGCCGCATGTGCCCTCGTGTTGTTTTCCTCGATATTGGGACTAATGATTTGTCATCAGGTTACTCTTGCAGTCTTGCTATCCAAATACCATGTAAAACAGGTGATCATTTTGTAAGTTCTCCGCAGATTACCGACAGGCAAATACCCCTGTATGGTAGATTTTAACGAACATGTTGTATTGTACAATACGTTACTGAAAGAAAGAATTGATGCAGCCGGCCCCCGGAATGCATGCACCATTCAATTCCACCATCACCAGGGTCTTGTGGAAAACTGGCAACAATTTCTTATGACAGATGGCATGCATTTGAATGAACTTGGTTTGACCATGTCATTCTTTCAGGACCAGGTATTCAGGTTGGCCGACACTCAGCTAGCCTGACTACATGTTTATATGCACTAACAGTAATGTGCTGTTACTTTGAGCTAGCAGCCAGATATGAATTTTTGGCCTTCAGGATGAAAAGCTTTTTTGTGCTGCAACGTAGCGAGCACCTAGCATATAAGCTAGGTGGTAAAAACATCCTGTTTCCCCTCTAATGTTGCACACCCCTTTAGATCGCCCCAGCGCTTAATTAAACTGGCCCAGAATGCTAATTCAACTGCGTCACCTAAGCGGCACACGATTGCCCTGCAGCGCGTGCGCTGGAAAATATTTGCTATAGGAGCAGAGAATCGTGGTTCTCGTTCAGTTCGCTTCGCACTGCCGTCCGGTACACTCCACCCTCACTTACCATCAACAATTTCAATTCGATACATTGGAAGAACACGTGTTGCACGCAGCCGAAGTAAGATCAATGTTGCCAACCATCTCGTCCACTGAACGTTGATCCAGTGAGTACCAGCGGTATGGAGGAGGAGCTGTTTGCAGGCCATTCGTATGTTACGTGGCTCCATAAATTTATGGTCAAAACAAACCAGGAGAATTTTGAATTCAATCCTACGTGCACCCAGATAAAATTTTCTGGACGGGATGGCGCAACCATCCCTAAGCTAGTCAGTAATGGTCTTTTTGAAATACTAGCAAAACGTTGTCTCAATTTGTTGATCTTCGAGGTTGGTACAAACGACATTGATCGATGCAGAGCAGACACCACGAATAAGCTAGCAACTGACCTAGTTAGGCTAGCGGTGAAATGCACAGAGGGGTTTCAATCGGTATGGAAGGTGTTGTTTTGTCCGGTGCTACCAAAGGGGAACCGGTCGATTTAAAGCTAGGACTACGGATTTTTGTGAAACATGGAAAATAAACAAAAGCGACAACAACAAAACTTGACATTTTCCAATTCAACTGTCTCAGAAGAATTTGTTTAATTAGATGGCCAATAGAAATTTCGAACAAAGACATCGAGAACATAACAGCAGAAGAGAAGATCAGCACAGAAGTACAGAGAAGAAGGTGGAATTGGATCGGGCATGTGCTGAGAAAGAAGGACCACTGACATGGATGCCGGAAGAAACAAGAAAGGTTTGTCGGACAAAAACAATGTGGAGAACCACAGTGGAAAAAGAACAAAAACGACTGGGCTGGGCAACTTGGAGCAAAGCCAGACACATAGCCGTTGACAGGGCGAGACAGCGGAGTCGCACAGCAGCCTTATGGGCCACAAGCTCCGAAGAGGATAGGTAAGACGGATTTTCAGAAAAAAAGGCCGAATTGTTTAATACGACATTAAGACACTTGTGTACCCAAATGGCCGTCCCAAATGTGAATATGGCCGTACTCAAACACGTGTGGTTTACGGCGTTGGTACCCTCCCTTCTATGTAAAGGGGTCCACCTCAGTGACACTGGTTTGAAGAGTTACTATTTCTTGCTTCGTACAGCAATAGTCGCAGCATTAAAATAAGATGTTTCACACCCAATCATGATGGGAATGTGGTCGGCCCAGGGTGATGATGTGTTTCCACACCCATGTTCTAACCTTCTGTTGTGTGAAGAGGCAAGGGTATGTACCACACCGGTATTGTTGAGCTTGCGATTACTTACGCCCATACTGTTGAAGTCTGTGTGAACAGGCTATGCTGTGTAACACATATTGGAGTGTGTTAATTGCTGTCGGGTTACACTTAAGTGGAACCTACAAATGTTAATGTGAGTTTCAGGTCACTTTTGTAGGTGCGCTGTCATTGACACATATACCTGCCAGCAGATCTTAATAACCGGATTCACTATATGAATTTCCTATTTCAGGCGATTGTGACATGGCTACAAGCACGTTACCCGCCAAAAGGCCGACACCACATCATTATGCCTTTATCTATTCAGGATATATGTTAGCCCATATGCACAGAAAACTGCTCTGCTGTGTTTTCTCATTTCAGCAATGCCTAAGGTAAAACATGGGAGGAAGGGTGGTCCTCCACCTGTAAGTAGACGGTCCACGAGGCCAACTCAGACGCCCTTCGAGACTGGCAGATGACTTCTCGGACAGCTCGGACTGCGACACTGATCCTGCCTCGTTGCGCACCACTATACTTAACCTGCAGCGACAATTGAAGGAAACTCAAGCCCAACTGACTGAAGCTTGCGTCAGCGACAACCGACCCCCCTCAGTTTTGACTCCGACATCGACAGCACTGCCACAATTCGACACAATGATGCCAACAACTGATATGTCCATCCCTGCACCTATGCAACAGCCAGGGACATCTTCGAGAGGGGGCCAGGACACAGACTTTCAAGCTATGCTGGCCAGCACCCTTCAGCAAATGTCAGGAAAGACCCACCTCGGGCCCAGACAAGGCGAGTCAGCCATGACTCCCTTTTTGATCTTGGGGGCTACGTTGGACCCCAAGATTAAAGCTATGATCTGGGCCCACCAATACATCGAGCTGGGAGCGTTGGCAACATCTTCAGAGCCAACAGTGTCCTGGTATCTCGACCTTCTCAGTCAGCCACCTCAACCACGACTCCAGGCAGGGTGACACCAGTCACCAACATTGAACACTGGCTGTGTGCATTCAGTACTTATGCCAGTTTGTACGTAGAACGCTACCCTGTAGAACACAATGTTCACATACATGATGTGAATCATGGACATGCAGAAACGCCATGGTGGGATGGCATGGCGGACATACGATGAAAAGTTTCGGCATGTCCATGCTTTGTTGCCGTTGCTGCCGTGGCAGACCACTAACTGGGATTTAGCGTGGACGCCGTCCAGGGTGATGCATCCATTAGGGATGCACCATGATCGCAACTGCCTTTTTGCCAGAACTGCTGGCAACCAGGACCGGCAGATTCGGGCATGTGCTTCGCCTGGAACAGTTACGTCAAATGTACCAACAGGCAAAACCACTACAGGCATGCCTGCAGTGTCTGTGGAAGAAAAGGACACGCCAAAGTCAACTGTTATTCTGTTAAGAGATCTTCCCAGAAGCCTCCCAACTCCAGTCCTACACCACAGGCTGGCAACGTACCTAGTCAGGTACGAAAGGGTTAAACGAAACCAATTAATCCATGGGTTTTCCTTCGGTTTCTGCACCCCATCAACCATCACATGCAGTTCCCAGAATAATCAGCATGTCAATCATCCTTCAGCCCTAAAGCACCACCAGTTTGTCAGCACTAAACTAGCACAAGAAGTAACAGTGGGCAGAATAGCAGGTCCTTTCTCAACTCCTTCACCAGTAGGTGTAGTGCTGTCGCCTCTCGGTGTGGTAGACAAGGTACCAGGCCAATTTAGACTAATTCACGATTTAAGTTTTCATAAAGGCAACTGTATCAATTCCCACATAGCAAAGAAGTACATTATGAATTGCTAGATGACTGTGTCATGATAATCCATGAGATTAGACAAGGCCGTGTTGTTGTTTTGTATTATTCCCATTCACGCTGCTGATCACAGATTCCTTGGCATGACATGGCAAAATAAATATTATTTTGATAAATGTCTGGCAGCACTTCTTGCCAAACATTTGAATGTTTGCCCAGGGTTTGCAGTGGATTCTTTTTTCGACTAAATTCCATGTGGAGTACCTGTCTCACATTTTAGACGACTTTATTTTGTTTGGACCTGCTCAGTCTACCCAGTGCATTATGGGTCTTCAATCCTTCCTGGTATTGGCTACTTCTCTTCAAATTCAAGCAGTAACTCAGTTACACGACTTTGCTGTAACTACTTTTCTAGGAGATTCTTGGTTTCCTGTCTCCGTTCCCTTAATTGGTCATTTTAATGTTGATCTCCTCAGTACAGGGTTGTCACCAGCCTCAGTCAGAAACTAGATTTATTGTTGGGAGTTGTTTATATCCCCCCAGAAGGGTCCAAATACACCAAAGCTGAAGCTTTTGAAGAGTGTGAAGTAGAATTATTAGAACTTTTGTCTTGTATTTGTTTGTATGTGTGGTGATTTTAATGGTAGGAGTGGTGATTTATGTGATTTTGTCGAAGACGATATTTTTAATGACTTAGGGTATGATGGTGCCGCACGTTTGAATACTGGCACGAAAACTTACTATAAAAGACAAAATAATGACACCTAATATTTAAATATGGGCCACTATTAGATCTATGTAAAACTGCTAATGTGCTTATTGTAAATGGGAGGACGACTATTGACTCAAGTGGCATCCCACCTTTAGGAATATCAGTACTATTGATTATTTCTTAAGTTGTCCGTCGCTATTTAAACATATCAATAACTTTATTGTACATGATGGAAATCCACTATTTTCTGATGGCCATAATGTGCTAGAACTGGTGCTCGATACAGTGCTAATAGCGACATAGAATACATCGTGCCATATCAAACCAGGTGTCAAAAGGACTGTAGTAAGACGGGAGCATAACAAGAAAATTGAATTTCAATGTCCCATTAGTAACAACACTGATGAGGTTAAGAGAGTTAGCACTTTACTAGATGATATATTGAAAAACATCAGCGTGGCAACTAAGGAAAGTGTTAATGATTTGGTCGCAAGCTTTAATGATCTACTTTTAAATGGTGCTAAAGAATGCAGCATGCTCAAAACTAAGCCATATGCCAAAATAAATATAACAAAAACAAGTAAATATAAAGATTGGCTGGACGCAGACTGCAGCGATAAAAGAAATGCATTCAATAGAGCAAAAAGGCAATATAAGGACAATAAAAGTGAGGAAAACTTATGAAATTAACTGGAAAGGAGTATAAAACTATTATCAATAAATCTAAGGCAGTGCATAAACAAACATTTGTAAAGGGCCTAAAACCAAAGGAATCTAATAATCCCAAAGCTTTCTGGAAGGTAAGAAATAAGAGCACCGTGCAAGCAAACACAGGAAATGTAACTATTGACGAGTTTCTTGAACATTTCTCAGAATTAAACTTTACTAAAGAAAATGAAGGTGGATTCCAATGTAACATAACTGTAACTCAAAAGCCGAGCAGTGTAAGTAACGAATACTCTGAGTCCGAGACATTAAATTCACCAATTTGTAAGATAGAAGTGAAAAATCTGTAAAACGTTTCAAAAATGGCAAGACATGTGGAGAAGATAATATCATTAATGAAATGATTAAAGCTTTCTCAGAAAATCACCTGCATGTGTTAACACACGTCTTTAATGTTGTATTGGTCATATACCACATGAATGGGTCACTGGTATAATAAAAACCAATATATAAAAATAAAGGCGACATTAATGATCCAGATAATTACAGAGGGATAACCCTTCTTAGCTGCTTGGGAAAATTATTTACCTCAATTATAAATGAAAGACTGACAGTCTTTATAAACTCACACCAAATTATGAGTGAAGCCCAAGCTGGCTTTAGGAAAGGTTATTCTACAACCGACCAAATATTTACACTCAAATGTATTGTTGAATTATTTTTATGTCAAGGTAGAAGATTGGTCTGCACTTTTGTGGATTATAGTAAAGCATTTGACTCGATCAAGAGAGCGACATCATGGAAAAAACTAACAACATACGATATATTGGGAAAAGTGCTTAACGTTATATTGAATATGTACAAATCAATGAAATCGCGTGTTGTGAACAACGGCGTGCAGTCAGAATTCTTTAAATCACATGTAGGATTAAGACAAGGAGAGAACTTATCACCACTCTTATTTGCACTATTTCTCAATGATATCGAAACATTCTTCACAGCACAGAAATGGAATACACTAAAATTGATAGACAAACTGCATAATGCCAGTAATTATGGCATTAATGGAATGTTAAATCTATTTGTTCTCCTGTATGCAGACGACACGGTTATAATGGCTGAAAATGAGCGTGACATACAGAGGAATCTTAACCCACTGAATGAATACTGTAGCTGTAATAGACTGAAGGTTAATATCGGTAAAACAAAAATGATGGTCTTTGCCAGGTCTAAGACAATGATACGTAACATTCTTACATTTAAATTTGGTAATGTGGATCTTGATCAAGTGGAGGATTATATTTATTTGGGTATTTGCTTTTAAGTTTAATTGGAATGGATCCTTTGTTAAAGCCATAAAACTGCTGCATGATGAAGCTTCAAAGGCTAAGTAGTCACTCATACAAAAGGGCGGGCGACTGAACCTACCAACTGATGTCATGCTTAAATTATTTGACAGGTGCATAGAACCAATCTGATTGTATGGTTGTGAAGTGTGGGGCTACGAAAATGTTGATATATTGGAGAAAGTGCATACTAAATTCTGTGAATTCATTTTTGGAGTGTCTAAATTCTCTTATAATATGCCACTATATGGAGAGCTAGGAAGATATCCACTGTCAGTCATTATAAAACAAAGAATGATTTGTTATTGGACAAGAATACTAAAAAGTAGTGAAGAAAAACTTAATACGGTCATGTACACAATTTTATGTAATCTTCATTGTAAAAATGTACACTCATCACCTTGGATTAAATGTGTTAGTAACATCTTTCTAAGTAATGGCATTAATTATATATGGTTAACACAGGATCATAAAATAGATGCCAAGATCACACACAAATGCGAATGTGATCAATTTAAGCAACTACGGCACTGCAGAACTGTAAATGATAATAATGTGATGTATCAACTTTTTTAAATCTCTCATGAAAAAGAAAGGTATATCGAAACCCTGCCCGAACACTTAAAAAACGCAATATTTAAATTCAGGATAGGAATGTATAAATTGCCTGTTACTAACCGAAGAAACTTTAATATACCTAGGAATGAGACTTTGTAAACTTTGTGAAGGCAGTGTAATAGGAGATGAAATTCACGTTTTATATGAATGTACCAAATTGGACGACTTGAGAATTAAATATATGTCTTCATGTAATAAAATCAGAAACTTTCATTTTTCATATCCAAGATATTTTAATTTACCTGGTAGAGGCTTTTGTCAATGTATCACGTCGACTTCATCAGTACCGATGACGCTGAATGACGTGCCTCACGTGTACGATGACGTCATTCAGCGTCATCGGTACTGATGAAGTCGACGTGATACGTTGATGAAAGCCTCTACCAAGTAAATTAAACATCTTGGATATGAAAAATGAAAGTTTCTGATTTGAAAACGAACTATCCTGAAGAATGTTCAGTAATCTTCATATAATAGATTGAGTTCTGAGTTTTGTACATATGCTGCAGACCAATGACCCAGACATAATTCACAGCCTGGCAAAATTCATCTTGCATATGTTTGATGTTCCGCCTAGTGTATGCTATCCAGGAACCTGTATAAACATGACTTTACACGGTTAGTATTTTAGACTGATGGGTAATTATTATCCAGTTTGTTAATATTTATATTTTGTATAATGATTCCTGTTTTATATATATATTTGTGAAATTGTGATCCTCTATGTACCACAATGTGTGGGTAGAGTGAATAAAATTATATTCTATTCTATTCTATTCTACCCACCCACTACACCTTGCACACACCACTGCACACACCACTGCACACACCACTGCACACCAATAACCCAGCCCTGTATATAAACACCAACCACACCCATACCAAGCGTACCACTCCGATCCACCTGAGCAAGACATCCGATGTACTGGCTTAGGATCAATGGCGGCCACAGGTAGAAACACAGCTACTGAACGTAAAGATCGAGCCAGGAAGTTACCACTCATTACCCATTCGCTCCAAGAAGTATAAACGTCCACGCGCCTTTGTAGGCCAACGTGAAAAGTTGTTCAAATACATTTTGGCAAATAAGTCACAAATTCCAAAGGTCAAATTGACTACACTATGTGAATTTTTGCACACTTCCATTCATTCGTTCCACTTTTTCTTAATTTATTCGGAAAGACAACAAATTTGTCATACGGGGCAACACCCTTGACAACAACAAATACGGTGCCAGTTTACTGCAGGAACTAACTCGCTATAATTTCAAACATCAATTTGCCTGTACTATGTGAATTTATACACGTTCTCGTTTATTCGGTCTATTTTTTCCCCCTAAAACTTATTCGGAAAAACAGCAAACTTGTTATACAGGGCAACACCCAGGACGACAATGTATACAAAATTTAACAAGTTATATCTCTGTTGTCCAAGTACATATAAATTTTGACTACGAAGCTTCTATATTGTGATGTCAGTTGACTGTATGTAAATACTTTGCACATTCTCTTGTACCTCACCACAGAGCGACACGGGCGTGGTTCAATTGGCTTTTACACATGGGTGACAAAGACAGACAAAGCGCATTGTCCACTCGACTGTAAGCCAACATTAAATTCATTGTCTCGATACAACATTTATTACACTGGTTATCTAGTTGAAATAACGCTGCTGGTTAACATTAGTCAATAAGTCGAGGATATCAGTTCCACTGTTTGCAACTAAAGTCGCGCCTCGTTATAACGCGCCCCGTTATAACGCGGATTCGGTTATAACGCGGTCGGTCGTGGACCCCGAATTTCTGCCGCCAGGGGGGAAATTGGCGCTAGGTCATCAAGTTATTTCAGCGTCCACGGACACCGCACTGATCTATTATACTAAAATGCGATTTACGGCACGCTGTAATAACTATCAACTTGTTTTGTTTAACGTCATCCTTGTATTTGTAAACACTACAGGTGCAATTGTAACAGTCAATAAATGCAACGTAGGCCCTACAACAGGACAAAGAATGTGGAGCGAGTTGTTGAGCTTTATTTTGCGCGGACATCAGTCGTATTTTAGCGTTAGCTTCGGCCGCACCAACTTGTAAATTGCAATCAAGATTCACGCTAACCAGTTGCACAACAGTCAGATTCTCACACATTTACTGGTAATTTAGATATCAGAGGCTTACTCTTACATCAACTTGACTCTTCAACAACGCTGATCCTTTCAAATGATTAAACACAGTAAAGTTTAAACAGTTTATACGACATGACTCAACAGCAACACCGGATCGATTTGAGACGGCGGGAGTAAGCCATTTGTACGCATAATTCGTTAACACTATTTGAAAACAGCTCAGTGCTTTGAAATAAAAGTTGAGTAAAATAGTGTTAAATGCAATTGCATAGGCAACAACACTATAAAACAGAAGGGAAACAGCAAAGAAGTATAATTATTCGTCCATTACTACAACGACACGTCCCAATTATATCTCACTCTAGACTTGTCGACTACGCGAATCGTTATGCCGAAACGCAAAGCATACTCGGTTCGTGAAAAACTCGAACTCATAGCGTGTATACGAAACGGCGAATCGCAATGCAAGATTTCCAATGAGACGGGCGTTCCCGAATCAACGCTTCGGGGTTGGCTGAAGTGAAACTAAGAGAATTCGTTCACACCGTGCAAGAAGACGATGGCTTGCGGCGAAAGAGGACACGCGTCGCCCGAGACAGCGTGCTAGACACAGCAATGCTTAACTGGTTTGCACAGGAAAGGAAGACTGGGCTGCCAATAAGTGGTCTGGTCGTGAAGGCGCAGGCACAGAAATTCAGCAAATGTATCAATGGTGCTGATTCCGAATTTGTGGCCAGCCAGGGGTGGCTTTGGAGATGGCAGATTCGGCACGGTATTTCGCAGGCCAAAGTGGTGGGAGAGAAGCAATCTGCCGATGAAGAGGGCGTGGCTCTATTTCCGCCGAAACTCCTCGCTTTCATGGAAGAAAACAGCCTAAGCGGAGAGCAGATCTACAACGCCGACGAAACTGGCTTATTCTTCAAGATGTTGCCTGATCGTACGCTGGCCATGAAGAATGACGTCCGCAAGGCGGAAGGTTTCAAGGTGGCCAAGGATCGCACAACGCTATTGTTCTACGTTAACAAGACCGGCACTCACAAATTGAAACCTCTATGCATCGGGAAGTACGCGAAGCCACGCTGCTTTCATCACGTGAACATGACAACGATGCCACTTGTGTATACGGCCAGCGGCAATGCGTGGATGACAGCTGCCATCTTTACGGAATGGTTCAAGAAATCATTCGTGCCATCAGTCAGGCGGCATTTGCGAGAACGTCGACTGGAAGAGAAGGCAGTACTTCTTCTTGACAACTGCCGTACCCATCCACCTGCCGATACGCTACGCTCGGCCGATGGAAACATCACAGTGATGTATATGCCGCCAAACACAACAAGTGTGATCCAGCCATTGGATCAGGGAATAATTGCGTCCTTCAAGCGGCACTATCGCAAGGAACTAATCAAGGAAATGATCCTGTCAGACCTTGACATCACACACTTCCTGAAGGCGTTCTACATGAAACAGATGTTTCTTGTGGCAGGGAGGGCGTGGGAAAGTGTCACACCGACGACCATCCAGAATTGTTGGATGGAGGGGCTTGGTGCAGCATTCCCTACTACCTCTGACGTAGTAGTGGCTGCTGCTGATGACGATGACGACTTTCTCGGATTCAGTGTCGACGAAGTACGTGCCGCCGAGTGTAAGCTCAGGAGTCAACTCGATGTTGACCAAACACTCGACAGCTTTATCGACGAGTGGACCACCGTTGACGAGTTTTGTTCATTTACCGAACAACTCACTGATGAGCACATCATCAATGGCGCAATGTGCGACGTTCCTGACGACGACCCGGACGCTGAACCACAAGACGTAGACACTCCACCTCTGCCGTCACCAGCAGAAGTAGTTGCTGCACTCGAGATCGGGCTACGCTGGATCGAGAGTCGAGACAGCGACTACGTCAAAGTTATGCAAATGAGCAACTTCTTGAACATTGCGAAGGCTGATCAGCTAGCCAGCAGAAAACAGAGACAAGTTACTGACTTTTTTAAGTCCAAGTGAACATTGCTAGCTCAGGATTTGTAGTGCATAGCCAATTTGTATCTTCATCGTTTTTTTCAAGCAATGTCATCATTGTTTTGTTGTGATGTTTCAGCAAATGTTAGCTGCTTTCATCAGACAGCCTGATATCATATTGGATATGTATTGGATGACAGTATACATGGTGACTGTAACCTCCTGTACTAAGTTGTGTTCAACCAATAAATTTGTGATCGTATATATTTGTGTTGTTACTTAAACTAGTGCGCTGCAAGTTTCAAACCTGTTCCATTGCTTATCTCCAGGTTATCGTTTTCGAATCGCATTAGTTTTATGTAGTCGTATATGGACCTACACCGACGTAGCAGGCGACTGTCGATTAGTAATCCACAATGGTACATTCAAGTGTTTTACCCAGTTCAACACTCGATAGCATATCTGATCACCTTTTAAAATTAATACAATACATGCAATACGTTGATGGTATTTTACTATAAATAAGCTGTGTGTAGACCGCATCGCTGGCACACCGTGGATTCACATCTCGCTCCCCGTAGCCTTAGGAATACGGCGTAGCAACGTCGATAGTACGCCTACCTGTTGAATATTTGAGTCGTACGAACGATGCATCGTAGCAGTTAATTGTCGATTAATAATCCACAATGGTACATGCATGTGTTTTATTAAGTTCAACATTCATTGGGATATAACATTTAAAAGTTAATACATTACAACATATTGTCAATATTTTACGTTTAATAAACCTTGCATAGATCGACCGCATCGCTAGCACCCCGTACGTGGCATGGGCGTGAATTCACTTCTCTCTCGCCGTACTGCTGTCGATAGCGTCGTAGAAGTTAATTGTTGATTAACAATCCACAACAATACATATATATGTTTTATTCAGTTCAGCAATACAACACATTGACGAGCATCTTGTTCCCCGCAGGATCGCGACGCCATGACGTGGGGTTCACACTGTCGAATATTGTTCTTGTGTTTGGCGGTGGTGGCGCTACTGGCGGAATTTACAGGAATAAATTTATAACGCGCCTCGTTTATAACGCGGTTCCATTTCGTGGACCCCGACTACCGCGTTATAACGAGGCGCGACTGTATATAGAATGGCATGGATGGGAACCTTGTTACAGTGTGCCTTATTACATATAACAATTGATGGTTGATAGTTCACAAATTATTGTCCGGTAGTTGTCTTTTGAACTAATCATCTTCTAAACTAACTGGGTATTTCATCCACAGTTTAAACATACTGTATAGCCATACAATGACAGACTAAATGCCATTGAACATGACACCACCAAGAAGGCAAAAAAATGCAGAAATTTACAATCACAAAATTCAGAAAACGACAATCAAACAACTACGGAGGATGACAAACAAACGGGCGAATTTGATAGCCCTAGTCATAGACTCAACAGCGCATATTTACGACAGTATAATCAAGGTTGGGGCCAGATTCTCTCAACTAGAGGATAGGTTTCACAGGAATGAATCTGTCATCAAATCGATGCAGAAAACATTGTTTCAAATAACTGAGAAATTAAACAAATAGGACAACTGAAGCATCCGTGCATGCCTTACAGGCATAGGTGTTCAGTCCAGAAAGAGGCCCGGTTGTGGAAATACTGTGCCAAGTTCTATTCAGGAGCCTGACTGAAGTACGCACAAACAGATGCAACACCATGCACATGGCGAAAATAAGCATCGCGATGAGAACAAGTCCGTGTCAACGGATGCCGTGCTTGCCGACACAAGAGACACCTTCCCGAACAATAATTACGATGGTCTGCAACGGTATCCATACGAACGATCTAGCCATGATCGGTACTCCACTGAACCTGGGAATGACCAACCAATGGAACGCCCCAACCAGTCGACGATGCCAGGACAATAGGAATAGTCTCGAGATATCTCGTCGGCTAAGTGGCAGAAATGTCACTATCGACAAGTTTGATGGTAAACCAGGTGAATGGGATAACTGGATTCACCAATTCGAATTCATAGCTGAAGCTTACAACTGGGACCCAGGTGTAACGGGGAGAGGATGCACGGCGTGAGAGATATAGGACTCCTGAACATAGCGGTAGGCATGGTGGGAGGGATGCGGTAGGCATGGTGGGAGGGGTGATGATATTCGTGGCCAATATAAGACCCATAACCCCTCACAAGAGGATAATCGGGATGATACTTGTGGACGGTATAGGACTCATAACCCCCCTCATGATGATAACCGGCGAAGATAGCATTAGCCTCCAGAGAACAATTACAGCCGAAGTCCCAGTCCTCATCGTGATCTCCTCGCCCCTTCCAACAGAAAAGGTGATGGGATGGATAAACCAACGTCAAACTAAATAAGGTGAACCCAGTTGGCTATAGGTCCACCACCACCCTTTGGGGTAATGGCCAACTAACGCACAATAATAAGACCAATTCCATGTGTGTCCACCAGTCAGGACAATTGTAATGGAGTAGGTATCACCAATGAGTCCAGCGTTATGGAGTAGAGACGAAATCGTCCTCGTGGTGCGGGTGGAGATCCGGCTGGTGGTGGCAGCTCTAAAGAGAGGCGAAACTACTCGAATAAGAGTCAATGCGGACTTGTGCCGTAAGTTTCCACATAGGTCTATGGAGGCAATCAAGCGCCTACGAAAATCTGACAAATAAAAAAATCTCAAAGCCTATATCGAAGACCAGACAGAGGCAGAATTGAGCGCCGCCCCGGTCGGTGACACTACCGCATTCGAGAGACTATTTGAAAGTGTTGATGTGGGCAAGGAGTCAAATGTTGAGCAGGAGAGGGGAAATGAGGACGGGGGACACCCCCAGCCCGTCCCAAGATTCTGGTAGCAGGAGGTTAAACCCCCCCTTCCCATAAATGGGTTACACCTGAACAGAAAAGTCGGAAGGGTCCGAGGTCTAGATGGTCTGATGAATTGTTGGTGAGCATGGCCGTGGAGGAGGATCAGCTGATAGCGGACGGGTGCAAGAAATTGAATGTGGAGCTAGTAAAGCTATTCCCAGAGCGCACGCTCGAAGGGATCCGTGGTATGAGAAGGAATGCAAAATATAAGACCCTATTGCAAGCGAAAAATGCTGATAAGACCGATGAGAGCGTACCCCCCGTGACAGTCGTCATCCCTCCCGGTCATGCCTTGCCGTTGGAAGAAGACTGTAGAGAGCTAGTCTCCCTCGGTCCCTGAAACCGAAATAAGAGACGATAACACTGATTGTGGCGTAAACACCGATTATGACAAGACTATACCGATACATGACGAGGTCATGCTCGAGCCGGCTGTCCGCGACTGGTGCCAGTTGCACTGGCCTTCCCCTGAGGCACCGTTTTGTTCGGGGCTGTCATATTCAACTGGTGAAGAGCCATGTCGTCTCGGTCAGGCTCCATGTGTCACCATTTGGGACTTACGTAGAATGGGGGTGGACAATTTTCTGCAACTTCCATTTCTGCACCGCCAGTTGGCGATAAGGTGAAAACAGCAAGGTAACGTAAACTGGTGAAGCCGCTCAGCCGGCCCTCCATTGGAGCTAATCCTATATTCCGTCTCACGTCTATGAAAAGACGTTAACCAGAATCCTCAGCCCAGTGATTTAATTTGCACATGTTATGTTTCGTTGATGTTGAGTTACTATTCGTCACGTGCATTTGTATTATTTGAAGAACTGGTCTTAGAGTGAGTAAATTCTAAAAAGTTTTTTTTTTATTTTATTTTTTTAGCTACAACACCACAATGAAAGATTGACCAGGCAGGGCACCGAGATGCTAATACAACCTCCAGCATGTCCACTAGTCAGGACAATGGTGTTAAAGTAGATACTCTGTGTAGTATTGAGGCAGGTGTCAAAGTAAATACAATAGGTACAGAAGCACTTTGGACTACTGACCAACAAACACACCCAGATAACAATGAGCACCTGGACATGTCCAATAAACAGGACAAAGATAATGGAGAATATGTGACAGAAGTACTCACCTGAGCCCAACAGTAGGCCACACACTGTTAATACCAGCCACAATTTATGGGAGGGATATGCTCATGGTAGTAGATACTGCCGTCCAAATGTCAATGGTCAGTCAATCCTATATTGACTCATTAGGACATGTGTGCACTATGACTCCGGAGTAAATGCAGCACAAGGCACCTTGGTGCCGTTTGTGACACTGGGTGGCATGCAGGTGTCATTAGATACCATTGTCCACACATATCAGCTCCCCACATACACCCAAGTAGTGCAAGGTGACATGGTGCCTTCTGCTACAGAATACCAGCGCAACCATCCCTACCATGTCATCCCTATACACGGAGATACTAGCGTATAGCAGTCTCCATGCACTACCCCTCGCACGAACCCCACACTTGGGGGGAATCCCCGGTACTATGTCATCCCTATCAGAGCTGGGACGTAACAAAGTACAAGTACTTCGTTACTGTACTTGAGTAGAAAAGTTTACTTTTTTAGGAGTATTTTTACTTGTAACGAAGTACAAATGTGTGTACTTTTCATAAATAATTTATGCGTTAAAAATTTGGAGCTCCAAAAATATGAGTAACGACCGATAATGCCTGAAGCCCGGAACTGGTTTCCCCAGCATATATCTATAAATAGATATCAGCCGGAGCAACAACTGGTAGTCTTTTCTGATTGGCCTATCATTGCCATTACCAGGCATGATCACCAGGTGGCTTGAACATTGCCAAGATTATATGACATCACTCGCGTTCAAAGATTTATCATGGAAAGATCAGCCGAAAACGATCATTTGCAGCATCCATGGCCATACTTATCCAGTATGTTTGAGATTAAGTCAGTTCACGGGGCTACTGTTAAGTTTATATGTTTGTTGTGTGCGCCGATATACCAGATCTGTTAGGTGTACAGGACATCCCCTTCGAAAGCACACTGAGGTAAGTTAATTGATCATTAATTAATTAGTGCCACTGTGCGGACAATAATCCGTTGGCGTTGAGATAATGGAGAAATTTCATGTGGTATTTTTTTAATATCATGTGGTGTTTTTATATTATGTATGCTAAACTAATACTTTGATGTCAATAAACATTGGTAACCTTTCACTTTAGAAAATTTGAATGTCTGTTTGTATGGGAATGTCACGCCATTTTGAAATTGGTCTTCGACTTCGTTGCAAGTTACTTGCGAAAATATTTCTGATAGCTATCCTATGATCTGTTTCCCAATCACTTAGCTATAGCCAGGAAAGGTGCAAGGAGCTCGTCGTTGCTATGAAGGAAAACTTGTGCGCCACCCTGCTGCAGCAGAAGTTTGTCGCCACCACAACTGACTGTTGATCGGCTTTCATACCTCAGTGTGACGGTCCACTGGAACAACAGCGACACCCTCGAAAAGGAAGTCGGGAGCACTCGCCTGCAGGAGACTGAAGGGGTCCCACACATTCGATGTGCTGGCGGAGGCCCTCGACAGCATCCACGGTGACTTCAGAATCCGGGCCAAGGTGAGGAAGACGACAACCGACAGTGGCTCCAATTTCGTCAAAGCTTTCTCTATCTTTGGCAGTGATGACAGCGGTGAGATTTCAGAGGCCACTGAGTGTGTGAGGGGGTCGAATTCAAGGATGTCGGTGCAATGATGGCCAACGATGATGTCGACTACCAGCTGCCGAGCCACCATCGATGCGCGTGCCACAGCCTGAACCTGGTATCGACAACGGACGCACAGAGGGCCGAAAGGTCTGTGGCCTACAACTTACAAGCCAGTGTCGCGGGCGGCCTTTGCCAAGTGTCGTGCACTGTGGAACAAGACTGGCCATTCAGCCCTGGCTTCTGAGACGGTGCAGGACACGTGCGGCCTGATGCGCCTCAAGCCAAACCAGACGTGCTGGAATTCAGTGTTTATGGCCGTCGAGCGGATGGTTCGGATATAGAAAGAAAAGGGGGAGGACGCACTGCACTCCCTGTGCAACAATTTTGATCTGCCAAAGTAAGTTGCTGTAACGTTGACATAATTTATACTAAGGATGTTTTCAGAATGATGCCGATTGAGATCCCTTTCCAATAAATGCTTAACTTTTCAGACTGACAACTTTCCAGGGGATCATAGCATTACTCAAGTGAACTGTATAATAGTATGTTTCCAGAATGAAGCTGACTGAGATCCTCATTGTACTGTCAGATATAAATGAGCAAAATTTGTCTTTAGGATTGTACTATTTGTGCACACTATTTAAAAAAGAATGCATTCCTAGAGGAGTACTGTGCCCCGATGAAGCCGGTTGCCCAGGCTCTGGACATCCTGCAGGTATGTAATCTCTTAACATGTGCAAGACATCTAACTAATTTTGATCACTGCATGTAAACTTTGTATTAGTAATAATGTTTTATCTATATCATTTTCACAGATATAGTCATGTCAGTTGTATTGCTGTGTTTTATTGTGAAATCAGTTGCCAGACAGTTGGTTCAACAGACATAGCCACACTAGAATGTTGATGTGTACATTTGGGCAAAGCATTTTGTTTTATTTGACTACACTTAAGGTTTTAGGATGTTTGTTTAATGCATTAATACAATTCTAAGTTATGATTACGTGTGTAAAGCACCTTAGGGTAGTCTTCATTGATCAGGTGCTCTTAGTATTTGTACGTGGATAATATAAATAAGATAATGCAGATGACTTATTATGTAATAAAATGATAGAAATTAAGTTATGTGTGATGTATGTTGCAGTCAGACAAACATGACATGGGGTATCTAGGCATGGGGTATCTAGGCATGGGGTATCTAGGCATGGGGTATCTGCTGCCAACTATCTGCTTGCTGAAGGTCAAGCTGGAGAAGTGAAGGGGGAAGCAGGGGGGCCTGTTGTCAGCCACTCGTTGACGCCCTGCTGGCTGGCACAGACTTCACAAGTGTCATGTCTGACGCCTGTACCATAGCAGCTGCTATTCTCCATCCCACCTTCAAGGCTGACTGGCCAGCTGAGGAAGCTGTGATGGAATCGGGTAAGTTGTTACTTGTATGATTTTGATTTCTTCACTTTCAGGAGAGTCGCAAGTCAAAATAATCTAGCTTGGGCCTTTGGCGAACTGCCTATAATATTATCAGGCTAATTAACAAATAAACGTTCAGTAGTGACTGGCAACAGATCTGCATGTAAATATATAAATTTACAGATGTACTCAGATCTCTGGAATTTTGGTGGATATCTGGAATGTTGTATACTAATTGCAAGGAAAGATTGTGAAGATATTTTATTTATAAATTCATTCTATTCATGCAACATATCTATTGCTTAGCTAAACATCATTTTGCACTGATGTTACAGGGCTGCAGTACATCAAACACCATCTTTTGGAGCTTCAGTCAGTGGGACCTGACACAACTGACACTGACGACGATGACAACGAGCAGTTCTTTGGCAGGAACAAGCGGACGAAACCATCAGCCTGCCAGCTCGACCAATATCTGAATGCCCCGTGTGTTGAGCTGTCGTCCCTTGCCATGTGGCCAAGCTTGAGAGACCTTTTTATTGAGTTACACACTTCTCTGCCTGCGAGTGCAGCCTGTGAGAGATTGTTTAGTACTGGAAAATTTATAAAAACAACTGGTGGTAATGATACTGATTCATGGGACAGTGTGCAGGCCAAGATCTGCAGTCCCGACTGCATTGCGATAGGTGAATGTGGCCTCCATTACACAGAGCCACTACATTCACTTCCCAGCCAACGTCTACTGTTTGAAAAGCATATTGCCTTGGATAAGGATTTGGAGAAGCCGCTGGTTCTCCACTTGCATGGGAACACGTGTTCCCTTCTCGAGCATCATGTGCGAAGCACTGGCGATATTGGAAAAGCACACACATCAATGCCAACTGATACATGTGCACTGTTTCACCGGTAGTCTGGCAGACTAGAAACAGTGGGTACGGCAATTTGCAAACAGTTTTTTCAGAATCATCAGTAAGTCGGTGTCCGCGCCAGGATTTAGCAAACTGGCATGACAGGTCGACCTATACCAGCTGGTGCTGGAAACAGATGCCCCCCTGTTGTCACAACCGGGTCATAACCGCGGACACCTGTATGAGCTGGTGCACCAGGCACGGTACATTGCAGCATTGCGCAATCTGCCAAGCTGGGTAGTGCTTCCCATGGCCACCCTCAACGTGCAGGTTTTTACAAGGTGTAGACCGCATATATATCACAACAGCCGGGCACCAGGCCTCTTATGCTATTGACAGAACCCTGCACTTGCACTGCCTGGTCAAATAAGACTAGTACAACAACACTCGATAAGGAGTTTTGGTTTTTGAATGTTTATTGTACTAACTCTGTTCACAAGAATCACTGGCAATATGTTCATAACACTGTGTATAATTATTTCACGATTATCAAATTCATTGCGTTTATTAAATTGACTAGGTTTATTAGATTGACTAATTTGTGAATTTAAAATGGAATAAATATGGTTGGCGATGAAACGTCATAAGGAGGGAGGAATGTGGTACTCACCAGTTGGCAGCACTGTTCATCACCACCCACCCACCACCTCTTGCACACACCACTTCACACCAATAACCCAGCCCTGTATATAAACACCAACCGCACCCATACCAAGCGTACCACTCCGATCCACAAGACACCTGATGCACTAGCTCAGGATCAACGGCTGCCAAAGATAGAAACACAGCTACCGAACGTAAACATCGAGCCACGTAAGTTACCACTCATTACCCGTTCGCTCCTTACCACAATAAGAGTGAACGAACTTGCCCAAGATTCGACTCGGCAGCAATGGATTCGAAACCGGGTTCTCTCGGTCGAGTGCGAAGCTCTAGGCGCTGCCCCACTCCAACAACTATGAACAATATTTCCTGAGCAGAAACTAGCTCACTCTTGGAAAACTTGTTGAAACTCTTCAAAAGAAGATCAAGGCTACAAGCAATCAGGACATTGCAACTGAATATTTTGTGATAACCACTGTCCAGTTTCCATCCCAACTTGCTCTCTTTGTCTCTTTTTTTTAGAATATGATGAAAATGAACTTGCAACAAGAAACAGGCACCTGTAACACCTTTGGGATGACGATGACATATATACATGGATGCTTTTTGTTATGACAACTTGATACCAAGCATTTTGCTAAGGTGAATAACAAATCACTGTAACGCTGCAGACATCATCATGAAATATATATATATATACACCTGCGTAGGCTGCAAATGCAGTCATGTGCACAGACCAGTGCTTGCCACTGCTACATAGATCTGTTACAATGCACTTTATAGTAAATCATACAGATTTACAGTGCAACAGCATGAATTTCAAATCTGACATTCTTGCAAATTCTGTCTTCAGTCGATTTGATCTATTCGTGGTGGAAAACTGTTGGTGACAAGACAAACATTAGAAGTAAATTTTTTCTTATAAACAAAATTTTAATCATAATTGTTATCACAGCCCAGCTCTGCGAATAAGAAACGGGACCACATTAAGGATTCGTCTGCCATTACTTACCAAGAGAGTTCCCAATAGAAACGGCATTATGCAGGTTGTGTGAATTTCTGAGAGCACTTGTATATTGTTGATTGAGTAGAAATGATGTTTTTCTGCAGCATGGTATCAGAGGCAGAGCTGTCAAATTATGACAGTTGTCAAACGGTGCTTTTCTGCGTATCGATACAGCTGTCATTTGACTTTATGATTTCATTAGGGCAAATCACTGTCTGGTTCTAGCAGATATGAAGAGGTGTCAGGTTTGAAAGTGCTTTGTGGAAAATTGAGGTGTGAGAATTTTACGAATTTTGCACAGCATGTGTATGAATAGAGGATAAATATGGTGTAAACATTTTAAGAAAATTGTAAGGTAAAATTTGAAATTGTAAGGTAAAACATGAAATGAAGTCAACGTTATAATGGCCGCCTATGGGGAAATCAAATGTGGTCTCATCCCAAATTAGATTTTAGACTTCTCTGTCTCCTTGACAACATATCATCAGACAACATGGATGACAACTTTATAACAGAGTACGCGCACAGAATTAGATGTAAGACAGTGCCGGCTGCCAATGGTACGTGCATATTATGGACTGGCTGTATAAAGAAAGCAAGAGGGGGTAGGGTTACTGGAAATTATGGGGTGATTTCAGTGAAATTGAAGATTGGTGATAGCTGTAGATGGCGGGTGATGCGTGTCCATCGTCTAGCATACATGCTGCATGTTAGATCAGAAATTGCCCAACATTTGCATTGTAGCCATCTGTGTCAATGTGCAACATCTGACCCTAGAGACACACATTGTGAACAATAACAGGAGGCGTTGTGCTACAGAAAAGAGATGCCAAGCTCGGCGAAACCTAGTCGACTGTGTAGGCTCATTTGCATTCATTATTTTGAATAAAATTGAATTCATGTGGAACCGTAAGATAACTGCTTGTTCCTCTATGATGACCAGTGTTTGTATTACATCGGATTATTGCATAACAACTCATTCTGACGCTCGTTTCGACCCCAACATTATCCATGTAAACATGCTCTGAATGCATAGAAAGGATCGGCCTGCTGCGAGTGCGAGTCATGTGTGACGTTAAGATACCACGTGATCGCCTAGCTCATTAAATTTTTATTTTCTGCGGGAATCGCTACACAGACAGGTTTAAAATCGAATTTATGCTAAATGTATTTTTTAAATGTTCTCGAATGTTACATGCAATATTAAACTTTCTGTACACATGGAAAACTGATTTTAGCTAATGCCTTGTTTTTATTTCCTTTAATGATCAAAGCATTGGTCAACTAATAAAACAGCTACATAGGAAGGCTAGTTTTCTATCACTGTAATAGACAATACACATTTTCCTTTTTACTCTATTTATTTATTTCAATTATTAATTTATTTATGCATGTTTACTTTTTTAATATATGTACATATGTTTATGTATAACTATAAGGGTTCTTCCTGAAATAGATGTATTGTATTACATTTTGTTACTTTATTATTATTAATTATTATGCATACAGGATGTTTTGTCAGATTTCTTACAGACGAAAAAGTAAATCTGTAAAGTAATAAAAAATACATCAAAGTTAAAATATGTTCAGTTTACGATGACAGTTAAACCATTTAGAAATTAGGCAGGGTCGTTTTTCTAGCTAGAGGACTTCCCACCAGCAGTCAGAGATAGTGTTAGTGCTTATTTGATGACCTTTCATGGGAGGGGAAGGGAATATGGCTTCTCAGGCAACAAGTCATTCATGGGGTATGGGTTAGGTAAATCCATGGCTTAGAGGGAACACTTTAGAATGTTCAATTGCTACGGCCAATCAGTACAGAGATGCACACATTTGAATTGGTCTGTCTAATATGCAACATAAGAAGTGTTATACTGAATATTTCTCTTACTTTGTATGTAATCAATTGTTATTTAATACAACTGTAGTTCACATTTAAAAAAATATTAGCCACTAAGTTTTGCATGGTTTCTGAAAAAAGGTCAATCCTGTAGAGATTAATAGTTTTCTTGGTCTAACCGACTTCATTACAAAATAACTGACCAAATCATTATGATTACTTTCAAGTTTTACCAAAATGTACTGTTGCCAAAATGTCTGTTGTATGGCCTGTGTAATCCATAATAGCATAATAGTATTCATTTTAGTACCGAGCTAACACACACTAATTTAGGCAATTGGAAAAAAGAACTCTGTAAATCTGCTCAAATCAAAGCTTACTTTGAATTCACTAGAACATGCAGCTCCTGTTCTTAGATAACATTTGTTGCCTGCCTGTCTTCTTGCTCATATCTCAAACCATGCCCTTTGTGTGTGCTAGGAAAGTGTGAAACCATAGCCACCCTATTGGTCATCCTAACAATTAGTAATTTGCTTGCCTTTTGTAAGTCTGTGGCAACTATACCAACTAGTTAACAAGTATTAACATTGCTAAACAAACAGGAGTTGTGTTCACTTTTATCTCTACTCTGGGTGGCTGTTTATAACACTCACCAGCTTTAGGACATTGTATCTTTCATTGTAAATATCAGTATTTAGATACCTATATTTTGTAGGCAATTAGCCTTTGTTGTTTGTCATTAATAACTCATTATATGTATAATTGCAGTGGCCACAGATCATATAGATTGCTTTTTCTATTATAACTGGATTATTATTTCAAAGAAATATGTTTTAGCATTGACCAAAAATGTATGGGTAGTTTCTACCATTTCTGTCACTGTATAAATCTGTAAATTTATATCAATAAAATAATATTTTTATTTCACTGCGTCTTCACCCAGAGATTCCCAGGGAGATTGCCACAGGTCCTCCCGTATCCACTGATATTGATAAACAAACTCCAGTCACCGACTTTATATCGCATTTTGGCGCCAAATGGACCGAGAATGACCCTAGACAAGTTTACCGACACAATCATTGAGTTCATCGCCAACTCCCTGCAACCACTGTCCAGAGTCGAAGACCCCCACTTCCATGAGATCCTGGCCAAAGCCCAACCTGCATACACCATGCCATCTCGGAAATACCTCAGCACAAGTATACTGCCCATCAAGATGGCCATGCTGCATATGAGTGTGACTGAACGTCTCAGCAAAGCGGCAGCGATAACCATCACTGTGGACATATGGACAAATAAATCGATGCATGCCTATATCGGTATAACTGGCCACTTCACTGAAGACTTCAAATTACAAAGTGTCATGCTGGCTTGTCAGCGATTCAAGGGGTCACACACTGCTGAAAACAGCGCCTGATGCGCCTCAAGCCAAACCAGACGTGCTGGAATTCAGTGTTTATGGCCGTCGAGCGGATGGTTCGGATATAGAAAGAAAAGGGGGAGGACGCACTGCACTCCCTGTGCAACAATTTTGATCTGCCAAAGTAAGTTGCTGTAACGTTGACATAATTTATACTAAGGATGTTTTCAGAATGATGCCGATTGAGATCCCTTTCCAATAAATGCTTAACTTTTCAGACTGACAACTTTCCAGGGGATCATAGCATTACTCAAGTGAACTGTATAATAGTATGTTTCCAGAATGAAGCTGACTGAGATCCTCATTGTACTGTCAGATATAAATGAGCAAAATTTGTCTTTAGGATTGTACTATTTGTGCACACTATTTAAAAAAGAATGCATTCCTAGAGGAGTACTGTGCCCCGATGAAGCCGGTTGCCCAGGCTCTGGACATCCTGCAGGTATGTAATCTCTTAACATGTGCAAGACATCTAACTAATTTTGATCACTGCATGTAAACTTTGTATTAGTAATAATGTTTTATCTATATCATTTTCACAGATATAGTCATGTCAGTTGTATTGCTGTGTTTTATTGTGAAATCAGTTGCCAGACAGTTGGTTCAACAGACATAGCCACACTAGAATGTTGATGTGTACATTTGGGCAAAGCATTTTGTTTTATTTGACTACACTTAAGGTTTTAGGATGTTTGTTTAATGCATTAATACAATTCTAAGTTATGATTACGTGTGTAAAGCACCTTAGGGTAGTCTTCATTGATCAGGTGCTCTTAGTATTTGTACGTGGATAATATAAATAAGATAATGCAGATGACTTATTATGTAATAAAATGATAGAAATTAAGTTATGTGTGATGTATGTTGCAGTCAGACAAACATGACATGGGGTATCTAGGCATGGGGTATCTAGGCATGGGGTATCTAGGCATGGGGTATCTGCTGCCAACTATCTGCTTGCTGAAGGTCAAGCTGGAGAAGTGAAGGGGGAAGCAGGGGGGCCTGTTGTCAGCCACTCGTTGACGCCCTGCTGGCTGGCACAGACTTCACAAGTGTCATGTCTGACGCCTGTACCATAGCAGCTGCTATTCTCCATCCCACCTTCAAGGCTGACTGGCCAGCTGAGGAAGCTGTGATGGAATCGGGTAAGTTGTTACTTGTATGATTTTGATTTCTTCACTTTCAGGAGAGTCGCAAGTCAAAATAATCTAGCTTGGGCCTTTGGCGAACTGCCTATAATATTATCAGGCTAATTAACAAATAAACGTTCAGTAGTGACTGGCAACAGATCTGCATGTAAATATATAAATTTACAGATGTACTCAGATCTCTGGAATTTTGGTGGATATCTGGAATGTTGTATACTAATTGCAAGGAAAGATTGTGAAGATATTTTATTTATAAATTCATTCTATTCATGCAACATATCTATTGCTTAGCTAAACATCATTTTGCACTGATGTTACAGGGCTGCAGTACATCAAACACCATCTTTTGGAGCTTCAGTCAGTGGGACCTGACACAACTGACACTGACGACGATGACAACGAGCAGTTCTTTGGCAGGAACAAGCGGACGAAACCATCAGCCTGCCAGCTCGACCAATATCTGAATGCCCCGTGTGTTGAGCTGTCGTCCCTTGCCATGTGGCCAAGCTTGAGAGACCTTTTTATTGAGTTACACACTCCTCTGCCTGCGAGTGCAGCCTGTGAGAGATTGTTTAGTACTGGAAAATTTATAAAAACAACTGGTGGTAATGATACTGATTCATGGGACAGTGTGCAGGCCAAGATCTGCAGTCCCGACTGCATTGCGATAGGTGAATGTGGCCTCCATTACACAGAGCCACTACATTCACTTCCCAGCCAACGTCTACTGTTTGAAAAGCATATTGCCTTGGATAAGGATTTGGAGAAGCCGCTGGTTCTCCACTTGCATGGGAACACGTGTTCCCTTCTCGAGCATCATGTGCGAAGCACTGGCGATATTGGAAAAGCACACACATCAATGCCAACTGATACATGTGCACTGTTTCACCGGTAGTCTGGCAGACTACAAACAGTGGGTACGGCAATTTGCAAACAGTTTTTTCAGAATCATCAGTAAGTCGGTGTCCGCGCCAGGATTTAGCAAACTGGCATGACAGGTCGACCTATACCAGCTGGTGCTGGAAACAGATGCCCCCCTGTTGTCACAACCGGGTCATAACCGCGGACACCTGTATGAGCTGGTGCACCAGGCACGGTACATTGCAGCATTGCGCAATCTGCCAAGCTGGGTAGTGCTTCCCATGGCCACCCTCAACGTGCAGGTTTTTACAAGGTGTAGACCGCATATATATCACAACAGCCGGGCACCAGGCCTCTTATGCTGTTGACAGAACCCTGCACTTGCACTGCCTGGTCAAATAAGACTAGTACAACAACACTCGATAAGGAGTTTTGGTTTTTGAATGTTTATTGTACTAACTCTGTTCACAAGAATCACTGGCAATATGTTCATAACACTGTGTATAATTATTTCACGATTATCAAATTCATTGCGTTTATTAAATTGACTAGGTTTATTAGATTGACTAATTTGTGAATTTAAAATGGAATAAATATGGTTGGCGATGAAACGTCATAAGGAGGGAGGAATGTGGTACTCACCAGTTGGCAGCACTGTTCATCACCACCCACCCACCACCCCTTGCACACACCACTTCACACCAATAACCCAGCCCTGTATATAAACACCAACCGCACCCATACCAAGCGTACCACTCCGATCCACAAGACACCTGATGCACTAGCTCAGGATCAACGGCTGCCAAAGATAGAAACACAGCTACCAAACGTAAACATCGAGCCACGTAAGTTACCACTCATTACCCGTTCGCTCCTTACCACAATAAGAGTGAACGAACTTGCCCAAGATTCGACTCGGCAGCAATGGATTCGAAACCGGGTTCTCTCGGTCGAGTGCGAAGCTCTAGGCGCTGCCCCACTCCAACAACTATGAACAATATTTCCTGAGCAGAAACTAGCTCACTCTTGGAAAACTTGTTGAAACTCTTCAAAAGAAGATCAAGGCTACAAGCAATCAGGACATTGCAACTGAATATTTTGTGATAACCACTGTCCAGTTTCCATCCCAACTTGCTCTCTTTGTCTCTTTTTTTTAGAATATGATGAAAATGAACTTGCAACAAGAAACAGGCACCTGTAACATCTTTGGGATGACGATGACATATATACATGGATGCTTTTTGTTATGACAACTTGATACCAAGCATTTTGCTAAGGTGAATAACAAATCACTGTAACGCTGCAGACATCATCATGAAATATATATATATATACACCTGCGTAGGCTGCAAATGCAGTCATGTGCACAGACCAGTGCTTGCCACTGCTACATAGATCTGTTACAATGCACTTTATAGTCAATCATACAGACTTACAGTGCAACAGCATGAATTTCAAATCTGACATTCTTGCAAATTCTGTCTTCAGTCGATTTGATCTATTCGTGGTGGAAAACTGTTGGTGACAAGACAAACATTAGAAGTAAATTTTTTCTTATAAACAAAATTTTAATCATAATTGTTATCACAGCCCAGCTCTGCGAATAAGAAACGGGACCACATTAAGGATTCGTCTGCCATTACTTACCAAGAGAGTTCCCAATAGAAACGGCATTATGCAGGTTGTGTGAATTTCTGAGAGCACTTGTATATTGTTGATTGAGTAGAAATGATGTTTTTCTGCAGCATGGTATCAGAGGCAGAGCTGTCAAATTATGACAGTTGTCAAACGGTGCTTTTCTGCGTATCGATACAGCTGTCATTTGACTTTATGATTTCATTAGGGCAAATCACTGTCTGGTTCTAGCAGATATGAAGAGGTGTCAGGTTTGAAAGTGCTTTGTGGAAAATTGAGGTGTGAGAATTTTACGAATTTTGCACAGCATGTGTATGAATAGAGGATAAATATGGTGTAAACATTTTAAGAAAATTGTAAGGTAAAATTTGAAATTGTAAGGTAAAACATGAAATGAAGTCAACGTTATAATGGCCGCCTATGGGGAAATCAAATGCGGTCTCATCCCAAATTAGATTTTAGACTTCTCTGTCTCCTTGACAACATATCATCAGACAACATGGATGACAACTTTATAACAGAGTACGCGCACAGAATTAGATGTAAGACAGTGCCGGCTGCCAATGGTACGTGCATATTATGGACTGGCTGTATAAAGAAAGCAAGAGGGGGTAGGGTTACTGGAAATTATGGGGTGATTTCAGTGAAATTGAAGATTGGTGATAGCTGTAGATGGCGGGTGATGCGTGTCCATCGTCTAGCATACATGCTGCATGTTAGATCAGAAATTGCCCAACATTTGCATTGTAGCCATCTGTGTCAATGTGCAACATCTGACCCTAGAGACACACATTGTGAACAATAACAGGAGGCGTTGTGCTACAGAAAAGAGATGCCAAGCTCGGCGAAACCTAGTCGACTGTGTAGGCTCATTTGCATTCATTATTTTGAATAAAATTGAATTCATGTGGAACCGTAAGATAACTGCTTGTTCCTCTATGATGACTAGTGTTTGTATTACATCGGATTATTGCATAACAACTCATTCTGACGCTCGTTTCGACCCCAACATTATCCATGTAAACATGCTCTGAATGCATAGAAAGGATCGGCCTGCTGCGAGTGCGAGTCATGTGTGACGTTAAGATACCACGTGATCGCCTAGCTCATTAAATTTTTATTTTCTGCGGGAATCGCTACACAGACAGGTTTAAAATCGAATTTATGCTAAATGTATTTTTTAAATGTTCTCGAATGTTACATGCAATATTAAACTTTCTGTACACATGGAAAACTGATTTTAGCTAATGCCTTGTTTTTATTTCCTTTAATGATCAAAGCATTGGTCAACTAATAAAACAGCTACATAGGAAGGCTAGTTTTCTATCACTGTAATAGACAATACACATTTTCCTTTTTACTCTATTTATTTATTTCAATTATTAATTTATTTATGCATGTTTACTTTTTTAATATATGTACATATGTTTATGTATAACTATAAGGGTTCTTCCTGAAATAGATGTATTGTATTACATTTTGTTACTTTATTATTATTAATTATTATGCATACAGGATGTTTTGTCAGATTTCTTACAGACGAAAAAGTAAATCTGTAAAGTAATAAAAAATACATCAAAGTTAAAATATGTTCAGTTTGCGATGACAGTTAAACCATTTAGAAATTAGGCAGGGTCGTTTTTCTAGCTAGAGGACTTCCCACCAGCAGTCAGAGATAGTGTTAGTGCTTATTTGATGACCTTTCATGGGAGGGGAAGGGAATATGGCTTCTCAGGCAACAAGTCATTCATGGGGTATGGGTTAGGTAAATCCATGGCTTAGAGGGAACACTTTAGAATGTTCAATTGCTACGGCCAATCAGTACAGAGATGCACACATTTGAATTGGTCTGTCTAATATGCAACATAAGAAGTGTTATACTGAATATTTCTCTTACTTTGTATGTAATCAATTGTTATTTAATACAACTGTAGTTCACATTTAAAAAAATATTAGCCACTAAGTTTTGCATGGTTTCTGAAAAAAGGTCAATCCTGTAGAGATTAATAGTTTTCTTGGTCTAACCGACTTCATTACAAAATAACTGACCAAATCATTATGATTACTTTCAAGTTTTACCAAAATGTACTGTTGCCAAAATGTCTGTTGTATGGCCTGTGTAATCCATAATAGCATAATAGTATTCATTTTAGTACCGAGCTAACATACACTAATTTAGGCAATTGGAAAAAAGAACTCTGTAAATCTGCTCAAATCAAAGCTTACTTTGAATTCACTAGAACATGCAGCTCCTGTTCTTAGATAACATTTGTTGCCTGCCTGTCTTCTTGCTCATATCTCAAACCATGCCCTTTGTGTGTGCTAGGAAAGTGTGAAACCATAGCCACCCTATTGGTCATCCTAACAATTAGTAATTTGCTTGCCTTTTGTAAGTCTGTGGCAACTATACCAACTAGTTAACAAGTATTAACATTGCTAAACCAGGCTGCGAAATAAGGCCGGTCCGATCGTCCCGGACGATTAGTTTCGGTGCTCGGACTAGTCCAGTTTTAGAAGAGCAGTCCCGTCGGACTAGCTGTAATGACGTGAAAAAATGTATACTGTGTGTGTGAAAGTGAAGTGGTGTGATGAAATAAAGCAAAACGATAAGATAACATTTTGTCACTCGACTACATTTTGCGTCTAACCATCTCGTCCGGTACCGGGATTACGGGACTTGAAAATGGCCGCTGTTTACATCAGTAAGTGGTGCCTCCTAGCGACCATGAGTGTGGAACCACATGATCAAAATACTCGGTTTGCAGACAGCATCGCGTTCTATCATATTATCGTTCGACCATGTCGCAGGGGCGAATCGGTGATTATTTTAGCAAGCAAACAAACTCCAACAAAGGCACTGGAACACATGTCAGCACATACAAGGGAAAATCTAGCGCAAAGTTGAGGCCAGAATCGTCGTCTAAGACTAAAGCGAATGACACAACATCAGCAACCGACATTGAGTCACATTGTCATCGCCGGTCATTCTACATCGAAATCATCCGACATTGCCGGTCCTTCTAACTCGACACCGTCCGACATTGGGGTCATTGCTGGTCCTTCTGCATCGACATCGTTCGACACCGTAGTCATCGCCGGTCCTTCAGCTTCGACATCGTCCGACATTGCCGGTCCTTCGACGTCGACTGACATTGGAGTCATTGCTGGTCCTTCTAGTTCTACACCCACTTCCACTCCTACATCGTCCGACACTGTGGCTGCCTGTCCATCTACTGCTATCGTCTTGTCCAGCAGTGACTCTACCCATGAACGACATGAACAGATCCAAACTGCACCCATCTCATCTGATGACTTTGCACGTGTACTGTCGCGGCATCACCGTATTTTCTTAATTAAACACTATCATTGCTAACAAGCGGATGAACATTTAATTATGGAGGACTATTGCTACAAGTTGATGGACATTTAATTATGGACAAACATTGCTAACTAGTTGATGCACATTTAATCATGGACAAGCATTGTTAACAAGTTGATGGACATTTAATTGTTGACAAACATTGCTAACAAGTTTATGCACATTAATTTTAATCGTGGGCAAGCATTGCTAACAAGTTGATGGACATTTAATTGTGGACAAACATTTCTAACTAGTTGATGCACATTAATTTTAATCGTGGGCAAGCATTGCTAACAAGTTGATGGACATTTAATTGTGGACAAACATTGCTAACAAATTTATGCACATTAATTTTAATCATGGACAAGCATTGCTAACAAGTTGACGGACATTTAATTGTGGACAAACATTTCTAACTAGTTGATGGACATTTAATCATGGACAAGCATTGCTAACAAATTGATGGACATTTAATTGTGGATGAACGCTGTTAACAAGCAACAATGTACCCATTAACTGTATATGTATGTCAATGATAATTCTTTCTATAAATGTTACTTGAAGAGTGAATCGATTTGTCATCTTCTCGAATAAAAGCACTAACTAATTTTAGTCAAATGATAGGCCAACATGATAGAGCATATATGTGTGTGTGAATTATAATATATGTATATATATATATATCTATATAATTACCGGGTACATTTAAGGACTAGTAAAAAAATTCAGGACTAGTTGTTTGTGAGTCAGCCAGTCCGATGGACTACCAACGGGCTAAAAGTATCGTGCACCCTGCTAAACAAACAGGAGTTGTGTTCACTTTTATCTCTACTCTGGGTGGCTGTTTATAACACTCACCAGCTTTAGGACATTGTATCTTTCATTGTAAATATCAGTATTTAGATACCTATATTTTGTAGGCAATTAGCCTTTGTTGTTTGTCATTAATAACTCATTATATGTATAATTGCAGTGGCCACAGATCATATAGATTGCTTTTTCTATTATAACTGGATTATTATTTCAAAGAAATATGTTTTAGCATTGACCAAAAATGTATGGGTAGTTTCTACCATTTCTGTCACTGTATAAATCTGTAAATTTATATCAATAAAATAATATTTTTATTTCACTGCGTCTTCACCCAGAGATTCCCAGGGAGATTGCCACAGGTCCTCCCGTATCCACTGATATTGATAAACAAACTCCAGTCACCGACTTTATATCGCATATTGGCGCCAAATGGACCGAGAATGACCCTAGACAAGTTTACCGACACAATCATTGAGTTCATCGCCAACTCCCTGCAACCACTGTCCAGAGTCGAAGACCCCCACTTCCATGAGATCCTGGCCAAAGCCCAACCTGCATACACCATGCCATCTCGGAAATACCTCAGCACAAGTATACTGCCCATCAAGATGGCCATGCTGCATATGAGTGTGACTGAACGTCTCAGCAAAGCGGCAGCGATAACCATCACTGTGGACATATGGACAAATAAATCGATGCATGCCTATATCGGTATAACTGGCCACTTCACTGAAGACTTCAAATTACAAAGTGTCATGCTGGCTTGTCAGCGATTCAAGGGGTCACACACTGCTGACACGTGCGGCCTGATGCGCCTCAAGCCAAACCAGACGTGCTGGAATTCAGTGTTTATGGCCGTCGAGCGGATGGTTCGGATATAGAAAGAAAAGGGGGAGGACGCACTGCACTCCCTGTGCAACAATTTTTATCTGCCAAAGTAAGTTGCTGTAACGGTGACATAATTTATACTAAGGATATTTTCAGAATGATGCCGATTGAGATCCCTTTCCAATAAATGCTTAACTTTTCAGACTGACAACTTTCCAGGGGATCATAGCATTACTCAAGTGAACTGTATAATAGTATGTTTCCAGAATGAAGCTGACTGAGATCCTCATTGTACTGTCAGATATAAATGAGCAAAATTTGTCTTTAGGATTGTACTATTTGTGCACACTATTTAAAAAAGAATGCATTCCTAGAGGAGTACTGTGCCCCGATGAAGCCGGTTGCCCAGGCTCTGGACATCCTGCAGGTATGTAATCTCTTAACATGTGCAAGACATCTAACTAATTTTGATCACTGCATGTAAACTTTGTATTAGTAATAATGTTTTATCTATATCATTTTCACAGATATAGTCATGTCAGTTGTATTGCTGTTTTATTGTGAAATCAGTTGCCAGACAGTTGGTTCAACAGACATAGCCACACTAGAATGTTGATGTGTACATTTGGGCAAAGCATTTTGTTTTATTTGACTACACTTAAGGTTTTAGGATGTTTGTTTAATGCATTAATACAATTCTAAGTTATGATTACGTGTGTAAAGCACCTTAGGGTAGTCTTCATTGATCAGGTGCTCTTAGTATTTGTACGTGGATAATATAAATAAGATAATGCAGATGACTTATTATGTAATAAAATGATAGAAATTAAGTTATGTGTGATGTATGTTGCAGTCAGACAAACATGACATGGGGTATCTAGGCATGGGGTATCTAGGCATGGGGTATCTGCTGCCAACTATCTGCTTGCTGAAGGTCAAGCTGGAGAAGTGAAGGGGGAAGCAGGGGGGCCTGTTGTCAGCCACTCGTTGACGCCCTGCTGGCTGGCACAGACTTCACAAGTGTCATGTCTGACGCCTGTACCATAGCAGCTGCTATTCTCCATCCCACCTTCAAAGCTGACTGGCCAGCTGAGGAAGCTGTGATGGAATCGGGTAAGTTGTTACTTGTATGATTTTGATTTCTTCACTTTCAGGAGAGTCGCAAGTCAAAATAATCTAGCTTGGGCCTTTGGCGAACTGCCTATAATATTATCAGGCTAATTAACAAATAAACGTTCAGTAGTGACTGGCAACAGATCTGCATGTAAATATATAAATTTACAGATGTACTCAGATCTCTGGAATTTTGGTGGATATCTGGAATGTTGTATACTAATTGCAAGGAAAGATTGTGAAGATATTTTATTTATAAATTCATTCTATTCATGCAACATATCTATTGCTTAGCTAAACATCATTTTGCACTGATGTTACAGGGCTGCAGTACATCAAACACCATCTTTTGGAGCTTCAGTCAGTGGGACCTGACACAACTGACACTGACGACGATGACAACGAGCAGTTCTTTGGCAGGAACAAGCGGACGAAACCATCAGCCTGCCAGCTCGACCAATATCTGAATGCCCCGTGTGTTGAGCTGTCGTCCCTTGCCATGTGGCCAAGCTTGAGAGACCTTTTTATTGAGTTACACACTCCTCTGCCTGCGAGTGCAGCCTGTGAGAGATTGTTTAGTACTGGAAAATTTATAAAAACAACTGGTGATAATGATACTGATTCATGGGACAGTGTGCAGGCCAAGATCTGCAGTCCCGACTGCATTGCGATAGGTGAATGTGGCCTCCATTACACAGAGCCACTACATTCACTTCCCAGCCAACGTCTACTGTTTGAAAAGCATATTGCCTTGGATAAGGATTTGGAGAAGCCGCTGGTTCTCCACTTGCATGGGAACACGTGTTCCCTTCTCGAGCATCATGTGCGAAGCACTGGCGATATTGGAAAAGCACACACATCAATGCCAACTGATACATGTGCACTGTTTCACCGGTAGTCTGGCAGACTACAAACAGTGGGTACGGCAATTTGCAAACAGTTTTTTCAGAATCATCAGTAAGTCGGTGTCCGCGCCAGGATTTAGCAAACTGGCATGACAGGTCGACCTATACCAGCTGGTGCTGGAAACAGATGCCCCCCTGTTGTCACAACCGGGTCATAACCGCGGACACCTGTATGAGCTGGTGCACCAGGCACGGTACATTGCAGCATTGCGCAATCTGCCAAGCTGGGTAGTGCTTCCCATGGCCACCCTCAACGTGCAGGTTTTTACAAGGTGTAGACCGCATATATATCACAACAGCCGGGCACCAGGCCTCTTATGCTATTGACAGAACCCTGCACTTGCACTGCCTGGTCAAATAAGACTAGTACAACAACACTCGATAAGGAGTTTTGGTTTTTGAATGTTTATTGTACTAACTCTGTTCACAAGAATCACTGGCAATATGTTCATAACACTGTGTATAATTATTTCACGATTATCAAATTCATTGCGTTTATTAAATTGACTAGGTTTATTAGATTGACTAATTTGTGAATTTAAAATGGAATAAATATGGTTGGCGATGAAACGTCATAAGGAGGGAGGAATGTGGTACTCACCAGTTGGCAGCACTGTTCATCACCACCCACCCACCACCCCTTGCACACACCACTTCACACCAATAACCCAGCCCTGTATATAAACACCAACCGCACCCATACCAAGCGTACCACTCCGATCCACAAGACACCTGATGCACTAGCTCAGGATCAACGGCTGCCAAAGATAGAAACACAGCTACCGAACGTAAACATCGAGCCACGTAAGTTACCACTCATTACCCGTTCGCTCCTTACCACAATAAGAGTGAACGAACTTGCCCAAGATTCGACTCGGCAGCAATGGATTCGAAACCGGGTTCTCTCGGTCGAGTGCGAAGCTCTAGGCGCTGCCCCACTCCAACAACTATGAACAATATTTCCTGAGCAGAAACTAGCTCACTCTTGGAAAACTTGTTGAAACTCTTCAAAAGAAGATCAAGGCTACAAGCAATCAGGACATTGCAACTGAATATTTTGTGATAACCACTGTCCAGTTTCCATCCCAACTTGCTCTCTTTGTCTCTTTTTTTTAGAATATGATGAAAATGAACTTGCAACAAGAAACAGGCACCTGTAACACCTTTGGGATGACGATGACATATATACATGGATGCTTTTTGTTATGACAACTTGATACCAAGCATTTTGCTAAGGTGAATAACAAATCACTGTAACGCTGCAGACATCATCATGAAATATATATATATATACACCTGCGTAGGCTGCAAATGCAGTCATGTGCACAGACCAGTGCTTGCCACTGCTACATAGATCTGTTACAATGCACTTTATAGTAAATCATACAGATTTACAGTGCAACAGCATGAATTTCAAATCTGACATTCTTGCAAATTCTGTCTTCAGTCGATTTGATCTATTCGTGGTGGAAAACTGTTGGTGACAAGACAAACATTAGAAGTAAATTTTTTCTTATAAACAAAATTTTAATCATAATTGTTATCACAGCCCAGCTCTGCGAATAAGAAACGGGACCACATTAAGGATTCGTCTGCCATTACTTACCAAGAGAGTTCCCAATAGAAACGGCATTATGCAGGTTGTGTGAATTTCTGAGAGCACTTGTATATTGTTGATTGAGTAGAAATGATGTTTTTCTGCAGCATGGTATCAGAGGCAGAGCTGTCAAATTATGACAGTTGTCAAACGGTGCTTTTCTGCGTATCGATACAGCTGTCATTTGACTTTATGATTTCATTAGGGCAAATCACTGTCTGGTTCTAGCAGATATGAAGAGGTGTCAGGTTTGAAAGTGCTTTGTGGAAAATTGAGGTGTGAGAATTTTACGAATTTTGCACAGCATGTGTATGAATAGAGGATAAATATGGTGTAAACATTTTAAGAAAATTGTAAGGTAAAATTTGAAATTGTAAGGTAAAACATGAAATGAAGTCAACATTATAATGGCCGCCTATGGGGAAATCAAATGTGGTCTCATCCCAAATTAGATTTTAGACTTCTCTGTCTCCTTGACAACATATCATCAGACAACATGGATGACAACTTTATAACAGAGTACGCGCACAGAATTAGATGTAAGACAGTGCCGGCTGCCAATGGTACGTGCATATTATGGACTGGCTGTATAAAGAAAGCAAGAGGGGGTAGGGTTACTGGAAATTATGGGGTGATTTCAGTGAAATTGAAGATTGGTGATAGCTGTAGATGGCGGGTGATGCGTGTCCATCGTCTAGCATACATGCTGCATGTTAGATCAGAAATTGCCCAACATTTGCATTGTAGCCATCTGTGTCAATGTGCAACATCTGACCCTAGAGACACACATTGTGAACAATAACAGGAGGCGTTGTGCTACAGAAAAGAGATGCCAAGCTCGGCGAAACCTAGTCGACTGTGTAGGCTCATTTGCATTCATTATTTTGAATAAAATTGAATTCATGTGGAACCGTAAGATAACTGCTTGTTCCTCTATGATGACCAGTGTTTGTATTACATCGGATTATTGCATAACAACTCATTCTGACGCTCGTTTCGACCCCAACATTATCCATGTAAACATGCTCTGAATGCATAGAAAGGATCGGCCTGCTGCGAGTGCGAGTCATGTGTGACGTTAAGATACCACGTGATCGCCTAGCTCATTAAATTTTTATTTTCTGCGGGAATCGCTACACAGACAGGTTTAAAATCGAATTTATGCTAAATGTATTTTTTAAATGTTCTCGAATGTTACATGCAATATTAAACTTTCTGTACACATGGAAAACTGATTTTAGCTAATGCCTTGTTTTTATTTCCTTTAATGATCAAAGCATTGGTCAACTAATAAAACAGCTACATAGGAAGGCTAGTTTTCTATCACTGTAATAGACAATACACATTTTCCTTTTTACTCTATTTATTTATTTCAATTATTAATTTATTTATGCATGTTTACTTTTTTAATATATGTACATATGTTTATGTATAACTATAAGGGTTCTTCCTGAAATAGATGTATTGTATTACATTTTGTTACTTTATTATTATTAATTATTATGCATACAGGATGTTTTGTCAGATTTCTTACAGACGAAAAAGTAAATCTGTAAAGTAATAAAAAATACATCAAAGTTAAAATATGTTCAGTTTACGATGACAGTTAAACCATTTAGAAATTAGGCAGGGTCGTTTTTCTAGCTAGAGGACTTCCCACCAGCAGTCAGAGATAGTGTTAGTGCTTATTTGATGACCTTTCATGGGAGGGGAAGGGAATATGGCTTCTCAGGCAACAAGTCATTCATGGGGTATGGGTTAGGTAAATCCATGGCTTAGAGGGAACACTTTAGAATGTTCAATTGCTACGGCCAATCAGTACAGAGATGCACACATTTGAATTGGTCTGTCTAATATGCAACATAAGAAGTGTTATACTGAATATTTCTCTTACTTTGTATGTAATCAATTGTTATTTAATACAACTGTAGTTCACATTTAAAAAAATATTAGCCACTAAGTTTTGCATGGTTTCTGAAAAAAGGTCAATCCTGTAGAGATTAATAGTTTTCTTGGTCTAACCGACTTCATTACAAAATAACTGACCAAATCATTATGATTACTTTCAAGTTTTACCAAAATGTACTGTTGCCAAAATGTCTGTTGTATGGCCTGTGTAATCCATAATAGCATAATAGTATTCATTTTAGTACCGAGCTAACACACACTAATTTAGGCAATTGGAAAAAAGAACTCTGTAAATCTGCTCAAATCAAAGCTTACTTTGAATTCACTAGAACATGCAGCTCCTGTTCTTAGATAACATTTGTTGCCTGCCTGTCTTCTTGCTCATATCTCAAACCATGCCCTTTGTGTGTGCTAGGAAAGTGTGAAACCATAGCCACCCTATTGGTCATCCTAACAATTAGTAATTTGCTTGCCTTTTGTAAGTCTGTGGCAACTATACCAACTAGTTAACAAGTATTAACATTGCTAAACAAACAGGAGTTGTGTTCACTTTTATCTCTACTCTGGGTGGCTGTTTATAACACTCACCAGCTTTAGGACATTGTATCTTTCATTGTAAATATCAGTATTTAGATACCTATATTTTGTAGGCAATTAGCCTTTGTTGTTTGTCATTAATAACTCATTATATGTATAATTGCAGTGGCCACAGATCATATAGATTGCTTTTTCTATTATAACTGGATTATTATTTCAAAGAAATATGTTTTAGCATTGACCAAAAATGTATGGGTAGTTTCTACCATTTCTGTCACTGTATAAATCTGTAAATTTATATCAATAAAATAATATTTTTATTTCACTGCGTCTTCACCCAGAGATTCCCAGGGAGATTGCCACAGGTCCTCCCGTATCCACTGATATTGATAAACAAACTCCAGTCACCGACTTTATATCGCATATTGGCGCCAAATGGACCGAGAATGACCCTAGACAAGTTTACCGACACAATCATTGAGTTCATCGCCAACTCCCTGCAACCACTGTCCAGAGTCGAAGACCCCCACTTCCATGAGATCCTGGCCAAAGCCCAACCTGCATACACCATGCCATCTCGGAAATACCTCAGCACAAGTATACTGCCCATCAAGATGGCCATGCTGCATATGAGTGTGACTGAACGTCTCAGCAAAGCGGCAGCGATAACCATCACTGTGGACATATGGACAAATAAATCGATGCATGCCTATATCGGTATAACTGGCCACTTCACTGAAGACTTCAAATTACAAAGTGTCATGCTGGCTTGTCAGCGATTCAAGGGGTCACACACTGCTGAAAACATCCTGGCTGCCTACAAGCAGGTTGTGAGTACCTACAATATCGATAACAAGGTCATCGCAGTGATCACTGACAATGCTGCCAACATGCTCAAAGCATTCGTCACGTTGCCAGGAACCTACCAGGAAGCTATGGATAATATTGATCCTGATGAAGACAGCAGCGAATATGACATGGTCACATCCTTTGACTTAGACGTCCTTAGCGAACATATGTCATGTTTCATACACACCCTGCAGCTAGTGGTGAAAGATGGTCTACAAAACATTGGGGCTGTGTCATCGACAATCATCAAGGCATCAAAGATGGTGAGCTACGGTCGAAGATCGTCTCTGGCATCTGATCTCCTGGAAGGTGGCCCAAAACTGCAGGCGAATAATGGTGGAATAGCACAAACAAGATGCTCAAGTCAATCTTTCATGTTGACACAGCCAAGTTGGATAAATTGGACTGTCCAACAAAACTGACCAAGTAATGAACTGAACATTATTCGTGAGATCACTGATATCCTGCCACCATTTGAAGCTGCCACAAGCCAGTGAGGGGCAGAACATGGTCACATCAAATCTTGTCATCCCATGTGTCCATGGTCTCAGGGCTGAGATGGAGGAACTGTCGTCCACTTACAAATCCAAGATGGTCGCTATACTAAGATTGTCCATTGACAAAAGGCTATCAGTTTGAGGAGGCTGAGAATAATCAGCTAGCAGCAGCGCTCGATCCTCGATGGAAACTGGAGTGGTGTACACCAGAGGAAATATCCACAATAACATCCCTCCTCACTGAGAAAGTCCAGCAATTGATTCCAGCATTTGAGGCATCAAAGCCAACAACAGAAGCTGCATCTCCCCCCCAAAAAAAGTGCAAGCTCTTCCGCTTCATGGGTTCCAGAGCTGGGCCTGCGTCTCCCACCACACAGACACCATCACAAGTAGCAAGGTACTTGTCACAACCCACTATCACTGAGGAATCTGACCCTCTGGTATTCTGGAAACATATCCAGAACTATGCATTCTCGCTCCAAATACCTATCAATCACAGCGTCATCTGCCCCAGTGGAACGGCTATTTTCCATTGCTGGAAAAGTGTTCAAACCAGACAGGTGTCAACTGTCAGACTCTAGGTTTGAGGAACTGATGTGCAACCGTCACCTCCAATTGTTAAGTTGTAGAACTTAAGTACATGATTCCACCAGGTGCTGCCACCTATTGACTATGTTTGTAGTTAGTTTCTACCCATAATTCTTTCATCACTTCCCGATCAACCATGTTTGAATAAAGATATCAATTTATATTGTTATCAATCTACTGTTTTCCATCGTCACCATGAGCCATCGATTAAGGCCAGACACCCCAGGTGAAATGGTGTTTTTTGACAAAAAATACTAAAAATGGTTTTCTGCCAGATTATTATATCTTTGTATGCATACTATCAATAAAGTTCACTTCTATGACAATTATGTACCTCTAAGTGAGTTTTAGTCATGGATCGAGCATGTCGATATCATGTAATGAAATCCATTATGCAATCTTTGACAGCCATTTTCTCAACAAAAAATTTCTTCAAATTTCTGCATTTGGAAGCGAGATATCTCTTGGAATAATTATACTATATACATAATGTTTTTAGTGTTGCATTCGGCATATTCTACTGTGTGCAATGATCAGACACTTTTTTTAAATCGTGAATAGTTTGAAAGATATAGCCATATTTGTTGCAAAAAAAAAATCTTTTTTTCGTATTTTACAAAAAATTGATTTAAAAAATAAGAACACAACATTTCAAAAAATGCTCTGATCAATGCACAATAGAATCTATAGAGAACATGGATTTGCAAGAATTATAACTAAAAAAAATGGCAGTGTTTCCAAATTTGCCAATATTTGCTCAAAATGGTGGCCATTTTGTTTGTTACCATGGAAACGGGGGGTCTGGCTAAAAAAAGTTTTATATATATTTTACTCAGTAAGACCCATTTCATGCATTGGGCAGAACAAATTGAACTGTTTGCACAATTTAAAAAATAATCCTATCTACCTGCCGTGTCTGGCCTTAACAGGTTATGGGCCCAGGCAACGCGTGATGTTTGACGGTGATGATGAGACGTATGAGTTGTGTTTCTTGTCACGAGACTTCAGAAGTTGTACGATGTGATCGCGCCGGGGGCCGAGGTTCCTGATGAGGCTAAGAATGCTGATGCGTTTGCCAAACTTGTCCAGTGTTTGGACGATCGAAGTTTATCGCTTATCATCCGAGATGCGAAAAATGATGGACAGAAGTCGTTAGAAATCCTGCGGGAACATTACGTGGGCAAAGGAACGCCATGAATAATTTCCTTATACACAGAATTGACGTCACTGAAAATGGCAAGTACCGATTGTTTGACAGACTATGTGATACGTGCCGAGACAGCGGCGACTTCGTTGAAGCCAGCAGGGGAGGTAATCAGTGACAGTTTACTCTTTGCAATGGTGTTAAAAGGTTTACCCCCCGCATTCCAAACGTTTACCACTGTGGTGACGCAGAAAGAGCAGCAGATGAGTTTTACTGAATTTAAAGTCTCACTGAGAAGTTTTGAAGAGACTGAAAAATGTCAGTGAACTCCGAGCACGAGTGATGACAGTGTAATAAACGTGCGACAAGCACAGCAGAAACTCGGTCAAGCAAGAAGCAACGCCAACGTAACGTGTTAGATCTGTACTTGTGAAAAATCGCATTAAGCATGAAACGTCGGCACAGTATTCACCGCATCAAAATGGCACAGTAGAAAGGGGTTGGAGGTCTCTTTTCGATATGGCTAGATGTCTGTTGTTGGAGGCAGAGTTGCCAAAAGAGTTATGGGCATATACAGTGATGGCTTCAGCTTACATTCGAAATAGGTGCTATAACCCGAGGACAGGCAAAACTCCGTATGAAGTGTTGACAGGACTGAAACCAGATTTGAGTAGCATGCACATATTCGGAACTACATGTTATGCTTATGTACAGACCAAAAAGAAGTTAGATGCATGTAGTGAAAAGGGTGTGTTTGTGGGCTATGACAAAGGCAGTCCAGCGTACCTAGTGTATTTTGCAGAGAGCAAAGTGGTTAAGCGAGTACGATGTGTCAAGTTTACAGATAAATTTGATGAGGATGTGATAGATATCCCAGATCCAGTATCAGAGGATGTGAAGCCTAGTGTAGGGCTACCAGATCAAGTCTTTAAAAACGAAATTGTAGAGGGAAATGAAGCGCAAGAAAATCAAGAGATTGTTGATAGCAGGTATCCTCAGAGGCAGCGTAACAGGCCAAAATATCTTGATGATTATGTAACAGAGTCAGACACAGATTTTGAAAATAGTGCAAAATCTAACATTGATTACTGTTACAGAGAAGCCGATATACCGAGATCATATGAAGAGGCTATTTCCTCTCGCGAAGCAGACAAATGGCATAAAGCTATGGATGAGGAAATGAATGCTCTTTGTGATAATGAAACATTTGAATTCACCACATTACCAGAAGGTAGAACATTAGTGGGGGGACAATGGGTGTATGCAATTAAACTCGGTCCAAACAGTGAGAAAAACACAAAGCGCGATTTGTTGCTAAAGGGTATTCACAGGTCCCAAATGTAGATTATCAAGAGACATTTTCGCAAACAGCACGAATTACTTCAATTCGTATGATGAATCGATGATACAGTTAGCTGTACATGAAAACCTGATAGTTCATCAGATGGATATAAAAACAGCTTATTTGAATGCACTGATTGACTGCGAAATCTATGTGGAACAGCCAGAAGGTTTTGAAAAAGACGGTGAAAATGGTGAAAAACTTGTGTGCAAATTGAAGAAATCGTCATACGGTTTGAAACAAAGTGGACGTAACTGGAATGACATGTTACACGAGAAACAAAGTGGACGTAACTGGAATGACATGTTACACGAGAAACAAAGTGGACGTAACTGGAATGACATGTTACACGAGCACCTACTTGATGATAATGTTGAGCAGTCTCTAGCTGATCCCTGTGTGTATTCTAAAATCACAAATGAGTCGAAGGTAATCATTATCGTATGGGTCGATGACAACATTGTTGCAGCTAGCAATGAACATTTACTAAACGGTGCAGAGTTCTCTATGTGAAAAATTTAGAATGAAAGACTTGGGAGAGCTGTCATGGTTTTTAGGCATAGAATTCAAATGTACAGATGGATGTGTAGAAATGAACCAAACAAAGTATCTGGAAAGGGTACTTAGTAAATTTGGGATGAGATTACAGATTACAGTTATTAAAGAGTTTCTTGTTATAACAAGAAACCATTTATTAAAGAGTTTCTTGTTATATCAAGAAACCAGTTATTAAAGAATTTCTTGTTATAACAAGAAACCAGTTATTAAAGAGTTTCTTGTTATATCAAGAAACTAGTTATCTGTTTTATGATTTGCAGCATGTCCTTTCTACGCTTCCGTAGTAATTGACAATTATAATGGTAATTGAATATATTTTGGGACGGTAATTGTAAATGAAATGCAAAATAATTGTAACTGTAACTGAAAATTATCCAGTCATGTAATTGATCAATGTAATTGAAGGCAACCGTGTGAGGAGTCCCATAACACCATTATGAACACATGTCATCTTAAAAAGGCAAATGTTCAAGATTTTGTGATAAAAAGACAGCATGTTGGATATTTTTGAAAAATATTTAAATTGCACTAAATTTGTCAAAGGGGAGGTTTTCAAAGTCGGTTTAGTGTACACAGTGAGGCACTGACATCAGAATTCATATATTTTGAGCACAGTAACTAATGCATGGATCCGAGTTCCTGTTGATATACGTTATTCATGGCACAGTAGAGATTGTTCCTCAGCAGACGGGTGCCTGGTTCAAAGACATCTCAATTAATATTCGGTGTCTTACTCACGATTTCCCTAGACCATTAATCGGGATGTATGTGTTGCATCAGCACTGCGTCACTTTTGTGAAGATTTAAAGTATTTGGCGAATCTATTTGGGCAGACGAAAGGATCCATCCGCCATTACCTACCGAGGGAGTTCCCAATAGAAATGGCATAATGCAGGTTGTGTGAATTTCTGAGAGTACTTGTATATTGTTGATTGAGTAGAAATTATGTTTTGGCGATCTTTTACTTTCTGACCTAACCATGAAAACGACCACCTACAACCACCAAACTTATCCTCACATATCTTACATACATATACACACACTACGTTAAAAAATAATTATTTTACATTCCTACGATTAAATTTCGCAAAACAAACTCAAGTAAAACTCGACTTCTATGGCGGCGACTATACGGTGCTCCGCGGTTACCGTAAAATTTATATTGTGTCAAGCCTCACAGAAATTCCGTACAATGGCGCTATCATTACTGTACGCATGTTCGCGCGCGATACAAATATAATATATCGTTAATATATACGGGCACGTGAGTGTGTGTGCGTGTGGTAGTTATAATATTTTGTTATTGGCATTGTTTCAGTTAAAAAGTAGCTCGATTAATTAAGGCATGATTATTATCATCAGTATGGTTTGCAGGTAATGAAAGGTTTCTACTTAATGAAAAAAACAAAATAAGTCTTACGAATAGCCAATAGTTGTGTTTCCGTGCGCGCGTGTGTGTGTGTGCACGTACACCAATACGTTCTTTTGATAAGAAAATTAACACAAATTATTATTCAATTAATGAAATATAATGCTACCATCAGATTTGGATTAATAATAATATTAATAAATTTTTTGATATTCATTACTTGTTAAGCATAATGAATAAATGATATTTACACGAAATATGAATATGGGATGGGAAATAAGGTGGTAGAAAAATACAAAGTTTTTAACGGTTTGGTCGCATTCTAAAATAATAATTATTAATATCTTAGTGCTTTTCTTATCAATATCACCATATATGCATAGTAGCAATCTCTTTTGGGGAAGTTTTGGTTGGCTCTGAACAAAGCCGTTGTTTTTATCTTGGCTCTTAAAAGAGCCGTTGTTTTTGTTCTCGATCCGTTCGTCCTCTACACGGGATACAGTTGGGCGACGTGGTTCATGATGTGGTGAAATGCTACATCCCCGTAGCGCCTTCGCCAAATAAACTCTTGGAGGTAGGTGTCAAGCAGCGGCCCATTCTTCCTCGTTCCCGACATCCTCTTGAACTTCCTTTTCACCTGCGTCCACACGCCTTCAATGGTGTTCGTGTGGAGTGTCGCATCGTTGGGGTCCACGTAGTGCTGGCTGTGGTTTATCGTCTTATGTGTGTACCCAAGTTGCTGTAAGGTGCCATATGCACGCCACTCGTCGGTTATGATCGTCGTACCAGGCAGAACCCACTACTGGATTATAGGAATCAGCGTTGCGGCATCCCTCTGTTGAACCGGGACTAGGAAAATCGCCCCATGATCAGCTCTGTCGACGCCGCCCAGCACCCACACCCCGTCGATGCGACGTCCGCGGTTGAACTTTCTTTTTCCGAACTTGCTTTCGTCGATTTCAACTGTGTGGCAGACACTGCCGATGCGTACCGGGTTGATCTGGATGTGTTGAGCACATATGTCGTGCATGAAATTGCTCCAGTCAGCGTTTTCCCTGAAGCTATCCCAAATTCGGACTGGATGGTGGAATACCCGACGCTGTCGATGCTCCACCTGTACATAAATTATGCAAGATCTTGCAGCGAGAAGTGGCTTTTCGCGAAAAAGCTACCATGCCGTATGGAAAGGCATTTTCGGCATGGCTGGTCGGGACAGCGCCATGCGTAGCCATCGGCCAACGCAGCCGTCACCTCCCAACGACATGCCACGTGGCACGCCGGACAGTTGAGGTTTGCTGCAAGCAGGCGATTCGCTTGCAGCCAGGTGACTGTCCTCCTGGTCGATCTCGTCGCGATGACCAAACATCTCAAACACAAGCCGCGCAGATTCACATTTACTTCAGCCATCTCGAAAAGAACCGAAAATCGATATGAAGCAGGAGTCGGAAACATCGCCTTGTATACAAATAAGCTCATGGGAATGAAAGACAACCTTCTCACCAATAAACCAGATCCAATATTGAGATCATTTGATGTTTCGCCTTAGCAACAACTACAGGAAATGTGTTCCAAATGCTTGCGTCTGACGAACATGCAACATAGGCAAATATATGCACTTTCACAGAGAAGTCTATGGGAACGTAATGAATGAGAGATACATTTCCGGCTGTGGCCACTACTTCCCAGAAACGACTTGTGTGAAAGTTGTTCATTCTCTCACGACACCGGCCCACCTGCGATTCACTACGATGGTTACATAATGCAGTTTTTTATTGTGGGAAGAATGGATTAAACAATAAAATTCATCTCCGAGTTAAACTCGTCGTAATTTCGCGGCAGTTACAACGAATTGCCGTGTTCACCGCCAATTGATGTATCACAAGTAGTTTCCTTTTACACAGAGTGGCAGCAAAATGTGCATAATTTGTTCCAAACCTGCACTTTTAATGAGGATTGGCGTCTTCTTAGTTCAGTTTGTCACATTAACTAATTACGGAAATGACTTTCCCAGCTTAGAAAAATACACAATTTAACAAAATGTTCACATAAACGAATATATGATTCATCCTAAGTCTGAATGCCCCCCAAATTGTGTAATTCGTTGGAGCACCGACTCGTGCTTTGGTCATCAACTGAAAAAGAATTGACCTACGGGAACACAATTATTGGCTATTTGTAAGACTTATTTTGTTTTTTATATTAAGTAGAAACCTTTCATTACCTGCAAACCATACTGATGATAATAATCATGCCTTAATTAATCGAGCTACTTTTTAACTGAAACAATGCCAATAACAAAATATTATAACTACCACATGCACACACACTCACGCGCCCGTATATATTAACGATATATTATATTTGTATCGCACGCGAACATGTGTACAGTAATGATAGCGCCGTTGTACAGAATTTCTGTGAAGCTCGACACAATACAAATTTTACGGTAACCGCGGAGCACTGGATAGTCGCCGCCGTAGAAGTCGAGTTTTACTTGAGTTTGTTTTGCGAAATTTGATCGTTTTAGGAATGTAAAATAATTCTTTTTGTAACGTAGTGTGTGTATATGTATGTAAGATATGTGAGGAGAAGTTTGGCGGTTGTAGGTGGTCGTTTTCATGGTTAGGTCAGAAAGTAAAAGATCGCCTATGTTTTTATGCAGCATGGTATCAGAGGCAGAGATGTCAAATTATGACAGTTATTAAACGGTGCTTTTCTGCGTATAGATACAGGTGTAATTTGGCTTTATGATGTCATTAGGGCAAATCAGTCTGGTTCTAGCAGAAATGAAGGGGTGTCAGGTTTGACAGTGCTTTGTGGAAAATTGAGGTGTGAGAATTTTACGAATTTTGCACAGCATATGTATGAATAGAGGTTAAATATAATGTAAAAATTTAAAGAAAATTGTAAGGTAAAATTTACAGGAAATGAAGTAAAAGTTATAATGGCCGCCTATGCCATGAGCCGGGGAAATCAAACGTGGTCTCACCCCAACTTTGCCAACCAAAGTCAGAATGAAAGAACATACTCGCTGCAAGAAGCGTGCACTAACAATATCATATGATGGATCATAACATTAAGTAATACTTGCCGTCCTCGACGTGTACTGCCCTGTATGCCGTTTTTGTCCTGCAAAACCTCGCAGACACCCAACAAGGTTGGAAATCACTTCGGGCCGAAGAAAGCGCGGTAAATCTTTATGAATCCAGCTGATCTAATCCATCCCTGAAACCAGGAGAGTTACACTGTCACTGGTAATTGGACGTTCCGGCTGCGATACAGTTTCGGCTAGCTGACGCGACTAAACTTTCTAGGTCGATTCAGCGAGACAAATATTTTTGGTCGCATCTTTGGCGAATTTAGCCTTGTAATACCTGCCGCAAAGCGGCATATTCTTTAGAATGTGGCTTGTGTTTTATAATTTGAATATATTCGTCGTTCAGTTTTTATCGAGTCTTTTTGGAGCGTGATGACGTGTTCTGTCGTCGAAGGTTATTCCAGCGCGTTGGGAGAAATAATTACTATTTTATGATGTCAAACCTGTTGGAATTTTGTTGTAGAATTTCTTGTCAAGAAAGACATTTCGCCGAATTTTGTATCGCTGTCGCCGCGTATTATAAATATATCGTTGCCTAGGTGCGAATTGAAACCGGCGTATTTTGGAATTTTTGGCGTCATTGTTTTCTGAAAGATTTTGAAGCACTGACTATAATAAATTAATTATAGTTAAAATGTTACATATAGGCCCTACGTGTAATTGTATACCATGCTTGTGTTACAAAAGTACTTTTTCCTATGTAAATCCAAGTATGTCTGTAAAATTAATATATTTATGGATGGGTGGCGGGGGTCGAGGCTTGGTTTAGAGTATTCACACTTTTTTACGAACCCCCTCCAATAACGAAATCCCCAGTCAAAACGCACGAACCTCGCAAACGACCCGCTCATCAAAAACGACTCTTTCTCCAAATGATGTGTTCGTTTTGTCACCTAGATAATAAAGGAATATTGTCGCTGCGGCGCTGTTTGTGGACAAGATGAACGGGCATAACGTTAACTAATACTATTAGTAGGTATGTCAACAGACGGCGCCGCTAATTCAGTCGGACGAGAATCCGTTAAGATTTTGCCGGCTTTAATTCAACTTAATTGTTTCCACGTAACAACGCACTGATTTTTTTCTTTTCAATAAAATTACATTAACATATCATTATTCTCGTTCTATTAACTATTTACTATCTAATATTGTTGTATTACTTTATTGTTCCATCTACAAAACTGTAATGCATTTGATTACTGGGCTAGTTAGCTTTCATTTGATCGATGGTACACTGTGCTCAGTGCAAATTACCTGTATCGTTCACCTTGGCCAATTCGTTAATTGATTATTTTTGTAATCAATTAATAAATAGTTGAACTGTCTACAAAAAATACCATACTAATTGATGAAATCCTCAGCTTTCGAGTGCTATATTACACACTATGATCGTTGTAAAATAATCCATCTTGTTAGTAATTAATTAATCTTAATTGTTATAGTAAATAATTGATTAATTAATTCGATAATGTATTGTTCTGTCTAAACAAATGGTATGCATACATTGAATGCTGAACCACGCAGTTTTAATTTGCTATATTACACAGATCACTACAAAATGTTATCTTGTTCTATTAATTAATTAATATTGTTCTATTAATTAATTAATGTATGTTTCTGTCTACTCGAATTGTAGGTATTTATTGATTGCTGAGTACTTCAGCTTTTATTTGCTGTATTACATGCAGTAATCACTAAAACATTCATCTTGTTTTTAATTAATTAATGTTTTTATATTAATTAATTAATTAACATATTGTTCCCGTCTACACATATGGTATACATATATTAAATGCTGAGCTATGCAGTGTTAATTTGCCATATTACACACTGATCACTACAAAAATGCTAACAATGATATTGTTATATTAATTAATTAATATTTATATTTTAATTAATTAACAAGATTTAACAAGATTGCCACCCAGAGAATTAACTCTAGGTGGCAGGTGGACAAGCTTGAATACAATATTCTAAATGAGGCCTAACTATTGTTTTGTACAGCGGTATTATTAGCTCTTTTTCCTTATACGTTATGTTTCGCCTAATTAATCCAAGGATTTGATTTCCCTTTGAAGCTGCAATTCCGCACTGCTCTGAAACCTTCATATCAGCACTAATGGTTAACCCTAAGTCCTTTTCTTTTATAGTAGTACTTAGTACAGTACCCCCCATTGTATATTCTACCTCTTCGTTCCCATGTCCTGTGTGGAGGCATTTACATTTCCCAAAATTGAACAGCATTTGCCACTTTTCAGACCATTTTAATTTTAACCTTTTAATTAATATTGTGTCCCGTCGACAAACAGTTACACTTTCGTTGCTGAGCTTCCCAGCTTACATTTGCTAAATTAAACATGATATGTGCAACAAAATAATAATAAAATATATTTAATTACAACATTTCCCTGAAAACCATGCTAATTTATGCAAATTATGCCAATACAAATGAGTAAAATATTACTTTTTTTGACATTTTTGAAAATAAGATCTATAAATATATCAGTGTGCCAATTTATGTCAATAATAAACATTGAACAGAACTGTTTTTATTATAGTTTTAAGAATAAATATGCACGCGTTTTGGTGCCCTTTTCCAGGTCACTGGTAATGTATAAGAGATAGGCTTACAATCTGAAACTGGTTTTTATTTTACATCTTCTAAAAATCAGATGTCGAAAAGTATTTAACCGATTTTGATATTGTTAATTTTCACTTTTCACTGTCTCCTGGGTTCCGCCATATGATAATATATATATATATGATAATTTATATGTTGTTTTATATATATATATATATATATTTATATATATATATATATATAAAACAACATATATCTGCAATTTGAAATTTTCCATGACGTCCCTGCTAATACATCGTCTTCTTTATTGAAAACACCTTTCTACGAACCCCCTTTCCTAAAAAACGAATCTCCTCACGAATCCTGTGCACGGTTTCCTATTATACAGTTATCAATGATTACCAGTATAACTTGTACAATGTAAACGGAAACAAAATCACGTTATAAACTAGTATTCTTTTCGAACGATTTAAATACGCATCGTCAATGCCAGACGTCCAGAAACAATCCTCCTTGTGGATATGTTGATGTCGCGCTGTGTAACTGCTAGAAAGGATTTTGCATGGAATGATGCGTAAGACAATCATATACAATAATTTATATCAATACGTATATCATTAGAAGTGCTTTAGATAGAAGCTGGTGTCTTAAAACTATATCTGAAATACAGGAAATTATTCTAGTTTAGCTAAGGTCATCCTCAAGATAGGCCGGACAAACCCTGTCCCAGATGCGTGGGATGTTGGCTATGAGATGAATCAGTTTACAACTTTACATAAAAGGTAACAGGGTCGTGCATCCTCGGACACTGACACTGACCAAGTAGCATAGGTAACGAGGAGAGAGAGAGAGAGAGAGAGAGAGAGAGAGAGAGAGAGAGAGAGAGAGAGAGAGAGAGAGAGAGAGAGAGAGAGAGAGAGAGAGAGAGAGAGAGAGAGACAGAGACAGAGACAGAGACAGAGACGAATGAGGAAGATTTGGGGCAGGAAGATATGACGTCACGCACTGCCCCGCGAAGCCAAGTCACTTGGTTGTGCGGCTGATTGATCTCTATTTGTTAACTCTCTGTATTAACGTTCAAGAAACGAATCTGGATTGTATTGAAATATTATGTTTACTCAGTAAGTGACATTCTAGCTCATGTAACCTACAGACGAACGTCTCGTCTATAGATCTTTGGTCTACGTCGATCTGCTTCCCCGACATCGTATTGTTGATCGTGTAACTAGTACTAGGTGTAACGACGAGTGAATCGAAGGACACCAGAATATTGATAACTGGAAGTACAGGCTAATGTTTACGTAAAAGGCTGTGCTGGGTGTAATTACGAGAATCAACAAGCATTGACCTTTTCATGCTGGCCTCGCTTCTTTCTGCACGGCGGTCGTGGACACAGTCACTGACCGGCTGACCGCGTTGACGCGAGGGGCACTGTTTACGCCGCTCTGGAAGCATTGATTCTTTTGTACGATTTGACGATGGTTTCCACAAACACATCGACATTCCTGTCGCCAGGGCAGTACGAGATAGTTACAAACTTGGCTCGTCTTTTCTACGTTGTGTCTCCTGCCGAAACCTCATTCAAACATGTCGCAGACGTGCCGGACTTCGTCAACAGAGTAAGTAAGACACGCGTGCACATATAAAAGGTAGGCATATATATTGACTAGGCATAACTTGGATATCATTATGAATTTGTATAGCAGCTATAAATACATCTATTAATCCCTATGTGTTTTATGCCTGCTTTCTGTATCTGTTTACCTATAGCTAGGTTTATATTGCTCATGCTTAGCTATGCACGAGTCCCGTGGATATACGTGATTCCGTAAGACTGCGAAGGTCGCTTTTTGACATATATCAAAGACAGCACGATGACCACGGCGAGTGCAGAAGGGCTACTCTCCTTGAACGGTGTCAACCAAGCATGAGCTAGGGAGACAATATGACAATGTTATGGTATTGTATTTCGGTGCTGGCGGCCGTTGTAATGTTAACACTGTGTAAGACTACCTAAACGTCCGGATCGAATAGGTTAATAATGCAACATAATTCCAATCATTATAATTATATATACATGAACACGCACGCACACAAGCACGCAAACACCCAAACACGCAAGCACACACGCACACGCACACGCACACGTACATTAACTAAGTATACATGATAGAAACAATACAAAAAGAACCAAGTATGACACCATGGGCCTATCGTAGGTAAACCAATCCGTGGTCGTTCGTCTTTCAGACGATTCCGTACTTCATGGTGCTACTTATCGTCGAGTCTGTGGTGCTGTACGCGCAAGGCAAGCCGACGACGAGACTCAACGACGGATTCTCCTCCCTGTGTGCTGGCATCCTGCACCTACTGCCACTGTAAGACCACACACATGCATACATGCTTCCCCCCCCCGGGTTCGAGTGCTGTTGAACCTTGCGCAAGTTCGTTCACTCGGCTGTATGAATGAGTACCTGGGTATTTGCTGCTGGACACTGCTCGTCGCTGTGCGGCCATATCTTCAGCTCCTCTTTACCTTTACCTTCTCCGCTGGCTCCGCTGGCTCTGCTGGCTCGACTGTCACATCCGATCCGACGGCGGGAAGGGAGAGGCTTACAACATTTGTTGCCGCCGCGTCGGCGTAACTTAAGTTTATTGTAACTTGAACGGGACACATTTCCAGGGGTGTATGGGACACGGTCACGTAGGCCCTTTCAAAAAGGTCTACAGGCACACCAAATTCCAAACGTCTAGGGGGCTCGTGCCCCCAGACTCTCCTAGACACGCCTATATGAGGACTGCGCTATATAAGAACTTACCTTTTATCTTTTTACTAAACTAAGCACTCGATATACTACACACACATATATATATTATATATGTATATATATATATATATATCGGCCTAGGTATATCCATACAATAATTAGCTTAGTTTCGTCGGAAATTTGAGAAAACTACCTAACAGGCTAGGAAACAAACGTTAATAAACCAAATCCGCTACGTTTTGTTGACATTCTGTTATTCATATCACCAAGACTATTTGCCTCACAAAATCAAACAATGGGCATTGTAGGCTGTACGGGAAATCCGCACGATCCCGCAGGTCTGACTTCCTTTGTAGACCGTGCGGTTTTCAGTGTACGAATCGAAGATTGAATATAGGCCGTATAGTAGGCCTACTCTGCTAAATATTTTTCTTTTTTACAATTTGAAAATGCATTCCGGTCTTAGTTACACTAACGTTTACTTTCTAACTCTGGACTTAATTAAATCGAAATAAGTTTTATTTTGTTATTCATGTTGTAAGAAACCACCTGCATCATATCAATTAGCTGGACAATACGCAGAAATGTGTAAATTGTATAAGAACAGTATTGACACAGCTCGGCGCTCCGGTAACATAAATCTGGGGCGGGGCAACATTAATGCAGAATTGTATAAGCAAGGTATGCAGGACGGTTCGCATCCTGCGGGTGTGTTCCTTTAATTCAACCGGTATTCTCTACCAGGGATCGATTATAATTTATTTTGCTTTGTGTAACAAAGTGTGGAACAACGAAATTCAATAGAGGGTACACTATAATTCACATTATGTAGATTGAAAGAAAACGCTCATCCTGCCGGATTGACAGGCAGAACGTGGTTAGGTTATACTGACGTCCTTGCAGAGACGGAAGCCTTAATAAGTGAAGTATGCATGTGCAGTGGTCTACGGATGCATAAACACGCATGCGTGAAGAAGGTTTGCCGGGAAATAAAGTAGGGTTTTAAAAGGGAGGTTGATGAGAGAATCTAGAGGAGAGTGGGCGGCGAAACTCTCCACAGGGACGGTCGAAGATGTCTCTGGCATTTCATTAGAATCTAAAATACAACTTTAATATGGGACTGTTTGCCCATACTTTGTTTCTCTTAAAATTACCGGCAGACTTTTTACATTTTAAACGTAGAGGCTCTGGAGGAAGCGGGAATGTAGTACGGCCAAATCCAGAGTTTCACTTAGCTGATGAGTTAAGGCAGAATTTACATTATATCGACAATGTGTACGTTAAGTTAATATCCGTGAATAAATTCGGTATGAAACTGGAATCTAGCGTTTCCAATTATCGACTAATCATACAGACACCTAGAATCGGGGGTGTACATTAAGTCCGATTCTGGCGAGCGTAAACTAAACTCACACCACACACACACCTTCTCCTGTGAGGCCGGACCCCAAGACGCACGCAGCCCATGAGGGGGTCCAGACTTTACAATGTGTTATTTAGCGATATGCATTAAAGACGAACTCATTTAATTTACGATGGTCAACGTTTTTTTTATATATGACGGTATGGATGGGAAAGATAAACATTTCCAGTGTATACCTTCTGTGACGTAGCCAGAGCAGTGGACTACCATGCCCCCTGCGGGGCTTGTGCTCTCATGCTCCATGTAACTCCCGATCGACGCCAGCTGGTCGTGTGTCTTGGGGGTCAACGTTACGACGCGGCCAGCACAGCTGCCTGTTAAGGTATTCATGTTGTATCCACTTTCCAAAAAAGATACCTGTTTTGCCCGTAGGCCTGTTATACAGAATATTCTGCGCAATGCACTGCTAGAAACTGGGTGCTTCGAACACGACACAATGGATGCGTTATGTAAGTTAGGGAACTGACAGTCTTCTGAATCGTGCAAGGAAGACAGCGACTATTCTGAATAGCTGTATTTGTAATTCTGACTTTATATAGCGATGCTGATTCTTGAAACAGCTGTCGAACATTCATGTTCTGGAAATGGTGTAACTTTACAGGTTCTATGTACGTTGCCCACGAAAAGGGTTCTGTTGCTGATCTCTTGAATGCGATATCATACTCTATGTACATATCATCATCAGCGGTCCCTCGAAACTAGGATGACGCCCGCCAGCGGTCGGTCGTGGGTCCTGAGGTAACGGTGACCGTATTGGGGCGTCTTGAGCGCGTCTCGAGCGAATTTTGAGCGAGTCTCGATGATCGAACATGTTTGTTTTTGGGGAGCGTCTCGACGAGTCTTGACCTCGTCCTGACGTCACCTCAACCGCGTCTCGTCTAATTAAAGACTTGGTATACGGAGGCTTAACGAGACGCGGTCGAGCCAGCTCCTGACTTGCCAATGCGGAGCTGGCCTGGAGTGATACGGAGGGGTCGTAGTCGAAATAACATTATTCACAATAGAAAATATATTAATTGCCAACGAAATCAGATTGCGTAGTGTCATTCCAACCCACATATCATAGGCGCTTCTTATTGGCCACCAAATGAGTACATTCACACCTGCAAGAAAAATCCTGCCATTTTAGTTTTGAATTCGATGTGTGTGTCCACATGAGCATGCGCATCGATCCGTCTTGCTTCGAGACACATTCTCGTCTCCTTTGTGTGCGGGCACATAAAGTTGGGACGGGCAGGAGACGCGTCGCGACAAAATGCTCGAGACGCGGTCAAGACGCATCGAAAACGCGTCTCAACCGCGTCTCGCGCCAATTTCTTTCGGACAGTGGTTCAAATCAACCTGCTGTCGTTTTAAAACGTGGGCAGCTTCGTTCACTCCCACATCTCCTGGGTCTTTCCACAAAAGCCGTTGGTCCCTTCTACAATATGCCAGCGGAAGTATACGATTCCGAACGGGGGTAAACGGGTAATGTTTCGTGGATTCACTCGATCATTCCAATGCAACACAAAGTTGAAGATGGTTTGTATCTAGAAAAAGATCGAATGGTCCACAAGTTATCGTGTCGTTGTCTGCTTCCAGATTGTTCGTGAAGGACATAGAGAACTCAGCCTACGAGTGGATCTGGGACCACCACTCGTTGTACAGACTGCAATGGGACTCATCCGTCACGTGGTGGTGGTGCATGCTGGGAGTCGACCTCGGCTACTACTGGTTCCATCGGATGTCTCACGGTCTGGACAACAGTTCTACATCTATACAAATCACTGTGATTGTGGGGTTCCACCCAGTCTCACAGAAAGCTAAACAAACGCAAATCATCGTGTACATGTTAATTAGTGTCAGATTCTTCATTCATACATGCCTGGAATAAATAGGAGTTTTTTTCTGTCAGTATCAGGGACAAGGAAGGGAATTAAAATGTTCAGTGAAATATAGGAGATAGTTGGATAAACTAAAGGAAGAATACTGTTTCTGGATGTTTTGACAAATTTGAGTTGTCTTTTCATACTATAACTCTTAATGTAGGGTCTAGGGCTATGTCAAGCTCCAAATATGTAAAAAAAAAAAAATTATGTTGATAATAAAAAATTAGATTTTAGTCATGGAAATGTCTGGGTTTTTTCATTACAAACCATGTAACAACCTATGTACGGCCATGTTTTAATTCTTTACAGCACGACTGTTATTATTATATTTCTGTCGCGTAAAAAAATAACTTTTTTTTTCAGAATGTTAAAATACCTGATATCTTTGCAGAGGTGAACTTCATATGGGCGGCTCACCAAGTCCATCACAGTTCTGAGGACTACAACTTCACGACAGCCCTGAGACAGTCCGTGTTTCAACGCTACCTTTCTTGGGTCAATACTCATTATACGGCTTCATATTATCCTAATATTTCTACCTGAGGTGCGACGTGATTTGCCACTACATTCACAACACCATCCACATACTGCTCAGCCCGTACCACAACGACAACACTTGCTCACTACAACCACAGAACCAGTCATACGGATAGGATATCGGAAGCGGGGGCCATAGGAGATCACGCTTAATTAAAAAAGCTCAAATGTGTCACTCAGCGATGCAAATTATATTTGAATAAGTTTTAGTTACCAAAGAGGTAATGGTCACCCACTCCAACACAACACTACAGAGAGACGGCTATTTCCACAACTACACACCAAACCTACCAACATAACCAACAATGCCACAACCGCAACACCTTCGAACACGCTGACAAGACTCTATGAAGATGACTCCACATTAATGTGGTTGTGGTGTGTTTCTTTCAGGTGTTCTATCTTCCTCTGGCGCTCTTCGTTCCTCCGTCCATTTGTCTCGTCCATCATCAGTTCAGTCTCCTGTACCAGTTCTGGATTCACACCGAGGTGCGTCTCCCTCACGTTGTCACACTGAATGGTTTACTATAATGTTATTGAACTAAGACTGCTCAATACTTCTTTACTTGTTACGTGTGGAGCCCAGTGGCGCAGCGGTTTGAGCATCGGATTCTCAATCGAGACTCCGGGTACGAATCCTGTGCGGCCGTGTCGAACCTTGGACAAGTTCGTTCACTCTACAGTGATCCAGTTAACTCAACTGCATGAATGCATACCTGGCTAGATACAGTGGTGGATATTTGTGTACACATACTCTTCACGCATCAATTGAAGCGTTGCTGAATGCTTCATAGTGAGGTCAGGGAAGTCGAGATGGTGTTCGGTTGAACAGGTCTGCCAGGGAGTAAAGTTTTAAGTACACTGAACAGTCTTAAGGACTGGATACTGCGCTATACAAGACCATACCATTACTTGTTTCTTCTTTTACAATGTAACTTTCTTCAATTCGTGTTCAAAGTAAGGTGACTGGTGAATGTGAAATGGTGTTGACTAAACAGAGCGTGAAGTCACTTGGTCCTCTTGAGTGGATATTGGCGACACCCAGTCATCACCGAGTGCATCATGGGAGGAACCGTTACTGCATCGACAAGAACTACGGTGGCACTCTCATTATATGGGACAAAATCTTTGGTGAGTCGACACTACAAACGCTGCACTACACATAATGCTATCATGTTCATTGAACCGTATCGGGCATCCCTAATGTCTTAAGTAGCACAATGTCATTATTTAAAGATTGTTACGTCAGTAGTAAAGGAGGTTAAGTATGATGGACGGTGGATTCGGATGGGTGCAAGTGCCATGTTAAGAGATAGGGATTTTGCACTTGCACCGCGACAAAGTTAAGGATTATGCAAATGAGGTCGCCTCATTTGCATAAATGCCCTTATTTGGGCATTGTGAGCGTGGTTAGTTATACAGTTGACCAATCAGGAGCGAGCTAGGCATTGTGGGTAAAGTCGAATTGACCAATCAGGATCGAGCTGGGCATTGTGGGCGTGGCTAATTATGCAAATGACCTTCAATGTCAAGTACCCGGATGTAGGTCAAAGGTCACGTGACCCGGATGTAGGTCAAGGTCACGTGGCGCACCTACAGGAATTTTCCAAAACTAGAATAGCGCCCCCTGGCGGATAGTCGGCGAACTAAAATATTTCCCGCCAAAACTAGATAGCGCCACCTAGCGGATTTTTGTCGAACTACAGTTTGAGACTGGAGGATAAGTTGTGAAGTAAATGTTCGAGTACTGCAAATATTCGTGTCTCTTGCACGCTTGCGTGCAATAGAGCCCCCTGACGGATAGCTCAGGAACTACAAACATCATCCCCTAGTGGACAAGTGAGTGAACCCCGTGTTAAAGCATAGGGAATTTTCCCCATGTTAAAGGATAGGGAAACACCCGGATGTTGCTGGATTTTGCTCTTGCTCTCAGCCAATTCCAAAGTCAAGGATTATGCAACTGATGGTATCCCGACAGCCTCTGCGCCACCTGCGATTGACCAATCACGAGCGAGCTGGGCATTGTGGGCGTGGCTAGTTATGCAAATGAGCTTGGAAAAGTATTTCCCATGTTGAGATAGGGAATTTTTACCATGTTAAAACATAGGGAATTTTCACTATGTTATGAGATAGGGAATTTTCCCCATGTTAAAGCATAGGGAATTTTCCCCGTGTTAAAGGATAGGGAATTTTCCCATGTTAAAGCATAGGGAATTTTTCAAACTGCTACGCACAGTAATTTTGTACCCGAGGTTGACTTGGTTAATCAGATAGCGCTTTGGTTAGCCATTGTTTTGAGCTTTCGTACTTGAATATAATCTCATCATTTGACGTTATAGTCATTGTCGTTATAGTGAGTGAAAAATTACCCTGTTAACTGGTATGAACCGGTATGAACTCGTAATGACTGCTCTGTGACTGTGTGTTGGAAGAACATCTCTATATTTGACCCGTGATAAAACATACGAGATATCAGTATTTGGACTTACCAACCATCGATATCCTGTTTGTAAACTGTTTTGATGGTGTATTTCCTGTTCAAGTCTCATCTATTTAAATAAACACGCTATGCGCGATGCACAATGGCGACTCGGTGGCCTTGAAACGAAAGATCCTATATCAATGACTTACTATATCGAGCACAGGGTATAAACAACCCAGTATATCCCTTTGAACTATAACATTAGCTAACATACAACTTTGTTCTTATACCGATATAGTTAATACTCTTTTGTGAGAATGTGGCTGGCTCTGAAAAGAACCGTTTAAATATAAACAACAAACAGCAGCGACGATAAACATCCGTTGAAGAGTTAAGCACGTCGTTAGTAAAGGGACAAAAGCATGGCTGTGATATTCCGACATTCGTTGAATATATAAGCACGTCGGTAGTAAGAGAACGAAGACAGTGACGAAATATATATCACACCACACTTCCTGACGAGATATATCAGCACACGCTAGGATCTCTACACGGTAAATCTCAGTCCCGGCCCCGGCCCCGACAGCTGTTGGTACACTACCGACCTCGACAGCTGCCCTTCATCTGTCCGGACTGTGGGTCGTCGTTCAAACGTCGAGGTAACTGGAAAATCTTCCGTGGCTGCCACGGCGCCCGCCCCTGTCGTGAAACTACCACCATCCTCCCTTGTAACTGGAAGAGACACATCGCTCGCGTGACTGATCGAAAAGAACAAGAATAAATTAAATACTGAAGGCACCTAATAATGTGTATAATTTCTTTTTATAACAGTTCGATGGAACATAAAGGTCACGTGGGTGTGCTGGAACGATATGTCAGAACGCTATTTGTAACTTTGTTATATATACGAAAGAACATAAAGGTCACATGGGTGTGCCGAAAGATTATGGATTGTAGGATAGTACATTAAGGTCACGTGGGCGTGCCGAAAGATCACCGACTTCAGAGGCCAAACTACACATGCGCAGATGCTAGATTAGAAAAGTCAAGCACGGACTGATGAGTAGAATATACACATTCGAGTGATGTTTGTTGTAAGATAAAACCCGTGCGTTTGATTTGTTCTTCAGTTTGTATCGACGCAAGAAGTGTGAAATATGGCTCCAAAGACAATAACGAAAGGTGGCAGATCGTACAGGGGACAAGAACCACCGTCAACGAAGGAGGGAGATCAATAAACACGTTGGTAGTGAAGGGACAAAGGCAGTGACGAGATATATCAGCACACGCTAGGGTCTCTACACGGTAAATCTAGAAACAAAAACGGCTCTTTTCAGAGCCAACCCCATTTTCACAAAAGAGTATAATGCTAAATGAATTCGGATAAGTATGTCTGTGTATCGTTCAGTAGAGATGTCAGCCAGTTATGTATGTGTAGTTCAGTACACATACGTTAACCACTTATGTCTGTATACACAATACAGTTACGTATGTATGTGTAGTTCATTAGAGACGTTACATGGTAATGTCTGTGTATAGTTCACGAATAAACTGTGCAAACCATATCTTGGATCTTTACTGAATCCACAAAGCAAACTTTGACTAGTGAGAGGTACGAACCAATCATTCAAACAAATTTGTCTGACAATTGAAACATCAAACACTTATAACAACGAGTTGCAAGAACCAACCTTGTATGATTCTCTTCAGGTCACCGAATACAATTTTCTTAACCTATACGTATGTATGTATATATATATATATATATATATGTGCGAACCATGTTGTCAACTCGGCGGCCTTAACACCAAAGATCCTATATCAAGGCAAGACGGTGCAGTGCTCGCAATCTACATTGTTCGAGGAAAGTTAAGCGTTATGTTAGAACAGTACAGGTACATAATAACCTCCCAGATAAGATGTACCAGTATTTATATAGTTTACCGTATTAAGGATCAAGTGTACAAATGTCCATTAGAACGTTTTTATCTTTTTTCGTACTATAGTATTTAAATTCGTGCTTCTTCGGTAAAACCTTCCAAACTTGCTTCTGTCGTAAAACAACTAACCTGGCATGGGTAACCGAAAACGAACTCATAGATTCAACAGTTATGTTAACCACTTATGTCTATGTGTAGTTCAGTACAGATATGTTAACCACTTATGTATCTGTGTAGTTCAGTACAGATACGTTAACAAGTTATGTCTGTATAGTTCTGTAGAGATGATAGCCACTTATGTCTGTGTAGTTCAGTTAATGTAATCAGACCAACTAGTGGTGCAAACGAAACACTATGCTTTGACCAACATGTGTCACGAAAACGAAACACTATGCTTTGACCAACATGTGTCACGAAAACGAAACACTGCTTTGACCAACACGTGTCACGAATTGAACTTAGATCAACTAGTTGGACAAACGAAACACTATGCTTTGACCAACACGTGTCACGAATTGAACTCAGACCAACTAGTTGCACTAACGAAACACTATGCTTTGACCAACACGTGTCACAAAAACGAAACACTATGCTTTGACCAACACGTGTCACGAATTGAACTTAGATCAACTAGCCACATCATACGAGACTATGACCGAGATATGTCACGAGACTTCGGATGCACGTCACACGAGAGTACCGACGAGACTATGTCCGAGATATATCACGAGACTTCGGATGACACGTCACACGAGAGTACCAACGAGACAAGAGACGAGACTATGACCGAGATATGTCACGAGACTACGGATGACACATCACACGAGACTATGACCGAGATATATCACGAGACTTCGGATGACACGTCACACGAGAGTACCAACGAGACAAGAGACGAGACTATGACCGAGATATGTCACGAGACTACGGATGACACATCACACGAGACTATGACCGAGATATATCACGAGACTTCGGATGACACGTCACACGAGAGTACCGACGAGACAAGAGACGAGACTATGACCGAGATATGTCACGAGACTACGGATGACACATCACACGAGACTTCGGATGACACATCACACGAGAGTACCGACGAGACAAGAGACGAGACCATGACCGAGACATGTCACGAGACTACGGATGACACATCACACGAGACTATGGCCGAGATATATCACGAGACTTTGGATGACACGTCACACGAGAGTACCGACGAGACAAGAGACGAGACTGTGACCGAGATATGTCACGAGACTACGGATGACACATCACACGAGACTTCGGATGATACGTCACACGAGAGTACCGACGAGACAAGAGACGAGACTGTGACCGAGATATGTCACGAGACTACGGATGACACATCACACGAGACTATGACCGAGATATATCACGAGACTTCGGATGACACGTCACACGAGACTATGACCGAGATATGTCACGAGACTACGGATGACACATCACACGAGACTTCGGATGACACGTCACACGAGAGTACCGACGAGACAAGAGATGAGACTATGACCGAGATACGTCACGAGACTACGGATGACACACCACACGAGACTATGACCGAGATATGTCACGAGACTTCGGATGACATGTCTCACGAGAGTACGGATGATACATCACACGAGACTTTGGATGATACATCACACGAGAGTACCAACGAGACAAGAGACGAGACTATGACCGAGATATGTCACGAGACTAAGGATGACACATCACACGAGAGTACGGACGAGACAAGAGATATACTACGAGACACATCACACGAGACTACGGATGTCACATCACAAGAGAGTACCGACGAGTCAAGAGACGAGACTATGACCGAGATATGTCACGAGACTGTGGCCGAGATATGTCACGAGACTATGACCGAGATATGTCACGAGACTAAGGATGACACATCACACGAGAGCACGGACGAGACAAGAGATATACTACGAGACACATCACACGAGACTACGGATGACACATCACACGAGAGGACCGACGAGACAATGTCCGAGATATATCACGAGACTAAGGATGATACATCATACGAGAGTACCGACGAGACTATGACCGAGATGTGTCACG
>CM034533.1:68009931-68048910 GCA_020002185.1 Paraescarpia echinospica | reverse complement strand
CGTCTCTTGTCTCGTTGGTACTCTCGTGTGACGTGTCATCCGAAGTCTCGTGATATATCTCGGACATAGTCTCGTCTCTTGTCTCGTCGGTACTCTCGTGTGACGTGCATCCGAAGTCTCGTGACATATCTCGGTCATAGTCTCGTGTGATGTGCCTAGTTGATCTAAGTTCAATTCGTGACACGTGTTGGTCAAAGCATAGTGTTTCGTTTTTGTGACACGTGTTGGTCAAAGCATAGTGTTTCGTTAGTGCAACTAGTTGGTCTGAGTTCAATTCGTGACACGTGTTGGTCAAAGCATAGTGTTTCGTTTGTCTAACTAGTTGATCTAAGTCCAATTCGTGACACGTGTTGGTCAAAGCATAGTGTTTCGTTTTCGTGACACATGTTGGTCAAAGCATAGTGTTTCGTTTTCGTGACACATGTTGGTCAAAGCATAGTGTTTCGTTTGCACCACTAGTTGGTCTGATTACATTAACTGAACTACACAGACATAAGTGGCTATCATCTCTACAGAACTATACAGACATAACTTGTTAACGTATCTGTACTGAACTACACAGATACATAAGTGGTTAACATATCTGTACTGAACTACACATAGACATAAGTGGTTAACATAACTGTTGAATCTATGAGTTCGTTTTCGGTTACCCATGCCAGGTTAGTTGTTTTACGACAGAAGCAAGTTTGGAAGGTTTTACCGAAGAAGCACGAATTTAAATACTATAGTACGAAAAAAGATAAAAACGTTCTAATGGACATTTGTACACTTGATCCTTAATACGGTAAACTATATAAATACTGGTACATCTTATCTGGGAGGTTATTATGTACCTGTACTGTTCTAACATAACGCTTCACTTTCCTCGAACAATGTAGATTGCGAGCACTGCACCGTCTTGCCTTGATATAGGATCTTTGGTGTTAAGGCCGCCGAGTTGACAACATGGTTCGCACATATATATATATATATATACATACATACGTATAGGTTAAGAAAATTGTATTCGGTGACCTGAAGAGAATCATACAAGGTTGGTTCTTGCAACTCGTTGTTATAAGTGTTTGATGTTTCAATTGTCAGACAAATTTGTTTGAATGATTGGTTCGTACCTCTCACTAGTCAAAGTTTGCTTTGTGGATTCAGTAAAGATCCAAGATATGGTTTGCACAGTTTATTCGTGAACTATACACAGACATTACCATGTAACGTCTCTAATGAACTACACATACATACGTAACTGTATTGTGTATACAGACATAAGTGGTTAACGTATGTGTACTGAACTACACATACATAACTGGCTGACATCTCTACTGAACGATACACAGACATACTTATCCGAATTCATTTAGCATTATACTCTTTTGTGAAAATGGGGTTGGCTCTGAAAAGAGCCGTTTTTGTTTCTAGATTTACCGTGTAGAGACCCTAGGCCTAGCGTGTGCTGATATATCTCGTCACTGCCTTTGTCCCTTCACTACCAACGTGTTTATTGATCTCCCTCCTTCGTTGACGGTGGTTCTTGTCCCCTGTACGATCTGCCACCTTTCGTTATTGTCTTTGGAGCCATATTTCACACTTCTTGCGTCGATACAAACTGAAGAACAAATCAAACGCACGGGTTTTATCTTACAACAAACATCACTCGAATGTGTATATTCTACTCATCAGTCCGTGCTTGACTTTTCTAATCTAGCATCTGCGCATGTGTAGTTTGGCCTCTGAAGTCGGTGATCTTTCGGCACGCCCACGTGACCTTAATGTACTATCCTACAATCCATAATCTTTCGGCACACCCATGTGACCTTTATGTTCTTTCGTATATATAACAAAGTTACAAATAGCGTTCTGACATATCGTTCCAGCACACCCACGTGACCTTTATGTTCCATCGAACTGTTATAAAAAGAAATTATACACATTATTAGGTGCCTTCAGTATTTAATTTATTCTTGTTCTTTTCGATCAGTCACGCGAGCGATGTGTCTCTTCCAGTTACAAGGGAGGATGGTGGTAGTTTCACGACAGGGGCGGGCGCCGTGGCAGCCACGGAAGATTGTCCAGTTACCTCGACGTTTGAACGACGACCCACAGTCCGGACAGATGAAGGGCAGCTGTCGAGGTCGGTAGTGTACCAACAGCTGTCGGGGCCGGGGCCGGGGCCGGGACTGAGATTTACCGTGTAGAGATCCTAGCGTGTGCTGATATATCTCGTCAGGAAGTGTGGTGTGATATATATTTCGTCACTGCCTTCGTTCTCTTACTACCGACGTGCTTATATATTCAACGAATGTCGGAATATCACGGATGTTTATCGTCGCTGCTGTTTGTTGTTTATATTTAAACGGTTCTTTTCAGAGCCAGCCACATTCTCACAAAAGAGTATTAACTATATCGGTATAAGAACAAAGTTGTATGTTAGCTAATGTTATAGTTCAAAGGGATATACTGGGTTGTTTATACCCTGTGCTCGATATAGTAAGTCATTGATATAGGATCTTTCGTTTCAAGGCCACCGGGTCGCCATTGTGCATCGCGCATAGCGTGTTTATTTAAATAGATGAGACTTGAACAGGAAATACACCATCAAAACAGTTTACAAACAGGATATCGATGGTTGGTAAGTCCAAATACTGATATCTCGTATGTTTTATCACTGGTCAAATATAGAGATGTTCTTCCAACACACAGTCACAGAGCAGTCATTACGAGTTCATACCGGTTCATACCAGTTAACAGGGTAATTTTTCACTCACTATAACGACAATGACCATAACGTCAAATGATGAGATTATATTCAAGTACGAAAGCTCAAAACAATGGCTAACCAAAGCGCTATCTGATTAACCAAGTCAACCTCGGGTACAAAATTACTGTGCGTAGCAGTTTGAAAAATTCCCTATGCTTTAACATGGGAAAATTCCCTATCCTTTAACACGGGGAAAATTCCCTATGCTTTAACATGGGGAAAATTCCCTATCTCATAACATAGTGAAAATTCGCTATGCTTTAACATGGTAAAAATTCCCTATCTCATAACATGGGAAATACTTTTCCAAGCTCATTTGCATAACTAGCCACGCCCACAATGCCCAGCTCGCTCGTGATTGGTCAATCGCAGGTGGCGCAGAGGCTGTCGGGATACCATCAGTTGCATAATCCTTGACTTTGGAATTGGCTGAGAGCAAGAGCAAAATCCAGCAACATCCGGGTGTTTCCCTATCCTTTAACATGGGGAAAATTCCCTATGCTTTAACACGGGGTTCACTCACTTGTCCACTAGGGGATGATGTTTGTAGTTCCTGAGCTATCCGTCAGGGGGCTCTATTGCACGCAAGCGTGCAAGAGACACGAATATTTGCAGTACTCGAACATTTACTTCACAACTTATCCTCCAGTCTCAAACTGTAGTTCGACAAAAATCCGCTAGGTGGCGCTATCTAGTTTTGGCGGGGAAATATTTTAGTTCACCGACTATCCGCCAGGGGGCGCTATTCTAGTTTTGGAAAATTCCGGTAGGTGCGCCACGTGACTTTGACCTACATCCGGGTCACGTGACCTTTGACCTACATCCGGGTACTTGATATTGAAGGTCATTTGCATAATTAGCCATGCCCAGCTCGATCCTGATTGGTCAATTCGACTTTACCCACAATGCCTAGCTCGCTCCTGATTGGTCAACTGTATAACTAACCACGCTCACAATGCCCAAATAAGGGCATTTATGCAAATGAGGCGACCTCATTTGCATAATCCTTAACTTTGTCGCGGTGCAAGTGCAAAATCCCTATCTCTTAACATGGCACTTGCACCCATCCGAATCCACCGTCCATTATACTTAACCTCCTTTACTACTTACGTCTTCCTGCGTGTACTTGAAGTCATCCCATTGTTAAGTCGTTCTTTTTCTAGGAACGTTCGAGGGAGAGAGGGAAGATGACAAGGTTGTCTACGGCCTCGTGCACCCTCTTAACTCCTGGGATCCCATTTACACACAGGTAGGCTTTTGTTCTTCTAATATGCTATGATAGTACCAGGAATATAAAAAGTTTGCGCTTTACAAACAAATGTCTACAAACGTACACACAAACACACGCACGCACACTCACACATGCACGCACACTCATACACTCACACACACTCACACACACACGCACGCGCACGCACACATACACACATACACACACACTTGTTTCTTTGCCAATAGAGTGAAAACACTTTAAAACGACCCGTCAAATAGACAGTTATTGAAATGTGAGATTTTCAAGCATACGTGTTTTACATAGCCGAGTGTTTCTGTTCCTTCCAGCTCTGTCACTGGCGATACATAGCGGAGACCGTGTGGCGATTTCCCGGACTCACAAACAAGATCGCTGTCTTTGTGAAAGGCCCCGGATGGGAACCAGGCAAGCCGCGTCTCGGGGAAACATCAGATATTCCTGATGTAAGAACTGTCTCAATAATAGGAGTGATTAGAGAGACTCCGTTTAGATTTGAGTGCCGTATTTGTAGTGTTGTATGTGAACACATGTCTGTGTGGTGTGCCAAGTGCTGTAGCGTAATGTACACGTAGTATGTCTCTAGCACAACCTCCTTGTGGTATACTATGGATACTGGGCACCTTGCGGCCCTAGGCAAATGTGCTAAGGATCTCGGAGAAGGTTGTAACCCCAGAGGTGGGTGTGCAGGGCCCACCAGTGTGTGGACACGTCCGGACACTCACTATTCCACCCCCGATTATGGGTAAATAGTACTGAGCAGATCATGCCCATTAGCCATGTTAGGCAAATAATCTAAGAGAAGGAAACCCCAAATTTAAGCCCGGGCAGGTGGGGCTCGATAGTCTTGGCAGACAGCTCTCCTAGGAGAAGGCAACATCCAATACCGAACCGGAAGTGGTAAACATGATGGACGGGATGAAATTAGACGTGTTGTGTGTACAAGAAACCAAATGGAAAGGAGACCGGACGAGGGCACTGGCAGGAGGGTATAAGATGCTAAATACAGGAGGAGATGGAAGGAGTAACGGTGTAGGCATCATAGTAGAGAAGATCAGCAGAGATGTCGTGAGAGTGGAGAGATGGCAAGGGGGATCATTATGGCATGGATGATGGTGAGAAAACAGTTAGTGTGCATCATGTCCGTGTATGGCCCTCAAACAGGAAGGGCAGAGGGAGAGAAGGACGTTCAGAGAAGAGCTAGAGAAATGGAGGGAACGGTAGAAGCACATGTGACGATGTTCATAGCTGGTGATTTTAATGCACACGTGGGTACAGCGGAGAGAGGAGAAGAGGATTCGGTCGGAAGATTCGGATGGGGTACAAGAAACCGAGAGGGCCGGGAGCTAGTAGAGTGATGCGAAATGGGCTGGCAGTCGTTCTTCCAAAAGAGAGAAAGCCATAAAGTGTCCTACGGGAGTGGCCGCCGTAAGACAGAGCTTGATCTGCTGGTAGTGAGGAGACAGCAAATGTGGCGGGTGAAGGACTGTAAGGTCGTCGCTGGGGAACACGTGACTACGCAACACAAGCCCCTCGTTTTCGCTGTGCATATGCAGAAGAGGAGGGAAGTTAAACGTGTGTGGGGCGGAAAACCATTAAATGGTGGAAATGTCACTGGGGACACAGCCAGTGCATACAGAGATAAAATGGCACCAGTGAAACTACAGCCAACAATAGGAAGAGTGGAAGAAGAATGGAAATTCTTTAAAGATGCTTTCATTGGAGCAGATGACGAGCTGTGCTACAGAACATCTGGTAAGGGACGAGCTTCCTCGAAGAGCGAAAACCAGACATGGTTGACTGAAGAAATAACCAAAGCAAGTGGAGAGAGAGAGAGAGAGAGAGAGAGAGAGAGAGAGATAGAAGTGATCAAAAGGAATGGCGGACAACCTGATATAGCAATACATCAACTGTATGAGCAAAACAAGAAGGCAGCTAGAAGAGCTGTAGATAAGGCAAAGAGAGAGATGGAAGAGGAGCTGTATAGAAAGTATGATGAGGATAGCGGAAAGAAGATGATCTATAAGATGGCCCATGAGAGGGATGAGGACAGCAAGGATATGAAAGCTGGAACAGTGATCAAAGACAAGAACGGAAGGCTAGTTACAGACAGGAAAGAGGTGCTACAGGTCTGGGAGGAGTATTTCAAGGCAATGCTAAACCTAAAGGGGAAACAGAGAACTAGATCTACCAAGTGCAGTTGAGGGAGAAGTAAAGGTGGAGGAGATTGTGGATGCTGAGGTAGAGAGCGCAATGAAGAAGGTGAAGAAAGGTCAGGTGGCAGATATTGTGCGAGTGGAGATGCTGGTGATGGCTGAACGAGTTGGAATATGGTGGACAAAAAGATTGCCGAACACCTGCATGAGAGAGGGGAAGATCCCAGAAGAGTGGTGAACGGGGCTGATTGTTCTAGTATGGAAAAGAAAGGGTGACGTGCATGACCCTGAAAAATACAGAGGCATTACTTCGCTAAGCCATATGTTGGAGATGCTGAAAAGAATCCTGGATGGCAAAATAAGTTCAGTAGTGGAAGGGGAAATCGGTGAAGAACAGCAGTGTTTTAGAACAGGAAGAGGAACAACTGACGGGATGTTTGCCATGAGGCAGCTAGTGGAAAAGAAATTGGAGGTACAAGAAGATATGGCGTAGGATTCATAGACAAGGAGAAAGCATATGATACTGTACCAAGAGAGAAGGTGATGGCGACACTGAGGTGGATGGGTCCCAGAGGTGGAGGTGAGGATGGTAGAAGGGACATATGAAGAAACAAAGAGCAGGGTGTTGTGTGGACCGGAAGTCTCAGGATAGTTTTGAAGTAAATGTTGGCTTGAGACAGGGGAGCGCCCTGAGACCATTGTTGTGTATCGCAGTGATGGAACTGATAAGCAGAAAGACTGGTGCGAGAGATATCCTCCGGAAGTTACTGTATGCAGACGATCTGGAAATGGTAGCGGACGGGGAAGCAGATCTCCAAGAACAACTGACAGAGTGGAAAGATTTGTTCTGCAGACATGGACTGAACGTTAGTTTGGAGAAGACGGAGGCACTTTGGGTGGGGCAGCAAAACAAAGAGCTGGAAATACACCTGGAGGGAAGAAACTAAAATAAAGAGAAAGTTTTGTATACCTGGGTGGAGCGATATGCAGGGATATCGCATGTCGCGTAAACTCAAAGGACAGGTGCTTTGTTCATGTGTTACCCCGGCATATATGTATGGCCTAGAGACGTTGGCATTGACAGAGAAACAACAAGAGAGGGTGCAGGTTTGTGAAAACAACTGGGTAAGAAGAATTGCGGCAGTGAGAAGAACTGATAAGCGAAGATTGGAGGAATTGAGGGAGGAGGTTGGAATAAAAGAAAGCCTTAAGAAGAAGTTGGTGAGGAGTTGACTGATGTGGGCTGAGCATGTGGAGAGAATGGGAGGAGAACGGCTGGCAAAGAATCCAGATGCCCAGAGAGGGGAAGGAGGCGAGGAAGACTTAGATGTGATGGGAGGACTGTGTGAAGAGAGACTTGGAAGGATTGGGAGAGGAGTGGAGAACGAGAGCAAAAGATAGAGGGGAATGGAGACAGTTGATGGAGAGAGTAGTGCAAGATCAGTGATGGAAAAGAAGAAGAAAACTGAAATCGAGGAACGGAATCATTGCCAACCTGACCCCTGACAACAGGGAATCAAGAGGAGAACAACAACACTTTGAAACCCATTTGTAAAATGATTGTTGGTGGAAATCCGTATAAAATGCATTGTTTACTCGGTCTGTGGCTTTCTGAATGCGATTGATGAATACGTTAAACAATTGTGCTGCTTACAATGTCTCTATTCTGAAATGAAAACAGGTGAAACGGCGCGTCTGAGTAAAACATTGGATTATGGAAGTATTTAATACCCATAGTATTGTGTACAACGTTGTACACAGTAATTTGATTTTTACAAGTTGGTTAATGAAAATAACACGGAAAGTATAGACACGTGGCTTGGCATATAGATATAACGACTTGTTGTGTCTGAAATGTTCCATTTTATTGTAGGTGCACTCTCCTGTTTTAAAGTACGACAAGACGTGTTGGACGGCGTGGATATCTATCTACACATGGCTCCACATCATCACAGCACTAGTAGTCTATGAGATGGTTGCCGATTGTAGTCAAGTATGTACAGAGACACCAATGTGTCTGCCTTGTAATATTCGGTATTCATAAACCAATAGTTAATTTATGTGTGCCGACGCTGCTTGTTACAAGGATATGAATCGTGGCTAGTTTGCTGAATAACACAAGGCAGATATAAGTTTGTATAAGAGCTTTATATATATAAAGCCACAATCTCTATACATTAATATATTATGCAGATTACATAATTAAAATGATCATTCATTACCTAGCCAACATGATTATAATCTAAATGAGAACAGCAAAGGTGGGGGAATCAACCACACGCAGGTGGAAGGACCCACCGAATCAACTAATATCAATTTGAAGGGTTGTGAATGAATATATATGCAAATAATCAACAGTGGGGAAAGCGCAAGGTAACCACGTCCGCCCTAAAACCCCACGTACACATCGATAACTGACACTGCAAATGAGAACAGATGTATGTTTAGTTATTATAGACATACTGCCCTTTATTTAACATACAGTGTAATGTCTTGTTAAAACCTAATGATCGTTGACGAATATGCAAATTTATAACCCTGTTAGCAAACCGACCTAACCAAAAAATATATACCAAAAATACAGATGTATAGTTGGGGCTGGAGGGTGGGAAACAAATGTGTTATCCTTAATTACGGTAAATAACGGTTAGAACAACCCACGAGGAACTAACGAACCCTACTGGGAAAATGTTATAGCGTGTCAACGCGCCTCGTAAATGTTATACCCGAAACAAATATTTATATCCGTCACAGCATAGAAAAGACTACCTTTCTGAGTAACGCGCGAATGAAAAAGAGGCTCGGCTGTTGTGGCTGGAAGAGCTTGTCCCATGGTTAGGTCGGTGTACCGTACATTTCAAATATAGGCTGCAGCAACGCCCACATAAATACCGTGTGAGCTCTGATCAAATGTTGGTTTTATGTGTGCCGACGCTGCTTGTTACAAGGATATGAATCGTGGCTAGTTTGCTGAATAACATAAGGCAGATATAAGTTTGTATAAGAGCTTTATATATGTAAAGCCACAATCACTATACATTAATATATTATGCAGATTACATAATTAAAATGATCATTCATTACCTAGCCAACATGATTATAATCTAAATGAGAACAGCAAAGGTGGGGGAACCAACCACATCCGGCCATTCGGTAATCAACGATTGCAGGATGGCTCCCCCCACCCCACAAGATTCCATTGTGAATACATCGTTGATTTTGAAACAGTAACGTGTGTTCACGACTCGTAATTATGTGTCGCGTTATGTATGATACGATAAATGGTGTCAGAATTGGGATTCGAACCCAAGCAGGGGAGATATAATGTATAATATCAATCCGTTGTTAGGTTTTAAATCAATAGCAAATATTTACGACTAGCATCAAAATGATATTTTGGCCTTACCGCCAATTCTGAGTTGCATCGTCACACATAACACTGGTTAATTGCTGCACTGAAAATATTATGTTTAGTTCAGTACACAAATACTTTCTGTCAACATGCGGTATTTAATGCAATGCTAAGTAGTTATCGCTAGAAGTTCCAAGATTCTCTGGGAATATAACTCGTTGGTGGAATCTGGAAATACTTATATTGTCTACATAATCCGAGAATTCAATGAGGTGTTGTGCTACACTGGTGTTTTCTTGCAGGGCGTCTCCTACTTACACCTGTCTCTTGGGGCGTTGTTTATCTTCTGGACGGTCACAAGTCTTGGACATCTCCATGAATGCAGGTACTGTCCACTTACTTCCCATATAGTGCATGAATGAGTAACTGGCTATAGACAGTGGTATATATTTGTGTACGAGTAAAATAGTCTTCACGCATTAATTGCAGCGTGGCTGGATGCTTCCCGGAGAAGTTGAGATGGTGTTCTTTTGAAAAGGTCTGCCAGGGATAAATGTAAAACGTCTTGAGCAGTCCCAAGGACTGGATACTGCATTATATAAGAACTTACCTTTACTTTCTTACTTTTTACTTTATATGACTCCAGGAAAGTGACTTCCGACGCCGTCAAGCTGCGTTGTCAGCAGTTATAACGAATCATTTTGTGTACACTGAAGTAAAGGTAAATGGAGAGAGGACAGTATAATTGTGGAAGCCGTTCTGTTTGTGACTCTGACCGTATAGAAAAAGCCCATGTTATTTGCGATGAAGCGACGAACAGAGCAGCCTCTCTCTATTGTCCCTTGCATGACATATCGCAGACGGATAGTTCAGAATCTCTCATTTTTCATTTCACTTCACTCCTTGAGAGGGACGGTCATAGGGTGCCATGTCCACTGTCAGTCCGCACCAACCTGGTCTGTCTTCTGTAGTGGGCATCAAGGTCAGTAGACATACAGCTGGCAGACACTGGCACTTATCGCCCGACAGGACCAGACCAGACCAGACCAAGACATACTCCAACTGCAGTGTAGGCACCTATCCACTACGCCGACCGACATGCACCTGACTGCGATATACTGAAAGCCGGCGTGACGTCATAACCATGTAGACGTAAAAACTTTCCATTATGTCGATTGTAGTCGGTGTCGCGATCAGTCTGACGTATTCGAAAGTTTTTATGTTACGTGATTATGACGTCACGTCGGCTTCTAATATAGTGCAGTCGGTGCAGTGGATACACTGCAAATGGAGTGAATCTGGTTTGGTTTGGTCAGGCGAAAAGGTGACCTTGTGTATAGTAAGTTTTTCTTCAGGTGGCCCTGTCTACTCTCTCAAACTCACGATTCCATACTCTAAGACTGACACACACCTCCACTCATTCTTCCCGTCAGCTGCACGTCTCTGGCACATCAGCCGCACCAGATAGCACCTTACTGGTAGCATTGAAGCAGCAGCTGGGAGGCTGGGCAGCAAACTAATCCCACAGTCCACACCACATAATATTTAAGGAGAGTGAAGTGTTTTAACCACAATTTTTATTCACCATTTACATGTTTAAAAAAGAAGAAGCCGATATCGCGTCACACGTGCGCATCAAAAATACCTGCGGGACATTATCCGGTAGTAAGGGGTTACCAAATTATCCAGAAGAAGATGAAGAAATGCCTTGCATTATCATTTTTGGGTTTGTGTTGCGACAGGTCAGTGGGGTGACAAGGCCAAACAAGGAAAGAGTTGCCTTAGCGTACTGGCAAAGGCTCTTGTTTCCAAATAAGGGAGTTGACTTGGTGTCTCTCATAATCTTTAGTGTTGTGTTCTGTGTATGCGTTACCAAGGCAGCAACTCAAAAACTACAAACGTTCATCAACAACTGCCTCAGAAGCATTCTAAAAAATAAAATGGCAAGATAAAGTCACGAACATAGAATTCATGAACACGACAAATTCAACATGCATCAAAAAGAGATTATAAAAAAGGACATTGGTAGGATACATACTTCGAAGACACTAGAATAGTTACAAGACACGCTTATGCATGGAATTCTCAAGGAAAACATCTGGAGGAGATCCACAGTCGATGAAATAAAGAAGTATGGAACCAACTGGAATTAAAGAAGACGGCAAACAACAGAGTACGTTGGAGAAGAGTCGTTTCGGCCATATACTTTAAGTCCTGAGATAATTGGGTAAATTCAGGTTCTATGTAACGTTTAACTTGTCGTTTCTTTGCAGGAAATGGGCGCCATACGTCGAGTTGTTGCGCTGTGTCACATATCTGATGGTCGACTACCACATCCGACACACGGACGACGTGAGGGTGACACGTGACACTTGGGTGACAAGTGACACGGGTTCCACTATGTGTGACACCCTGTGGCTTGTGCATCTCTTTTCTGGCGCCGTCTGGCTCATTCGCTGAAGCAACGAAGATACCTTGTAACGATTACTTCCGGGGCTTCTTAAGAAAAATGATACTTGCTGTAACTCATGTCCATCAGCATAACATGATATGACGATTTAAGTATGGTTTGCATTGTGATGAAACGATGTTAACTGTCATTTATTTGTTCATTGGCCAACCACGAGTTTCCGTGGGCTATCAGTCTGGAGCTCCAAGGTTCAAATTCACTTGCTGCTGTTTAACAGCTTGGGCACCACACGTTGGCCCTCATCATTCAGCTGTATAAACAAATTCCTGGCTTTAGAATGTGGGGGATATACAATAAAGAATGGTCTTTGTGCAGTAACTGTGGCATGGCAGAATGCTTCCCAGAGAAATCAGATCGACAGCATTAGAATGAACACGTCTGTTTCCTAAGCTCCGAGTTGGAGCAGTCCTAAGAACATTATACTGCATATATATATAATTTATATATAACAAATTACCTTTTAAGAAATTTGTGAGGGTGCTGGAACTTATGTATAATGTGGAAATCTGGAGTAGATGATTGGAAGCAAGCAAGCAAGACACCATGATCATCTCATCCAAATACTCCAATCATTGTTGTGGGTGCAGTGGCACAGTGGATAGAGCAGCGGACTCTCAATTGAGAGAACCCAGGTTTGAACCCTACGCTGCTGTTTTGAACCTTGAGCAAATTCATTCATTATATATTGCTTGAGTTCACTCTGCTGTTTGAATGAGTACCTGGTTATAAACAGTGGTGAATATTTGTTTACAAAGTCTGCGCATTAATTGCAGTGTGGCTGAAAGCTTCCCAGAGAAGTCGTGATGGTGTTTGATTGGACAGGTGTGCCAGGGAGTAAACTGAAGTGTCCTTTGAGCAGCCCTAAAGACTGAATACTGCCCTATATAAAAACTTATCTTTAATTATGACTACAGAAAGATACTATTCTCCTTTTGGTCATTATGTTCAGTGGTCTTCACCCACTCAACATATACAAGCAGTGACAAGCACAGGGGACAGATCATATTGTATTTCCGAGTTAATGTCTGTGGTTTTGATATCCTTTTTGTGATATTTTTGCTCCAGACAAATATTTTGAGCATGAAACTGGGCAATATGCAACAACTACAACAGGGGGACAACCTCCTTGTTGATGTTCTCAGAAAAACGTGTCGGATTTGATGAAAACTGTAGCATGCAACAACTTGTGCTAACGTGTTGACAGTTGCCTTGCAAACAGAACTAGACATCGTTAACATGGTCATTTACATAAATTTAAATAATGATCTGTATCCATTTAGTAGTAGGATCTAGCATTTCCACTCACTGTAGGAAATATGACAACTCCCATCAGTAGTAAAAACAGTTTATTTTACAAGATGGATAACAAGTAATAATATCTCGGTATCGGAAGCATATAGCAAGACCAAAGATCATGTCTCTGATTGCATAATCAGTCGTCAAACTGTATATTAGATGACACACTAAGTTAAAGGAATAACATGACACAACATTAGCACTACACATTAGCAAATTGTGAACCTTGCAAGTAAAAGGTGAAATTGCACAGGTAACTGGAAACAATACAGTGCGATGTTACATTGCCACTGAACCAGTGACACATATTGACATACACATGACACAAAGTGACATACACAATTAGTACTCGATGTTACCACCACTGATGCCACAGCAGACTTGACTATTTATAGTTGTAATTTTTAGTCATCTGATAAAAGCATGAGCTAAAGAAATAGATACACACAAATGTTGAATCAATGTGTTTGTAGAAGGAATAGTACACACACACACACATATATACACTTTCGAAATGACAAGTTATCAGAAAAAAATTATGTATTTCTTTGGGATAATTTTGATATCATTTGATAATTTTGTCATTAGTCACCTGTGCGACACCAAATGATAATATAAATCCTGTTCTTCTTTCATTCATGTTCCACACTGTGAGACATCAACCTGTGTATTAGAGTCAACACTGAGTGGTCATTACAGTGAGGCTACAATGACCAGTGAACACCAAACTTTGAGTGGAAGTGAATTAAGTTAGGGTTAAAAAAAAAACATTATTTATGAATTAGTTGATATAACTACAGTACATGAATTACCAGTACACCGCATCTCAATATTACTGTGCACTGCGTTCACCCAGACACTGGTACAGCACATGAATTAGTTCAATATAATTCAATACTACTGTGCTAAGACATACAGTACCGGTATATGAAATACTTTAGTATCGTATAATATTACTGTGTTAACACATATTACAATATATGAACTACTTAAATGCAGCTGTCATCATTACTGTGTTAACACATACTTTGGTACCTTGGAATAAACTGGGTATCACGAAGCAACACATGCCAGATCTAGATATCTACATGAATAGTCACCCAAGTTTCCCACGGTGGAATGCAGGGGTGGGAGCAATTGAACAAGTTCGATAAAACCTAAACCAGGGTATTTTTTGTGTAGTAGTATTATTGAAAATTGTATTTTCAAAGGATGTATACAAACCGAATACCCCCAAACTCTCACCTCTAATCATAGCCCCCCAATGAGTGTTTCATATATTGTGAGCAAAAATCATAATACTTGTGTAAGTACATTTCCCTGCGAGTGCAATGATTACATGGGCACACTTACTCAATCTGAGCACCTCTGAAGGGATTTAGTTCACATAATACAAGTTTTATTATCATAATCACAACTCACTCAAACTGTGAGTGAGTTAGACTCACTGGAAGCGAGTCCAACGACCTGGACTCACCTCAAGCTAGCTTTAATAAATTAGAATAATATACAATGTCTAAGAACAACAATTACACAGCCTAAAGCAGTCAACGGACATTCCACAAGGACATTAAACTAGGGTGATTCACTAACGGTCTACCAGCAGTGTCACATGAGTGTCATCACCACTGACCCTCAGTCATTATGATGACATCATCTGAGTGGGCAACCACTTTACTAATCTACAACTGTAGGTTCAAAAAAGCAAAGCATGCATAGTAACCCCCGACTTACGATACACCCCAGAATGCTTCTTTGCAACGTGGCCGCAACTACACCATCGTAAAATCACATTGTAGTAAAAAAGCGCATCTTCTGCGATCCAATCATGGCTACTTCGGTCAGCTACAGATCTAAAATTCAACATTATTTGATTTTTGTAGCTACACTTGCACGTTCGTCTCATATCTACAGTAGAAATCTAGAAAAAAACAGCAACCGCTTTACCGCTCGAGGAGGGTAGTTTAGCTAAAAGGATGCAAAGTTGCTTTAAAAACACACACACACATACATGGTGGAGATAAGACTTTGTTAAAACCCCAGCACATATATACAAACTTATGTTAAAACCCTAATCCCCAAAACAATGAGCAAACTTTACATTATTCATAGCAGGACATACGTCATTGAAATTTAGTACATAATTCTTTCCTGTACAAATAGTCCAAATCGTCACAAATGATAGGACTTGAACGTCTTTCGTGCTGGGGGCAGTAAACAGCTGTGGTGTATAATCTATAGACAGCTGCGGTATATGATCTATAGTAACATGACAGCTGTGGTGTATGATCTATAGTAACAAGACAGCTGTGGTGTATGATCTGTAGTAACAAGACAGCTGTGGTGTGTGATCTGTAGTAACGAGACAGCTGTGGTGTATGATCTGTAATAACGAGACAGCTGTGGTGTATGATTTGTAGTAACGAGACAGATGTGGTGTATGATCTGTAGTAACGAGACAGCTGTGGTGTATGATCTGTAGTAACGAGACAGCTGTGGTGTATGATCTGTAGTAACGAGACAGCTGTGGTGTATGATCTGTAGGAACGAGACAGCTGTGGTGTATGATCTGTAGTAACGAGACAGCTGTGGTGTATGATCTGTAGTAACGAGACAGCTGTGGTGTATGATCTGTAGTAACGAGACAGCTGTGGTGTATGATCTGTAGTAACAAGACAGCTGTGGTGTATGATCTGTAGTAACAAGACAGCTGTAGTGTATGATTTGTAGTAATGAGACAGCTGTGGTATATGATCTGTAGTAATGAGACAGCTGTGTATGATTTACAGTAACAAGACAGCTGTGGTGTACAATATTTAGTAACGAGACAGCTGTGGTGTATGATTTATTGTAACAAGACATCTGTGGTGTATGATCTATTGTAACAAGAGTGGTGTATGATCTGTAGTAACAAGACAGCTGTGGTGTATGATCTGTAGTAACAAGACAGCTGTGGTGTATGATCTGTAGTAACAAGACATCTGTGGTGTATGATCTATTGTAACGAGATAGCTGTGGTGTATGATCTGTAGTAATGGGACAGCTGTGGTGTACAATCTATTGTAACAAGACAGCTGTGGTGTATGATCTGTAGTAATGAGACATTTGTGGTGTATGATCTATTGTAACAAGACAGCTGTGGTGTATGATCTATAGTAACAAGACTGCTGTGATGTATGATCTGTAGTAACGAGACAGCTGTGGTGTATGAGCTGTAGTAATGAGACAGCTTTGGTGTATGATCCATAGTAACAAGACAGCTGTGGTCTGTAGTAACAACAGCTGTGACTGATCCTCTTGAGCAGGTTGAGATACAGTGTATGACATCACACTCGCTTGGTGAAGTTCTCAGGGAAGACACCTTTCTCTCCACCCTCCACCTTCACCCCCATCAGCCACCCCTCGTCCTGTCAACACATCACAATCCTCCGTCAGTGTCACTGAACGAACCCTCCTCATCACACACCCTTTGCTTGCCCTGACAACACAACAAGACAACACACAACACAACACCCCTTCAGTGTCACTGAACCAACCCTGGTGGCTAGCATGGAGCTGCTTCTATGCAAAACTGAACAAACAATTCTAACTTAACTCAAGTAAGTTATAGTTAATCTACCCCACAACTGATTAGTTCATTTGAGTGACCTCTTCAGCAAATGCGTAGTCATGACTGAGTCAATATCATGGCATAATGTTTAGTGTAATTCAAATTAAATAATATTATCTAAAGAAAATCCTGTGGAAAAGGACTTCATCAAACATCCTAACATTATAAGATGGTCTATAATTATTATGTTCCATCAATAATTTAATCATTCAATATGGTCTCTGGACACAGGGGTCCATCAGGGGCTCTCCTCAAAATGATCTCTGGCCGCAGTGGAGACCAAGTATGAACTTTACATAATTGTTTAGTCAAGAGAAAGAGTTTGGCAACTACAACCACTCCTTTATAACTTATACCCTTTACCATTGACAATAACCACATACTTATTTTGTAATTTTCTACATCTTACTTGTAACTGTGGGTTAAATTTTATTTATATTCAATTTAATTAAACGCTTGCCTATAATTTTGTTTCTTTAGATTTTATATGCAAATTGATGCTTGACAAATTTATTGTACTTATTGTTTGATATATTTTAAAACATACCTACAGTATTGTGCTGTGCAGTATTTAAAACACTATCATTACAAAATCTTAAAAGTGCATTTCGTTACCCACAGATGTGAAATCTACATCCAATGAAAGTCTCAAATGTCATGGTACAAATGGCCTCAAAAGAAATACGTTGAATTTGCAAAAACAAAGGAAAATATAATAGAAAACAAAACAATCACATCTGGAAAGCTGAAGAGCGGAATGGAAGAACTGAAACGTACAAACTGGAGCAAATGTAAATCTCAAATGTCACACGGCATATGGCCTCACAGGAAATGTGCTGATTTTGAAAAAAAACAACGGAAAATATATAACAGGAAACTATCCCATCAGGGAAGCTGAAGAGTGGAAAGAAAAAACTGGCCTGGTCCTCAGGGTCGTCGAAGGGAATCACATTAATGACATCCCCAGGTTCAAAGGACAGCTCGTCTACATCCTCCCCACCATACGGGTGTGTCGCCAGCACCTGCCAGCAAAAATGTCACATGACATCAACGCCGTCCAATTCATGCTGCTTCAGTACAAGGTAGCATTATATTTAAATGGAGCCAGTATTCTCTAATGATTATGTTGAAGGTATATTGTCAACCAAATTGTGTTTAAAGACTAAGTGAAATTAAATTTTAAATGTCTTTGAAACTTTGTATACATAAACTTGACATTCTTGTCAAGTAATATGTCAAATATGAAGCGTGTTCATTGTGAACCCATGTCACTAAGCCCGCTCAAACGTGGTCATGTGTTTGTCACAAAGCAACCAGCCCATCAGATGTTGCTGACATCACCACAGGCAATGCCATTTTGCCTTATGATTTTGTTATAAAAACACTTGTGGCCAGAATTTCAACAAAATATACGACGGGATGCACGAAGGGGCCACATGTTCAGCATCCATTGTTTGATGGCTTGACAGAATTTTTGCTAGGCAACAGGTCACGTGATGGATAGGTCAATTTATTTGGATCTAAAACCTGAACTTACAAAAAGTTGTATATTTAGTTATCTATTAGTGTTTGCCTACTTGGTAGAGGACGCCACTGGCGAGTTTGTTGATGGGGGCGTTTGAGCACGGGGTGTGGTAGATGTCGTGGTCATCTTCCTCGACACTGCGATCTACAGACGTCACTTCGGACACATCTCTGCTCGGTTGCGACTCAATCTGTCAACAACAGAGGACACATGTACTACAGCAGATGACACACGGCTGTGTCAAATATAGAAAGTACTCAAAAACGTATTTTTAAAATGTGTATGGTGTCCAAAAACAGAGTGTCTTATTACGTACAGTTACTAAGGTAACACACTTTTAGTCAAGAGCATCACTGATTAAAGGTTCCTCCTCAATTCAACTTCTGTTGGTTTGTCAAACTCAGTTCATTCCAGGTTGAAGCCAACTAGTAGGAACTATAACATTATCTTGTTTGCACCACTCGTGAAGCACAGTAGCTCAATGGTAAGAGCTCCGGACTCTCGACTGAGAGAACACAGGTTCGGATCCTGTGCGCCGGTGTCGAACCTTGGGCAAGTTCGTTTACTCTACATTGCTTCAGTTCACTCAGCTGTATGAATGAGTACCTGGCTATAGACAGTGGTGGTTATTTGTGCACGAATAGTCTTCATGCATTAATTGCAGAGTGGCTGAATGCTTCCCAGAGAAGTCGAGATGATGTTCGATTGTGCAGGTCTGCCAGGGAGTATAGCGTAAAGTGGTCCCGAGGACTGGATACTGTGTTATATAAGAACTTACCTTTATTTCGTTTTGGTAAAATCATCAGAAAAACCATCAAATTACTTGGCCTCAGTATTTCACAAGAAACCCTAAAAAGCCTATGGTCTGTTGTTTATGGCAGGGGAAGTAAAAGATTACGGGATCACATTACGGGATCCCACATTATGTGATCCGACATTACGCGATCCCACATAACGGGATCAATTTGTTGTCTCTTCTGAAAAACACATTACAAGGTAAATGTGTAGTCTCGTCTGAAAGAAACAAAGTGATTTTGAAACATAATTTTTCCAAGTTTTGACAACTGTACAGGTGGACTTGCCCCCCGGACCTGTTGATTGACAGTGCGGTGTCCTAACACCACGCTATCCCATCTGAAGTCACCACCAGCCATCCCCAAGTCGCCCACACACCTGTGCCCCGACATTTTCCTCAAAAAGGTGGTCAGCCAGACCAACAACTGCCACAGTTGCTGGTTCAGCAGCAAAGTTACTGGTCCTTATTTCACCAAGTTCACTTCAAAAAACGTACAATGCTCATGCTCAAAGCAGCCTGCAAAACAATATTTCCAGATAAGTTGCCTCCTTTTGATTTACAGAACTGAGTAAATTACTGTACATTCATTTCAGCCTTTTCGACTATAAAAAATCACTATCACGTCCACACTTCGCAATAAATTAGGCAATACTGAACATAAAAACTAATGTTTTTAATCACTCTTTTTATATAGCATCTTCCACGGTTTAGTTTTGACAATAAGCAAAAGTATACTGCTGTAAAACGTTGTAATTTTACCCGAAAAGTAGGCAGTCACACGGACCAGTAACTCAAAAAAGTTATCAATCTGAGAGCAAAGTAGGTAGTCAGTGACCACTGGGTGAGCATATATTTTGAACACTGCTACACACCTGTGCTCCTATGGTGACTGGCTCGTACGAATCTTCCACTTCACTCTCATCCTGAGACTCATTCTCAGCTGCCATCTTCTCGCTTGTACTGCCGTTCGTTTCAACGGCACACTGAAGATCGTACTTCTTCGAGATGGATGATGACGGTGAAGGTTCTGATGTAGACGTGTTCTCGTTTGGTGTCACTAATACTGTCAGTCTGGGAGCTGCCGTTGGCGCCGTTACATTCGCTGGTGTCGAGGTAGCTGTCGGAGCCGCTATATTGGCTGGTGTCGAGACTGTTGCCGCTACTGGTACCGACGCCTTGGCACAGCTGTCACCTAGTAATGGATAAATCATCTCCAAAAACATGGATGGAACTGTCAAGAATGTCCTTACATAGTTACTCTGTTCATGACTGTATTAAAAAATCACTACACAAGTTCTGCAAGGTTTGGTTATAGTTAATTGAATACGCTGCTGAGCATGGCCGACCATTTAATATGTCCACTGACAAAATTAAATGTCTTTAAATAACTACTTTGCGTTTTTTTAATAGATCGCCAACTGGTAGATCAGAAGCCAATGGTCTAGGACTGAATGAACATGGAAAGTGGCGAGTTAGCCTCGACATCTGAAAGGTGGTAAAATACATAAAGTTATGTATTAATATTGATATTTTTTAAATATATGCCTTGAATATTAGGTGACAATATCCATGATGGGAATGAAGAGAATCAACAAGCGAAGAATTGAGGGGCTGAGAGAGGAGAAAGATACTTTTAGGAAGAAGCTGGTGAGGAGTTGACTGAAGTGGGCGGGGCATGTGGATTGAATGGGAGGAGAACGGTTGGCAAAGAAACCAGATGCCCTGAGAATGGAAGGGACAAGGAGGAGAGGACGTAGACTGCAATGGGAGGATTGTGTAAAGAAATTATTACAAGAAAGCAAAGAGGGGAGTGTAGCAGGTTGGTGGAGACACAGTGCAAGAACAGCGAGGGGGAAGACAAAACTAAAAGAAAACAGAAATCGAGGACCAGCACCGAGGCCCGCCTCACCCCGGAACTACAGGGAAACAAGAGGAGAACAACAAGATATTTTACTTAGATGTGGCACTATTTAAGTGTATGATTATGTTGCGTGTGAAGTGAGTACCTGAGTCTCTGTGTGAGGTCTGAGGTGTCGAGTTGCTGCTACTACTGCTACTTGGGGTGTTACTTTGTCGCGGCGTGTAGAACGTTGACATACTTCTGCCAGTGTTACCATCTGCTGGCTGCCCATCTTTGTTATTCTGCGCGGTTTCGCGCCTTCTGAAACATCATCACATACACTTATACAAAGTATAGCTTGATCTAGATACCCGTCCACCAGTCTATTGGGCAGGTTCAGTTAGTTTTAGACAGGTGGAAATTTACACTGACGGGCTACAACAATTACACGTGATAATTTAAATAAGATCTATATATGCATATGTGTTTCACAATCACTGCACAAAATCAGCTATTTCCACTAGCTGTTTTATGTTTATACATATATATATAATATATATAAGCGTTTGGACTAGATAGTGTGTTTGCATAGGCATATGTATCTACCAGGACATTTTTGGACTGGTAAAACTGTTATCCTGTACAAAGGCCTGGTACAAAGTCAACGATGTTCGCCTCCCTGCAATAAACCATACCAAGTATTACATTAATCCCTTCTACCTGGTTTCTATGCTGGGGAAGTAAAATATCATACACAGGGAAATGGAGAAAAATCTGTTGTGAGCTCACAAAGCCAATGGCCTCTATCTACAAAAGACACTGGCACAGCTGCCCAAACACTTGCACTGATAATGGAATTAGTGTCATGAGTGCCTTGTCTAGGGGGATGCTGGTGCTGAATAAGACCACATATTGTTATTATATTATAATGGAGTTAGACTTGTGGAATGTGGAGCATGGTAGTCCAGTGGTTAGAGTCATGTCCACCTGGTGCTATTTGAAAACTGGTGTGTAATTTCATTCATTCCACTTTGCCTGTGTCTTTGTGAAGAGATGCCAAAATCATTGGTGCCGTCTACCCGGTGTCTAAGCCAGGGAAGTAAAAAACAAATGGGGACCTGCCATGAATTTTCAATCTCGTACACAATACAATAATACTGTATGGGATATACTGTATTCGTTCTTTTTAGCATACCGGCCCTAATTAGCATACACCCGCCTTTTTCAGCACCATCTGACATCGATCTATGAAGAAAACTGATCACTGGATCCATCATTTACTGTAATTCCCTGTCAACCATTGACAATATGACTATGGGAAAGAAAGCTCCACCTGCATCCACAGCCTTTGCAAAGTTACAGTATCCCTTTTACTACAAAATCACAATCACATGGATGTTTAAATAATTTCCAGTTAGTGTCAGTTACGCTGACGTGTGTCATGCCGGCTGAACGAAACATACATGTATTGTATGCAGAGGATGGCATGGGATCGTTGGTCTTCTGCTGTAGTTTTAAATATGTGGTAACCATAAATAATTGACAAAAATATGTGTTTTCTAAATCAGAGTGACAAACGTGTCAATGGCGCCATGTTTGTTTTAAAAATAAAAATTAATGATCTAGTGGCGCCACATAATGGAGTACAGTAGAGGCAGCAAAAAATACTCGTAATTGCCACCATGTGGCACCTCTACTTTATTATTTTCACACTGGTTTAAGAAACAGATTTTTTGTAACCGTACGAATATATTTCATAAGCGTGCTGTACACTAAGCAGAATGAATATGGTGTCTCTACTAATAAATTAGCATGTATGTGTGTTTGCGTGCGTGCGTGCTTGCGTGCGTGCGTGCGTGCGTGCGTGCGAGCGTGTGTGCGTGCTTAACTTCATTACAATGGCAGCTAGAAAATTGAAACACTGTATGCACACTAATGGGACTGCCAAGGGCGTGCACATAAATCTAAACCAATAATGTATCCCTTGTGAATGGATACAAGTTAAAGCAGTACATGTGAATAAAAAATGTGAATTTGACCTGGCCATTCCGGCAAATTAACAGAGAGACATGCCGTACCTTAGTGTGCTGGACATAGTGGCCAGTGTACTACACCTGGAGAGAAAGAAAGGTATTTATGTCATACCTTAGTGTGCTGGACATAGTGGCCAGTGTACTACACCTGGAGAGAAAGAGAGATATTGATGCCGTACCTTAGTGTGCTGGACATAGTGGCCAGTGTACTACACCTGGAGAGAAAGAAAGGTATTGATGTCATACCTTAGTGTGCTGGACATAGTGGCCAGTGTACTACACCTGGAGAGAAAGAGAGATATTGATGCCATACCTTAGTGTGCTGGACATAGTGGCCAGTGTACTACACCTGGAGAGAAAGAGAGATATTGATGCCGTACCTTAGTGTGCTGGACATAGTGGCCAGTGTACTACACCTGGAGAGAAAGAGAGATATTGATGTCGTACCTTAGTGTGCTGGACATAGTGGCCAGTGTACTACACCTGGAGAGAAAGAGAGATATTGATGTCGTACCTTAGTGTGCTGGACATAGTGGCCAGTGTACTACACCTGGAGAGAAAGAGAGATATTGATGCCGTACCTTAGTGTGCTGGACATAGTGGCCAGTGTACTACACCTGGAGAGAAAGAGAGATATTGATGCCGTACCTTAGTGTGCTGGACATAGTGGCCAGTGTACTACACCTGGAGAGAAAGAAAGGTATTGATGTCATACCTTAGTGTGCTGGACATAGTGGCCAGTGTACTACACCTGGAGAGAAAGAGAGATATTGATGCGTACCTTAGTGTGCTGGACATAGTGGCCAGTGTACTACACCTGGAGAGAAAGAGAGATATTGATGCCGTACCTTAGTGTGCTGGACATAGTGGCCAGTGTACTACACCTGGAGAGAAAGAGAGATATTGATGCCGTACCTTAGTGTGCTGGACATAGTGGCCAGTGTACTACACCTGGAGAGAAAGAGAGATATTGATGCCGTACCTTAGTGTGCTGGACATAGTGGCCAGTGTACTACACCTGGAGAGAAAGAGAGATATTGATGCCGTACCTTAGTGTGCTGGACATAGTGGCCAGTGTACTACACCTGGAGAGAAAGAGAGATATTGATGTCATACCTTAGTGTGCTGGACATAGTGGCCAGTGTACTACACCTGGAGAGAAAGAGAGATATTGATGCCGTACCTTAGTGTGCTGGACATAGTGGCCAGTGTACTACACCTGGAGAGAAAGAGAGATATTGATGCCGTACCTTAGTGTGCTGGACATAGTGGCCAGTGTACTACACCTGGAGAGAAAGAAAGGTATTGATGTCATACCTTAGTGTGCTGGACATAGTGGCCAGTGTACTACACCTGGAGAGAAAGAGAGATATTGATGTCATACCTTAGTGTGCTGGACATAGTGGCCAGTGTACTACACCTGGAGAGAAAGAGAGATATTGATGTCATACCTTAGTGTGCGCTGGACGCGAGTGGCCAGTGTGCTACACCTGGAGAGAGAAAGAGAGATATTGATGTAGGTACCTTGGTGTGCTTTCGGACGCGAGTGGCCAGTGTACTACTACCTGGAGAGAGAAAGAGATATTGATGCATTACCTGTAATTATTGCTGGACATAGTGGCCAGAAGTGTACTACACCTGGAGAGAAAGAGATATTGATGCGTGCAGCAGTGTGCTGGACATAGTGGCCCAGTGTACTACCTGGAGAGAGAAGAGAGATGTGATGCGTACCTTAGTGTGCTGGACATAGTGGCCAGTGTACTACACCTGGAGAGAAAGAGAGATATTGATGTCGTACCTTAGTGTGCTGGACATAGTGGCCAGTGTACTACACCTGGAGAGAAAGAGAGATATTGATGCCGTACCTTAGTGTGCTGGACATAGTGGCCAGTGTACTACACCTGGAGAGAAAGAGAGATATTGATGTCCGTACCTTAGTGTGCTGGACATAGTGGCCAGTGTACTACACCTGGAGAGAAAGAGAGATATTGATGCCGTACCTTAGTGTGCTGGACATAGTGGCCAGTGTACTACACCTGGAGAGAAAGAGAGATATTGATGCCGTACCTTAGTGTGCTGGACATAGTGGCCAGTGTACTACACCTGGAGAGAAAGAGAGATATTGATGCCGTACCTTAGTGTGCTGGACATAGTGGCCAGTGTACTACACCTGGAGAGAAAGAGAGATATTGATGCCGTACCTTAGTGTGCTGGACATAGTGGCTAGTGTACTACAAATGGAGAGAAAGAGAAGGTATTGATGTCGTACCTTGGTGTGCTACTGCCAGTGGAAAGTACAAATGCCTTCTGACTGCTGTCTGTGGCCAACTTGTCTGTCATGTCTGCCAGCTGTGCTTTCAGCTGAAAGCACCAGTCACATCTATCGTTGACAGACAGATACATCATGACACACGCTCACTACACAACACAATTCTTACCATGCAACTTTATTTCATGGGCTATGTATCATTATGTGGCTGTTAATTTTAATATTTAATCAGGTGATGAGTAACACTGATTTGAGCTAATTTAAATGATTCAGTTCCACATTATAAAATAGAGGCTGTATTGAAAATACAACATTCAAATGTGGCACACAGTATGTAATATGTATGTTATTTTGCAATGATACACTGGAAGTACAAATATGCTGCTACAAAGACTTATCAAGTTATGCCAGATTATGTCTTCATGTGTAAAACTAAGAGGACAGATTATTTGAGAGCAAAAGGTAGACTCACTGTTTGACACAGTTTAAAACCTACAGGCAACTGTCCAGTTTAACAGGGGTCTAGTGGCTTAATGCTGTCTGTTGACACAAGCTACTGCCAGTGACCAATTACAGATTAGTCACAGTTTCCATCAAACAATAGCAGGCAGAGAATCTTAGCTCCACAGCTGGGTGTAATACACAACCAGAGCCACCACTGATTCATGGTCAAGTAGATTAGCTCAATGCACCAACTAAGACAATACACAACACTGCCAGTGACAGTGTCCAGAGTGAGGCCTAAGCAGTGTCCTCATTGCTGAATAGATCAATTAAACATGCCAAGTAGGTGACATTCTGCACAAGTGTTCATTAATCCTTAGTGATTGTTCAGAACACCAGACTGACCACATAACTAAACAAAGCGAATGTAATAGGTGAAGAAGAGGCAGTGTTCAGATAGGGGTATTGGTTGAATTGTATTTGTCTCGACACAAAAGGCTTTATTGTGCCTTCATCGATTATAAGAAAGCATTTGATTTAGTAGACCGGTCCTCACTGTGGTCTAAGATAATTTCATGCGGTATTAATGGTAATGTGTTGAAAGTTGTATACAACATGTAAAAAAATGCTAAATCATGTATAAATCAGGGCCAGGCTGTGTCAGCCTTCTTCTCATGTGATGTAGAGGTATGGCAAGGAGAAAACTTGTGTCCTTTGTTATTTGCTATTTACCTGAACCATTTTGAACACTGTTAGTCACAATCATAACGGACTTGACATGGCAGCTGGTTAAATTTACAACAACCTTAGTGATGATGATGTAGAAAATGTATGTTCTACTATATGCTGATGACACTAGAATGATTCAATCAAATACAGATTTCTTGCTTGTGTATAGCGGAACTATGTCAACTCTTCTAATGGTTGACATTTGGTTGTTTCAAGTGTCAACTATATTGTGAATCTGTAATTATTAGTCTATATTGATACAATTGATTTACACAGTACCATGTCTACACAAGGCATGGCAAGCGTAAACAGAACTGTAGAATGCATTTTATATCAATAAAGTGTAGGATATTTGACTCTATAGTTGTCCAGAATATAAATTTTCTATGTTTGTCACCTACAGGTGACAGAATATAAATTTTCTATGTTTGTCACCTACAGGTATCTACAAACAATACATCTTTAACCAATAGACACCACAGTCATACCATTTTATAATAATTAAATGAACATCAAAATAAACACAACTTGCAATTATAGAAAATCAATAGTTTTGAAGATAAAAAGTGTTAGGCAACTGTTCAGTCTAACAGGGGTCAAGTGTGTCTACTCTGCCTTGGCGCTGTGACCAATTAAAGATTAGTCAAAGTCTCAATGGAACAGTGGCACTAGGCTGCAGAGTTAGGCATGCTGTTGACTTTGTGGCACATTACACAAAATCTACTGTTGGGGGTGGTCTCAAGGGCCCTTCTCAAAACCACATCACTAGATAATGTAAAACTTTTGCACTTTGGGGGCCCCTTAGGTGCCCTTAGAATGATTCAATCAAATACAGATTTCTTGTATATAGTGGCAGCACCCTAAGATACATCTATGCAAAATTAGAAAAAAAGTTGCTGAACAGTTTTTGAAAAAACAGGCAAAATATTACATTTTTACCAGTGTTGGGGTCCTTGGAGGCCCTAGGGAACCCTTAAAATGATTCAATCAAATACAGATTTCTCGTGCATAGTGGCAGTGCCCTAAGATATGTCTACGCAAAATTTTAGAAAAAGTTGCCGAACGGTTTCTGAAATACGGCAGCTAATGGCAGATGGCGGACGCAGAGTGATGGCAATAGTCCCTTGGACCTTCGGCCAAAGGACTAAAAACTAATACAGCCACAACAATGATAAAGACATATTCACCCCTCATAAATACACATACGACTATAATTGACCATTTCAATCAACAACAAGATATGCACGTGCACACGTATGTACGAAAACACGCACACACGACACCACCTAGCAGATGACATTGATTAGAGTGTATATAGCAGCAACTAACAGCACCTCTGACAGTACTGTAATCAATACTCGAGACACATTCACCACAGCAATAGAGCATTACCTTGCCAGATTCTTCATCAAACTTTGACTCGGCATTGGAGAGACTACAGAAGGCTGTCGACAGATGATGAATGCGACTGGAAACATATTATATATTAACAGGTATTCTCAGATCCACTAAGAAACAATCTATAGAGTTTACTGGCACAGAAACAAAATGACATCAATGCATTGAAGTGTGACTGAATGCAAATTTCTTGGCATACTGTTATCGGTAGTGAAAATGCAAATATAGCATGACAACTTTCTTCATGATTTTACACAAACGTACAACAAACATTGTCCTGTGTCAACTGTACAACCTAAAGTATTAACAATAAGTTTAAAAAAACCGTGGTTTACTAAAGGACTCAGAAACGCATGTATCAAGAAAAATCATTTGTATCAAGCATTTCTATCATCCAGATCAATTATCTCGAAAACTAGATATAAATCATATAAAAATAAATTAACAGGTATTCTCAGATCCACTAAGAAACAATCTATAGAGTTTACTGGCACAGAAACAAAATGACATCAATGCATTGAAGTGTGACTGAATGCAAATTTCTTGGCATACTGTTATCGGTAGTGAAAATGCAAATATAGCATGACAACTTTCTTCATGATTTTACTCAAACGTACAACAAACATTGTCCTGTGTCAACTGTACAACCTAAAGTATTAACAATAAGTTTAAAAAAACCGTGGTTTACTAAAGGACTCAGAAACGCATGTATCAAGAAAAATCATTTGTATCAAGCATTTCTATCATCCAGATCAATTATCTCGGAAACTAGATATAAATCATATAAAAATAAATTAACAGGTATTCTCAGATCCACTAAGAAACAGTATTATAGCAGTTTACTCGCACAGAAACTAAATGACATTGCTGGCACCTGGAAAGTATTTAAAAGTGTAATGGGAACACATCGTGTAGGGAATCATTTCTTCTTTGTTAATAATGACGTGACCATTAGTAATAAGGAAGATGTAGCGAACACGTTTAACAATTATTTCACTAACATCCGCCCGGAATTGTCAAAGGATATAGCGGCACCAACAAATGTTTCTTTAAAAAACAGAAATAATCAAAAAGTATTTCTAACTCCAGTTAAAGAAGAGGAAGTTATCCGAGCTGTGAACAACTGGGAAAGTAAAACATCCATAGATTAGATTTAACAAGATTGCCATCCAGAGAATTAACTCTAGATGGCAGGTGGACAAGGAAGCCCTTTGGCTTATCGAGAGTCCAACCCTTTTATCTACATATATCCAGCCCTTCTGAGGTATGTGTCGATTTTATTTTTAAACATATTCACACTACTAGCACCCACACAATCATCAGATAATCTGTTCCATTCATTCACAGTCCTTTGTTAAAATGAGAACTTTCTCACGTCTAATCTACACTGCTCCTTTACTAATGTAACTTCATGTCCTCTAGTCTTTCTATCTTTCTTAACTGAAAAAAACATATTTCTATCAATATTTTCATAACCATTCAATATTTTAAACACTTCTATCTGATCTCCTCTCAATCTCCTGGTCTCTAGTGTTGTTAAACCACATTCTTTTAGGCGTTTTTCATAACTAAGATCCCTCAGTTTTGGTATCATTTTAGTCGCTCTCCTCTGTACTCTTTCTAGCATATCTATGTCCTTCTTGCGGTATGGCCTCCACGCTTGTATACAATATTCTAAATGAGGCCTAACTATTGTTTTGTACAGCGGTATTATTAGTTCTTTTTCTTTATATGCTATATTTCGCCTAATCAATCCAAGGATTTGATTTCCCTTTGAAGCTGCAATTCCACACTGCTCTGAAACCTTCATGTCAGCACTAATTGTCAGCCCTAAGTCTTTTTCTTTTACAGTAGTACTTAGTACAGTTCCCCCATTGTATATTCTACATATTCGTTCCCATGTCCTGTGTGGAGGCATTTACATTTCCCAAAATTGAACAACATTTGCCACTTTTCAGACCATTTGATCAACCTGTCAAGATCATCTTGTAAATGCTGTCTATCACCATCACTTTCAATCCTTCTAAACACTTTTGTATCATCTGCAAATTTCAACACCTTGCTAGCTATATCATCGTCCAAATCGTTTATATATATTAAGAATAATATAGGTCCCAGTACTGATCCCTGTGGAACCCCACTCAAAACTGATTTCCAGTTTGAAGCCTCCCCATCAACAACTACCCGTTGTCTTCTGTCAATCAGCCATTTTTCTATCCAGTTAATTATACCATTTCCTATGCCATGGGCCTTTAGTTTAAGCAGTAATCTCTGATGTGGCACTTTGTCGAAAGCTTTTTGAAAATCTAAGTAGATGATATCTACTGGTGATCCATCATCTACCCACTTAGTGATATCTTCCAAAAAACATAACATATTTGTTAAGCATGACCTCGCTTTTAGAAACCCATGTTGAGATGGGTTTATCAAGTTGTGTTTAACAAGAAAATCCACCATGTGATCTTTAATTAGTCTTTCTAATAATTTACAAATCACTGATGTTAAACTCACTGGTCTATAGTTCTCTGACTTGTTTCTCGAACCTTTTTTAAATAACGGTATAATGTTTGCTTCTTTCCATTCTAAAGGAACCACTCCCTCTTCTAATGACAAGTTGAAAACTGTTGCAAGCGGTATGCTAATTTGTTCTACAATTTCCACTAGTAGTTTGGGTGGAATACCATCCACTCCAGGTGATTTATTTTCCTTCATAGCCCTAATTTTCTTAGCTACCATTTCTGGGGTTACAATTAACTGTCTGAAATATTCTGATTCTGCCCCCTTGAACTTAGCCTCTGGTACTGGCAGTGAACTAGTGTCTTCTCTGGTAAACACTGAACTAAAATACTCATTTAGGTCTTCAGCCATTAAGAATCCTTCTGATATTATATTTCCAGCGCTATCTTCTAGAGGACCGACCTTATCCTGAACTTTCTGTTTTCTTCGAACATACGCATAAAAACTCTTGCTGTCATGTTTTATATTACAAGCTAATTTATGTTCATAGCTTCTCTTTGAATTTATAATTTCAGCTGTAGCTTGGTTTAGTGCTTCTTTATAAAGGTTGTAGTCTTCGTCATTGCCAGTACGTCTATAAGACTTCCACATCATTTGTTTATACTTAATTTTTCTAATGGCTTCTTTCGATAAGTATTTCTTTCTGGTCCGTTTCCCTTGTTTTTGAAGGGAACAAATTTATCTACGATGCACTCTATTTCATTCTTTAAGATATTCCAGCATTCTGTTGCTGTCTTATTCTTCAGTGTATTATTCCAGTCTATCTTTGCTAAATATTTCCTCATTTCCTTATATCTTCCTTTGTGGAAATTTCTCCTCAACTGCTTTTTATTATTTCTTTCTGATTTTACTTTGATGGTAAAATGTATCTGGTTGTGATCACTACTTCCCAGAGGCTCACATAATTTAACATTGTCAACTAATTCATTCTGTGAGGACAAAACTAAGTCTAACACATTCTCTCCCCTGGTTGGTTCTAGCACATGTTGAGAAAGGAAACTATCTTGTACTAAAACTAAAAACTTGTGGTCCTCACTACCCATACTCTGTAGAGATTTCCATTTTATATGCCCATGGTTAAAATCCCCCATAATAACACAGTCCCGTTTGCTCACTTCCCTTATAGCGTTTTGTATTTTTTCATTCTCTTCTATGCTTATGTTTGGACTTCGATAAACTAATCCAACCGTTAACGTTGAGTTTCCTGTAACTATGTTACACCAAACAGCTTCTTCGCAATCTGCTTCTCTGTCTAATTTTATTTCATAAGCCTGGATAGATTCTTTAATATATAAAATAACTCCACCTCCCCTTCTTCCTATTCTATCTTTCCTAAACATTACATATCCTGTCAGTCCCAATTCGGCATCTGATATATCGGTGGTTGCCCATGATTCGGTTATACCTATTATGTGAGGGTCAATATCTTCTACCATAATGTTTAGTTCATTTCTTTTGTTTACTATACTCCTTGCATTTAAACAAACACATTTATACCCAGCTTCAGAACAGTTTTCCAGACTGTTCTTTGCTGAATTATTTTTGCTGCCTTTATCTATGCCTCCAGTTTCAGGCTTCTCTGCGAGTCCCCCCTGCGAATTTAGTTTAAATAGATGCAACCTGTCCCACTGTCAACAGATCGCAGCAGATTCTCTGAGAATACTGCTGCCCCCTTTCCACTTAGATGGAGGCCATCTCTCATGTACATATCTTCTCTCCCAACAAAGTACCCCCATAAATCTATGAATCCCACGCCCTCTTCCTCACACATCTGCTCAACTAGTGCGTTGATCGCCATCCTCTTACAGTTTCTGTATCTTGCCCCCCTTCCTCCCATTACTGGCAAAATTCCTGAGAGAATAACCTGTTCCACTCTTGTCTTCTTTAGCTTCCTCACTAGATGTCTGTACTTCTGAACTATACCAGTTGTTCCCTCCTTGTCTGCATTGTTTGTCCCAACGTGTACTAGTATAGACCCTCCCTTGCCATGCCCCAATACCTTCTCTACCCTTTCGGTCACATGCTCTATCCTAGCCCCCGGTAGACATACAACAACGTCCTTCCCCTCGCATATAGTCTTGTCTGTTTTTCTCAGAATTGAATCGCCCATAAACACTCTCTCTTTTCTCCTTGCCCCCTCAATCACTGCCTCGGAGTAGCTCCTCCGGTTTGCATATGTCTGGTTGTTGTCTTTTCCTCTTGTCATCTTCTCTCCTGTCACATTCTCTTCCATTCCCTTCTTTCCTGTCGCGTTTTCTCTTGTCCCCTTTCCTCCTGTCATCTTCTCTTCTAGCACATTTACTCTCACTTCCTTTCGTCCCTTCTTCTTTCCTCCCATCACATTTTCTTCTCTCCTCTCCCGTCCCTTTTCCCCGGCTACCTCCTTCACTACGGTCACTTTCTCCCCTGTCACCTTCACGCCTGTCATGTTTTCTGTTTTTTGCTGAACACTCTGTCTTCTTCCATCAGTCTTCTGTCTCACAGTCTTACCAACTGCCTCTGTGGTATCTACCTCTTCACCACCTGTATCGCTGTCGTGTCTCTCCTCGTTCTCTACAGTCTGACTACCTGCTGATCTATCCCCACTGGCCCGTTTTCTCTTCCTCTGCCGAACACTTTTCCTCCGTCCCTCTGTTTTCTCAATGTCTTGTTCCTTCACACCGGTCACCTTCCTTCCTCTCAGTCTCCTTTCTTCAGTCTCCGTGTCACAACTCTGCTCCTTCTGTGTTGTAGAATTCTCAACTCTCTCCGCGTCATCCCTCTCTGCTCCATCTATTTCTATGTTGAGTCTCGCCTCCATCTCCTTCACTATATCCGTCAACTTACACACCTCCTTCATCAGACATTCCACCCTCAAACACCCCATACACCGAAAGGTGAATCCGTCATCTTTGGTCTCTGCCCATGATTTTGGACAGCCAGACAACGCAAAATCCACCCAGCTCTGGCAGTCGTTGCAAACTAGGTGTCGTTTTGCCCTGAGTTGCCGCTTGCAAGGTGCCATATCAGAATTTATTTATGTTCAAAGTAGTTTTATGTAGTCTTTGAAAAGACTTTTCTGTGTACAATTTACACCAGATTGTTTAGGTTATAGTTAGTTATATTTGTTAACACACAGTGACACACCGTGCCTTACCTAGTTACGATGTCGATGACAATGTATTCAAGTTAGGCTTAGATACAAGGTAGTCTTTACAAAGACTGTTTCCTGTGTACTATTATACACTTTAAAAGATTGCTATTTCAGGTTTTAATTACTCATCTAACTACACCGATTATCTCAAATAACGCTATTCTATTGTCGTTCACGGTACGCTAACTTCGCCAGTGACCTACTTTGTAAACAACGTTCCGATTACATTAACGTCCCCAATTATCGCTCGCAAATCGCCTACTTTTAATCTACCCTAGATTACTCCCTCTAGCTAACTTTTAACAAAAAATATTGCTTAATATATATCTATAATTACGTTATGTATCCTATATGCTCAATAATATCACTTATTTTGATCAAATATCCTTATATTTTTGCAAGTTTGCTGCACCAAATTCAAATCAATTCACCACCGGAAGTCCCCCAAATGCTTTTTTTTTTGATTACGAAGACATAAGTCATGCATTTGGTAAAAAAGTTATTAACTCTGTTGCAAAACTCATCAGTTACATTTGCAACCTATCTTTCACCACTGGAGTATTCCCAGAGAAAATAAAACTAGCAAAGGTTATCCCACTCTGTAAGTCTGGGGATAAGTACATCTGTGCTAATTATAGGCCTATTTCACTATTACCACAGTTCTCTAAAATATTTTTAGAAAAAATTTCAGTTCTCGTTTAGATAGCTTTATTACCAAACACAAACTGATAAACCCAAGCCAATATGGATTTCAACAAAATATGTCAACATGTCATGCACTAATAGGTCTTGTTGATGAAATAACCCAAACATTGGATGCAAAAATATGCTATTAGTGTTTTTATTGATTAAGAAAGGCATTTATCACGGTCAATCACCAACTGTTATGTAAAAGATGGAATTTCTTGGTATCTGTGGTGTGGCATGTAAATGATCTTAAAAACAGAAAACAATTTGTGTCTATTGACAAATGTAATTCTGATGTGTGCAATATCTCATGTGGTATCCCCCAGAGGTTCGATTTTGGGCCCTAAACTATTTATTCTATATGTTAATGATATGTGTAACATATCTAATCTTGTAAAATACATCCTCTTTGCAGACGATACTAATATCTTTTAAGCAAATAGCGATATCAATAGACTATATGAAACAGTATATATGTTGTTTGGAAATCGTATACTTAAAAAATGTTAATATAAAAATACAAAATGTTAATATCGAAAGAGTGAAGGTCACCAAGTTTCTGGGTGTGTTTGTTGATGATCTGCTAAATTGGAAAATATGTACAATCAAAGCTTTTAAAAACTACAGCAATAATACACAGATGCAGTCATCTGCAGGTTGTCTTGTAAACAAATATTAATGTTACGGAAACAGCGACAATGACTCATATGACTGCCCGTGGTGAAAGCCAAAAAGAAGCCACAGACATGATTATGGGAGTGCTGAGTGCAAAAACGAAGACCAGTATTGGATTTTGGAATATGAGGACCGTATTGTATGAAACTGGAAAACTGGCACAGATAAACACAGAAATGAGACGATACAGCCTGCACATCCTTGGAGTGAGCGAAAAGCAGGTGGACCAGATCAGGAAGACTGACAACGGCAACAGGAGAGACGGTGCTGTATTCTAGACGAGACGACAACCAGCATCGTGAAGGTGTAGCAGTTCTCCAGAAGAAAGGGGTAGAAAAGTCAACTGCTGGAGTGGAAACCTGTCAGCAATCGTCTGATGAGAGTTTGACTGAAGGGGAGACACGGAAATATCACCCTCCTCCAGTGCTACGAACCGACCAATGACGGAAAGGCTGAGGACAAGGATGCTTTCTATCAAAGCCTTCAAGAAGAAGTGTACAGGTCACCACGCCATGACGTCACAATTGCCATGGGAGACCTGAATGGAAAAGTTGGCAGTGACAACACCCACAACGACAGGGTGATGGGAAGGAACAGATCATGAACAACAAATATGAAAGACTGGTGAACTTTTGTGGCATGAACAATCTTGTCATTGGAGGGACCCTTTTCCAACACCCTGACATCCACAAACTGACTTGGTACTCACTAAACAGAAAGGACTGTAATCAGATTGACCATCTGATGATCAACGGCAAGTGGCACCACTCTCTATTAGACGTGGTAGTGAAGCGAGGAGCCAAAGTCGGAAGTAACCATCATCTGGTCACAGCTTACATCAAGCTGAAACTGAAAAGTACAGGACACCAAACAATGGGTAAAAAAAGATATGATGTTGAGAGGCTTAGGGACCCAGCAGTTGAAGTGAAAAACAGATTTTGAGTTCTGAGTGGCCTTGAAGAAGAAAACGACTCCACAGAAGACATCGACACAACCTGGAGCCAGATAGCCTCCATCTACACCAAGAGCAGCAAAGTCAGCCTAAGACACGGCAATGGAAGAGAACAGACTGGATAACATCAACAACATTGGAAGCCATCAACAAAAGAACAAGCTACTGGAAGCAAAATCAGAAAGACTAAAAGAAAAATACAAAGAGCAATATAGAGAAGAACATCGGGAGGTCAAAAGACGAGCTTATATGGAAGACCTGGCAAAACGGGTGGAAGAAGCGGCTGAGAGAAATTAACAAGAATCCGTGTACAAAATAACCAAGATCATTAGTGGGAAATGTCGTACCACTTCCAATACCCAAATTAAAGCAAGCAAGGAAATCTCCTCACAACAGAAAAGGAGCAAGAAACGCAATGGACAGAACACTTCAGTGAAGTACTAAACAGGTCACCACCAGAAGAGGAAGCTGTTGTAGAAAAAGCACAAGCAGACCTGGAAATAAACACAGATGCTCCCCAGAGAGCAGAAATCATTGCAGCCATCAGGACATTAAAGAATGGAAAGGCACCTGGGCATGGTAACCTCAATGTTGAACTGTTCAAAGCAGACCCCGAGCTTGCAGCTAACATCCTGGAACCCTTGTTCACAGTCATCTGGGAACGGGAACAGGTACCAACAGAATGGACCAAGAGAGTGATCGTCAAAATATCTAAGAAGGGGGCCCTTAGTGACTGTAACAACTGGCGAGGGATCACCCTTCTGTCAGTACCAAGCAAGATCATCATGCAGCGGATCACAGAGGCTGTAGATGCAACACTACGGAAGGAATAGGCTGGGTTTCGCAGAGGAAGTGGAAGCTCTGACCAGATTTTTACACTGAGGAACATCATCGAGCAGTCGCATCATCAAAGCTTTCTACACCAACTTCACCTGCAATGTTGGAACCAGCGATATTCACTTTGACTTTGATGTCAAGACAGGTGTGAGACAGGGCTGTGTTATGTCAGCTGTCCTTTTCAAAGTTGTCATCGGCTGGGTCAAGCGACGAGTGACAGACGATGTACCAAGAGGGCTTCGTTGGACTCCCTTTTCTGTACTAGACGATCTGGACTTTGCCGATGACCTTGCTTTTCTGTTCCACACTCACAAACACATCCAGGAGAAGATTTGGCTGTCAGGTTGGTTTGCGACTCAGCCGGAAGATGAAAGTCATGACCCTGCATGTTAACATGCCAGCCTCTCAGTGAAGATGGACAACATTCACTTACCTTGGAAGTGTCATTAGCAAAGATAGGGGAGCTGGCATAGACATCCGCAACAGACTGAATTAGGCACGGAATGCCTTCATGAGCCTACTTGCAGTTTGGCGATCAGCACAGTACAGCACAAGAACAAAACTCAGAATTGTCCAGAGTTGCATGCTGTCAACATTGCTGTATGGGGCGGAGTGCTGGAGAATGTTGGAGAAGGACCTATCCAGACTGTCCACATAAAACACGACCTGCCTCAGAAAAATCCTCAGGATCTTCTGGCCAAGAACCATATCCAACCAGGAGTCGCTTGCCCAATGCCAGGAGGAGGACATACCCACCATCAATTTAAAAGAAGACGCTGAATGTGGATTGGACATGTCCTTCGCATAGATGCAGATACCATCATAAAAACAGTTGTCTGGTGGACGCCAGAAGGGAAGCGGAAACGTGGGTGCCCAAAGACAACATGGAGGAGAACAATGGAGGTGGAGCTGAGGGAATTGAACCACAGCTGGGGCTCCATACAGCGAATGGCCGGAGACAGAGGTGGAGGAACTTCGTTGCTGCCTTAAACGCCAGCGGGCATAACGGGTAGTAAGTAAGAAATCTAAACAAAATCATCAACAAATAGAATTATGCAATTGTGGTAACTACCACATGTGTTAACATGTGTTAACATGTGTTAAAATGTGTTAACATGTGTTAACATGTGTACTCATATCATATACTTTAAATATGGAACATGAATATCTTCCCTTACACAATATCAATTATGATTGCTAGAGTAGATGAATAGCAAGTTCAATAAACGCAACTCAAATGTCTAAATATACATGTCAGGGGTAAACTTACATATAAGTCAATGACTTCCTGTTTACCCCCTTCAAACATTGTACAGTGCACATTCTCACTTGTATTATAGTAAACTTGTTTATATATATATATATATACTGCTGTTGCCAATGTTTTGAATAAAAATGTTTTGAATAAAAATGTTCATTCATATGATAATCATAACACAAACAAAAATATATGTAAACACACATCATACGTTTCACTTGTGTGATAAGCATCTTTCTGTAAACATTGGTGTACATGTCTGCAATGGTGACATTTTAAATCTATGATAACAAGGATGTCTAAATTATACAATAAGGTCGTTTTTGATATAAAGGTTTATAACTGACTTTCAAATTACACCAAGAAATTAATTCCCATTGCTTACCATCTCTTGCCACATTTTGGATAAGTTTCAATATAACACTGCAATAGTTACACGACTAGCATCGCGTAAGATATCTGCGCATGCGTCAGGTGTAGTCCATTCCGATTTTTCTGCTCCACTGTTATCGATTATTTTCACGATTTCGAAACGTTTTTATTACTGTTAACTGTGTGAGGTACTACTTTAGATATACCAGAATATAATCCCATGGTGATATATGCGATCAAATCACGCTAAGACATGATTTGACAAAGGTTTAGCCTTAGCTTCCATAACAACCAGTTCAAAACAAGATGGCGAATCTGTAAACAACTTACACAAAGCGCGCCAAAACCAAATCGCCCCTAAAACAACCCCAAATCAGTCCATTCACACAAAGCTTACGTAATTATACTGTTACAAATCCGGATTGTACGCTGTCAGCAACACACAAGAAACCAACAGCAAACACAATATACAATACATTTTTGCATTTTATTACTGTCTTTTACATGTACTGTGATTTAACAAGATTTAACAAGATTGCCATCCAGAGAATTAACTCTAGATGGCAGGTGGACAAGGAAGCCCTTTGGCTTATCGAGAGTCCAACCCTTTTATCTACATATATCCA
>CM034533.1:67845011-68008931 GCA_020002185.1 Paraescarpia echinospica | reverse complement strand
CAACCCCAAATCAGTCCATTCACACAAAGCTTACGTAATTATACTGTTACAAATCCGGATTGTACGCTGTCAGCAACACACAAGAAACCAACAGCAAACACAATATACAATACATTTTTGCATTTTATTACTGTCTTTTACATGTACTGTGATTTAACAAGATTTAACAAGATTGCCATCCAGAGAATTAACTCTAGATGGCAGGTGGACAAGGAAGCCCTTTGGCTTATCGAGAGTCCAACCCTTTTATCTACATATATCCAGCCCTTCTGAGGTATGTGTTGATTTTATTTTTAAACATATTCACACTACTAGCACCCACACAATCATCAGATAATCTGTTCCATTCATTCACAGTCCTTTGTTAAAATGAGAACTTTCTCACGTCTAATCTACACTGCTCCTTTACTAATGTAACTTCATGTCCTCTAGTCTTTCTATCTTTCTTAACTGAAAAAAACATATTTCTATCAATATTTTCATAACCATTCAATATTTTAAACACTTCTATCTGATCTCCTCTCAGTCTCCTGGTCTCTTGTGTTGTTAAACCACATTATTTTAGGCGTTTTTCATAACTAAGATCCCTCAGTTTTGGTATCATTTTAGTCGCTCTCCTCTGTACTCTTTCTAGCATATCTATGTCCTTCTTGCGGCATGGCCTCCACGCTTGTATACAATATTCTAAATGAGGCCTAACTATTGTTTTGTACAGCGGTATTATCCAAGGATTTGATTTCCCTTTGAAGCTGCAATTCCACACTGCTCTGAAACCTTCATGTCAGCAGTAATTGTCAGCCCTAAGTCTTTTTCTTTTACAGTAGTACTTAGTACAGTTCCCCCCATTGTATATTCTACATATTCGTTCCCATGTCCTGTGTGAAGGCATTTACATTTCCCAAAATTGAACAACATTTGCCACTTTTCAGACCATCTTGTAAATGCTGTCTATCCCCATCACTTTTAATCCTTCTAAACACTTTTGTATCATCTGCAAATTTCAACACCTTGCTAGCTATATCATCGTCCAAATCGTTTATATATATTAAGAATAATATAGGTCCCAGTACTGATCCCTGTGGAACCCCACTCAAAACTGATTTCCAGTTTGAAGCCTCCCCATCAACAACTACCCGTTGTCTTCTGTCAATCAGCCATTTTTCTATCCAGTTAATTATACCATTTCCTATGCCATGGGCTTTTAGTTAAAGCAGTAATCTCTGATGTGGCACTTTGTCGAAAGCTTTTTGAAAATCTAAGTAGATGATATCTACTGGTGATCCATCATCTACCCACTTAGTGATATCTTCCAAAAAACATAACATATTTGTTAAGCATGACCTCGCTTTTAGAAACCCATGTTGAGATGGGTTTATCAAGTTATGTTTAACAAGAAAATCCACCATATGATCTTTAATTATTCTTTCTAATAATTTACAAATCACTGATGTTAAACTCACTGGTCTATAGTTCTCTGACTTGTTTCTCGAACCTTTTTTAAATAACGGTATAATGTTCGCTTCTTTCCATTCTAAAGAAACCACTCCCTCTTCTAATGACAAGTTGAAAACTGTTGCAAGCGGTATGCTAATTTGTTCTACAATTTCCACTAGTAGTTTGGGTAGAATACCATCCACTCCAGGTGATTTATTTTCCTTCATAGCCCTAATTTTCTTAGCTACCATTTCTGGGGTTACAATTAACTGTTTTAAATAGTCTGATTCTGCCCCCTTGAACTTAGCCTCTGGTACTGGCAGTGAACTAGTGTCTTCTCTGGTAAACACTGAACTAAAATACTCATTTAGGTCTTCTGCCATTAAGAATCCTTCTGATATTATATTTCCAGAACTATCTTCTAGAGGACCGACCTTATCCTGAACTTTCTGTTTGCTTCGAACATACGCATAAAAACTCTTGCTGTCATGTTTTATATTACAAGCTAATTTATGTTCATAGCTTCTCTTTGAATTTCTAATTTCAGCTGTAGCTTGGTTTAGTGCTTCTTTATAAATGTTGTAGTCTTCGTCATTTCCAGTACGTCTATATGACTTCCACATCATTTGTTTATACTTAATTTTTCTAATGGCTTCTTTCGATAAGTATTTCTTTCTGGTCCGTTTCCCTTGTTTTTTAAAGGGAACAAATTTATCTACAATGCACTCTATTTAATTCTTTAAGATATTCCAGCATTCTGTTGCTGTCTTATTCTTCAGTGTATTATTCAGTCTATCTTTGCTAAATATTTCCTCATTTCCTTATATCTTCCTTTGTGGAAATTTCTCCTGAACTGCTTTTTATTATTTCTTTCTGATTTTACTTTGATGGTAAAATGTATCTGGCTGTGATCACTACTTCCCAGAGGCTCACATAATTTAACATTGTCAACTAATTCATTCTGTGAGGACAAAACTAAGTCTAACACATTCTCTCCCCTGGTTGGTTCTAGCACATGTTGAGAAAGGAAACTATCTTGTACTAAAACTAAAAACTTGTGGTCCTCACTACCCATACTCTGTAGAGATTTCCATTTTATATGCCCATGGTTAAAATCCCCCATAATAACACAGTCCCGTTTGCTCACTTCCCTTATAGCGTTTTGTATTTTTTCATTCTCTTCTATGCTTATGTTTGGACTTCGATAAACTAATCCAACCGTTAACGTTGAGTTTCCTGTAACTATGTTACACCAAACAGCTTCTTCGCAATCTGCTTCTCTGTCTAATTTTATTTCATAAGCCTGGATAGATTCTTTAATATATAAAATAACTCCACCTCCCCTTCTTCCTATTCTATCTTTCCTAAACATTACATATCCTGTCAGTCCCAATTCGGCATCTGATATATCGGTGGTTGCCCATGATTCGGTTTTACCTATTATGTGAGGGTCAATATCTTCTACCATAATGTTTAGTTCATTTCTTTTGTTTACTATACTCCTTGCATTTAAACAAACACATTTATACCCAGCTTCAGAAGTTTTCCAGACTGTTCTTTGCCGAATTATTTTTGCTGCCTTTATGTATGCCTCCAGTTTCAGGCTTCTCTGCGAGTCCCCCCTGCGAATTTAGTTTAAATAGATGCAACCTGTCCCACTGTCAACAGATCACAGCAGATTCTCTGAGAATACTGCTGCCCCCTTTCCACTTAGATGGAGGCCATCTCTCATGTACATATCTTCTCTCCCAACAAAGTACCCCCATAAATCTAGGAATCCCACGTCCTCTTCCTCACACATCTGCTCAACTAGTGAACTTACTACTGTGATTTTATATTAGCTGTGATATATAACTTAATCATAAAAACAATACCAACATCTATAGTGGAATATAATCTCGTTTTTGCTTTTGTTTTACTGCATTAACACAACTGTACAAGCAAAGCAGCTTGTGCAATAGCTGCTCTTATGATGGTGCCACCCAAAATGGGCACACCAGTGGTAGTTCTGATTAGTATCATTATTGCATTCATACCCAAATTCCCGATACACCTGGACCATACCCAATTCACGGACGATCCAAATGGTCTGCTAACATATGACAGGTCTTGCTGGACTGACACAAGTATTAGACTGGCACTAGCTTTCACCAGAGACTCCCGTAACAAGTACCACACCAAACTGGCTTATGCAATCCCTACATCGGGACACAAAACATGTTATCTTGTCCTACTAATCCTCTGTGGGGACATCCAAACAAACCCCGGCCCAGTCAGACACCCCTGTGGATTTTGTAAAAAGCCTGTTGCTTCAAATCACCGAGCAGTCTGCTGCGACCGGTGCAACCAATGGGTACATATTAAATGTTGTGACATAAGTCCAGATCAATATAATCTCCTCTGTAACAGTTCCTGTTCCTGGCACTGCATGAAATGCGACCATCCTAACTACAGTCATTCCTTCTTCCAAGACCACTTATTGAAATGTTCTCACAACCGATATAACAGCCTTAGTGACACAGACCAAAATAACCAAAACATTGACCCCCACACACAGATCTCTCAAACAAACTCGAATCGTACATCCCAAACCTGGGATCCAACCTTTGGACCAAACCCTCAAAATGCATCAACCCCTGAACGTCGTAAGAAAACCAAACGAAACACACTTAGCGGAATTCTAATGAATACCAACAGTGTCAAAAGCATTGCAAAGACAACCCAATTAAAAACAACTATTCAGTCAAATAATCCTGACATCATATTCCTAGTCGAAACCAAAATAGACAAAAACTACCCTACCTATTCGTTCCTACCACCTAACTATAGCGCCATCCGAAAGGACAGAAACACCCATGGTGGTGGAGTTCTCATAGCCTTCCACGATGACATTGTAGCAGAACCACTTACAAAACTAAACTCAAGCTGTGAAATAGTATGGAAAAAAATCCATTTCACACGAAACAAATCCATATACTTTGCATCCTACTACCGACCTCCCAGTGACCACCTTAAATCCCTTGAAGCTCTCCACGAATCCCTAACAAAACTGTACAGATCACAAAAAACTTCTCCTAATGTAGTTATAGCAGGTGACTTCAACCTTCCTGATATTAACTGGGGCAAGCAGCAAACCACTGACAACAGAACTGCCAGCAAGCATAACAAACTGCTAGAAATAATTAGAGAATTTGGATTACAAAACATGGTCAACGATCCCACACGAGGTGATTCCGGCAATATCCTTGACCTCATACTCACTTCTAATCCATCGATAATTGCTAACACTCACACCACTCCCGGCATGAGTGATCATGGAGCTGTGACCTTTAACGTAAACCTAAATCCAATCCGTAACAGTAAACCACCACACAAAGTGTTCCAATATAAATCTGCAAACTGGGACAAGCTTAAAGATGACATAAAACAACTAACAACAACATACTTTGACACAAACCCAAATTCAACACATGTCAACACAAATTGGAACTTTTTCCGGAATAATCTTACTTCATTAGTCAACAATAATATTCCCAGCCGCAACACCAAAGCAAAAACCCACCTCCCCTGGATAACACGTGAAATAATAAGAATGCAAAGAAAACGCAACAAAAGCCACAAAAAAGCAAAACAAACTGGACGTAATAGTGACTGGGAAAGGTTTAGGCAACTCCGAAAACAAGCCACTAAAGCTGCAACCAAATCCTACTCAGACTATCTAAACAATCACATTGGAGACAGCCTAAAAACAAACCCAAAACAATTCTGGTTATTCATTAAAGCAAACAAACGAGAATACATTGGCATCCCTACACTGCAAGCAAACGACCAACCAATCACAAATGATCACGACAAAGCAAATACACTTAACAACCAATTTAGTTCCGTGTTTACTCAAGAAATCTACCCCATCCCCCAACTAGCTCCATCCATCTATCCCGATATGCCCTCCCTCGAAATCGGGATAGACGGAGTAATTAAGCAACTGAAAAACCTAAACCAAAATAAAGCTACAGGCCCCGACTAACTCCCAGCCAGAGTCCTTAAAGAGACTGCAGTGGAAATTGCCCCCATCTTCACACACATTTTCCAGCAGTCATACAACACTTGCAAACTCCCAGATGACTGGCTCCAAGCACTAGTAACACCAACACACAAAAAAGCCACAAATCAGACCCTGCTAATTATAGACCAATTTCGTTAACATGCATCCTCTGCAAAGTTATGGAGCACATCATTCTAAGCAACATGTGGAAACACTTACACAAACACAACATCGTCATCCACTTCCAACATGGATTCCAATCAGGTCTGTCTTGTGAATCTCAACTCATCGAGACAGTCCACGACTGGATGACTGCTATGGACAATAAGACACAAATAGATGCCATCCTACTCGATTTTGCCAAAGCCTTCGACAAAGTCCCCCATAAACGCCTCCTATCCAAATTTGCTTTCTATGGAATAACTGGAAACACACAAAACTGGATCAAATCGTTTCTATCCAACCACAAACAGAGAGTCTCAGTCAATGGAGCCCTGTCGGACAGAACAAATGTTACATCTGGTGTACCACAGGGCTCAGTCCTAGGACCTGTCCTATACATAAACGACATAACCGAAAATGTCCAATCTTCCGTACGTCTCTTTACAGACGACAGCATTATATATCGCAAAATCACATCCGAAACCGACCACGAAACTCTCCAATCTGACCTGATCAAACTCCAAACATGGTCTAATAAATGGCAGATGGAATTTAACATATCTAAATGTGTGCATCTCCCAATAACAAACAAAACCAAACCCAGACTACATTCATATTCACTCTTTGGCATACCACTCTCTATCGCCTCTAGCCACACATATCTTGGAATAAAATTAGATTGTAAACTAACCTGGGCTAACCATATCACTGACATAGCTTCCAAATCTTCAAAAGTCCTAGGCATGATCAAACGAACCCTCGGACCATGCAAACCTGAAGTAAAAGAAACAGCCTATAACATGCTAATCCGACCAAAACTCGAGTATGCCTCTCCCATATGGAACCCACACACTGCCACCCAAATTAAACACCTTGAAAGAGTACAACACTGTGCTGCCAGATTTGTCAGAAATGACCACAGACGCCAAACAAATGCAGCAGACCTAATAGCCACCCTTCGATGGTCAACTCTTGAACGACGACGCATTATCAAACAAGCCATGACATTTTACAAAATATTAAATAACATAATCAACATCACACCCCCACCAGGTCTACTAACACAGTCAAAAACTGTGGACACTACGTAGCCCCTAGGTGCCGCATCAATGCAGCAGTGTTCTCTTTCTACCCTCAAGCTGTTCGAATCTGGAATATGATTCCACCACCAATTACTGAACTAGAAAGCCCCATAGCGTTTCAAACAGCGTTTATGAACCTCCCTTTCACCACACCCAATCATCTAAAGTGCCTATAAAACAAACAAACTACCCACAACACATGCGCACAAACAAGCACCATACAACTCCTGCGTTAGCTCAAGTTTGGGCTGTTTGGAGTAAATCACCTAAGACCTAAGACTAATTCTTTTTTCCCCAGCAATTATGACAGGACAATATTATTAATGCAAGTCAACAAGAAAAGGTTTCTGATGACTTATGTGTGATTTTCTTATTATTACAACTAGAGTTACATGTTTGCTTGATACATATACAGGCAGGTGGACAAAAGGTAAAACCATCAACAAATTACCAACCATAAATGCCAAAGACAAGTAACTGTTACATTTTGAAGTTCATCCACAACACCATTAACACACTTGGTTGACAAACCTTGCAAATAATCGAGGTAGTTCATCACTCAGCTCAGTGTTTATTTCATCGTAGATTTGTCTTGTTTCATCTAACTCATCCTGGGCCTAAAATAAGACAAAGAACATTGTCCTTGTATTATCTAATCCTTATTTATAAAATATTAAATGTGTACATGCACGTCGTTAGGTGATCATAGCATTGAGCATGTAACAATTCCTTTCAACCATTATCTGTGACATTCCAAAACAGCAAATAATTCAATCAACATCCATATACAGTGGAACCTCCCTATTAAGGGCGCCCTTGGGACTGGACAAAAGTGACCTGAATAGCGAGGTGACCTTATTAGCAGGACTAATTTCCTATACTTTACTGTTATGGAAATATTTTGGGACTGTCCCGTGGTGACCTTAATTGTGAGGTGGCTGTATTACAGAGGTGACCATAAAACAAGGTTTGACTGTGTAAGTAACCATGCCATAGACCTGGGAAAGATGAGATACAACTTTGTGTAATATGACTTTCTACACTCACTTTTGCAACCTTGGCTTCGTCTCTCTTCTTGGCATTCAGCATTGACTGGAAGTTGTGGCGAGCGCTATCGTAGTCTACCAACTTACGACCTCGTTTTGCAATCTTTGACTGCAAGCAGAACCCACTGCCAAACATCACATTCTGGTTTGTTTGTCTTTGAGACAAGTCAACAATTAATAATAATAATAATAATGACAAACTTCTATAGCACATAAATCCCCAGGAATCTGAACATTACAAATCTTGACAGAATCTGTAGTAGTAGTAAGATGAGAGCAACACTGTTGTCAACATTTTAATAAGTACATCAACATTTATTTAAACAGGAGTTGTCATCTCTTATTTCTGTACAGAGAATATATTTAACAATAGTCAAAGGTTAACTCAATTACTATTTTATGGACATTATGACACTAAATGTCTTAGTATTTGTAACATCTCAGGTGATTAGAAATATATGTGTTACCATCATTATGTTTAATCTATTAGTAGTTTTGCAAATATACGCTTTGATGATGAAATAAAATATACCAGTTTTATAATGTACACAGAGACTGCTGAATGGCAATTATTCAGACCATTAAAGCTTCATATCTGGAGGTGAAATATAATGCTTTTCATTGCATGTTTAAACGATGTGTCAAAATAACACATGAAGTATAACAACGTTAATTTAGATGTATTGTTCAGAACAATTCTCAGATTTTTGGCATATTTAGTTACTCAAGACCTTAAACAATTCTGTGTCAATCCAATAAAAACCCTTGGACTTCCCCTTTTAACATGTACCAATTTTCAGAATGTTATCAGAATTTCAGAAACACCCATACTGACAGCAGGTTTTGATGTCTGATGTGTATGTGTCGTACCTTCATGACAGGAAAGTGACTGAGGTAAGTGGTGAGTGGCATATGGATCTCATCTGTCAGTTTCATCAGGTAGTCTTCCCATAGTATCGTCAGTTGCTGCAAACAATAACAGCTAGCTCATAATTATTAGGTTTATTAGCTCATACCCACCCATGGTTCACCAAACCATTTGTTTATGGTGGTGCCATCCGGTGTATTTATCACCACACAATTGTCCCTGGTAAAAGAACAGTTCTTCAAATAAGCAATACATATAATAACAAATATTATTCTGATACGTCTACACATGTCCATTTCCTAACAGCCATGTTGGCGTCAAGAGTGACAGACTACCATTGGGGCAAGTTTAGGACAAGGCGCAACCATGTGGCAACACAACACAATGAACACATCTCCATTTCCTAACAGCCATGTTGGCGTCAAGAGTGACAGACTACCATTGGGGCAAGTTTAGGACAAGGCGCAACCATGTGGCAGCACAACACAATGAACACATCTCCATTTCCTAACAGCCATGTTGGCTTCAAGAGTGACAGACTACCATTGGGGCAAGTTTAGGACAAGGCGCAACCATGTGGCAACACAACACAATGAACACATCTCCATTTCCTAACAGCCATGTTGGCGTCAAGAGTGACAGACTACCATTGGGGCAAGTTTAGGACAAGGCGCAACCATGTGGCAGCATAACACAATGAACACATGTCCATTTCCTAACAGCCATGTTGGCGTCAAGAGTGACAGACTACCATTGGGGCAAGTTTAGGACAAGGTGCAACCATGTGGCAACACAACACAATGAACACATCTCCATTTCCTAACAGCCATGTTGGCGTCAAGAGTGACAGACTACCATTGGGGCAAGTTTAGGACAAGGCAACCATGTGGCACAGCCACAACACAATGAACACATCTCCATTTCCTAACAGCCATGTTTGACAGACTACCATTGGGGCAAGTTTAGGACAAGGCAACCATGTGGATGAACACATCTCCATTTCCTAACAGCCATGTTGGCGTCAAGAGTGACAGACTACCATTGGGGCAAGTTTAGGACAAGGCGCAACCATGTGGCAGCACAACACAATGAACACATGTCCATTTCCTAACAGCCATGTTGGCGTCAAGAGTGACAGACTACCATTGGGGCAAGTTTAGGACAAGGCGCAACCATGTGGCAACACAACACAATGAACACATGTCCATTTCCTAACAGCCATGTTGGCGTCAAGAGTGACAGACTACCATTGGGGCAAGTTTAGGACAAGGCGCAACCATGTGGCAGCACAACACAATGAACACATCTCCATTTCCTAACAGCCATGTTGGCGTCAAGAGTGACAGATTACCATTGGGGCAAGTTTAGGACAAGGCGCAACCATGTGGCAGCACAACACAATGAACACATGTCCATTTCCTAACAGCCATGTTGGCGTCAAGAGTGACAGACTATCATTGGGGCAAGTTTAGGACAAGGCGCAACCATGTGGCAGCACAACACAATGAACACATGTCCATTTCCTAACAGCCATGTTGGCGTCAAGAGTGACAGACTACCATTGGGGCAAGTTTAGGACAAGGCGCAACCATGTGGCAGCACAACACAATGAACACATGTCCATTTCCTAACAGCCATGTTGGCGTCAAGAGTGACAGACTACCATTGGGGCAAGTTTAGGACAAGGCGCAACCATGTGGCAACACAACACAATGAACACATCTCCATTTCCTAACAGCCATGTTGGCGTCAAGAGTGACAGACTACCATTGGGGCAAGTTTAGGACAAGGCGCAACCATGTGGCAACACAACACAATGAACACATCTCCATTTCCTAACAGCCATGTTGGCGTCAAGAGTGACAGACTACCATTGGGGCAAGTTTAGGACAAGGCGCAACCATGTGGCAGCACAACACAATGAACACATGTCCATTTCCTAACAGCCATGTTGGCGTCAAGAGTGACAGACTACCATTGGGGCAAGTTTAGGACAAGGTGCAACCATGTGGCAACACAACACAATGAACACATCTCCATTTCCTAACAGCCATGTTGGCGTCAAGAGTGACAGACTACCATTGGGGCAAGTTTAGGACAAGGCGCAACCATGTGGCAACACAACACAATGAACACATCTCCATTTCCTAACAGCCATGTTGGCGTCAAGAGTGACAGACTACCATTGGGGCAAGTTTAGGACAAGGCGCAACCATGTGGCAGCACAACACAATGAACACATCTCCATTTCCTAACAGCCATGTTGGCCAAGAGTGACAGACTACCATTGGGGCAAGTTTAGGACAAGGCAACCATGTGGCAACACAACACAATGAACACATGTCCATTTCCTAACAGCCATGTTGGCGTCAAGAGTGACAGACTACCATTGGGGCAAGTTTAGGACAAGGCGCAACCATGTGGCAACACAACACAATGAACACATCTCCATTTCCTAACAGCCATGTTGGCGTCAAGAGTGACAGACTACCATTGGGGCAAGTTTAGGACAAGGCGCAACCATGTGGCAGCACAACACAATGAACACATGTCCAGGGTGCACGGTGGATTTAGTTGACAGGTAGTCCGTCGGACTAGCTGACTCAGAAACAACTAGTCCTCATATTGTTTTACTAGTCCTTAAAAATCAATCATACTGTTGTATCATATATGTGTGACAGTTATGGCACATAGTAAAAGTGGCTTTTTTCATAAAGAAAACAAGCCGTTTCCCATTTCAATTAAACGTTCAACTAAATGTGTCATTAATAAAAACAAATACATGTGATTTCGTATATCCAATTGCAAAGTTATCAGAGGAAATGACTAGTTTAATCAGGGGCAGCAAACAGGAGTCGTGGACAAGGCGATGCCAGCAGAATTTGAAGCCTAACGGCGACAAAGGACCGACATTGTCGGACTAAGTTGCATCATTTGCCCTATACTTTTCATTAGCGTTTTCTTTCCCGAAGCCAACTAAACAATCAGTAACATTGCTGGCGTTTGGTAATTTGCTAAAATAATCACCCAATGCAGGAATAACGCAACTACCATCACGACGGGATAGCACGTAACGATGTCTGTAACCCGCGCATGTATGTTTGTCCATATCGCTCATCACTCATAGTCGCTAGGTGGCACTACCTGTTCTACGCTAACCGGATGTAAACAGCCGCCATTTACATTCACTGCGTTCAGCAAGTTTCCAATCTGACAGTCGTACGGAATATTTAGCTGCCTGTGATAAAATGCTACCTTACTGTCTGATTTTGTTTTATTCCATCACAACACCCAACTAGCGTATACATAGCGTAAATTAATTTACATAATAACAGCTAGTCCGATGGGACTGCTCCACTAAACATGGACTAGTCCGATCACTGAAACTACTCGTCCGGGACGATCGGACCGGCCTTATTTCGCAGCCTGCATGTCCATTTCCTAACAGCCATGTTGGCGTCAAGAGTGACAGACTACCATTGGGGCAAGTTTAGGACAAGGCGCAACCATGTGGCAACACAACACAATGAACACATGTCCATTTCCTAACAGCCATGTTGGCGTCAAGAGTGACAGACTACCATTGGGGCAAGTTTAGGACAAGGCGCAACCATGTGGCAGCACAACACAATGAACACATCTCCATTTCCTAACAGCCATGTTGGCGTCAAGAGTGACAGACTACCATTGGGGCAAGTTTAGGACAAGGCGCAATCATGTGGCAACACAACACAATGAACACATGTCCATTTCCTAACAGCCATGTTGGCGTCAAGAGTGACAGACTACCATTGGGGCAAGTTTAGGACAAGGCGCAACCATGTGGCAACACAACACAATGAACACATGTCCATTTCCTAACAGCCACAAGAGTGACAGTCCATTTCCTAACAGCCATGTTGGCGTCAAGAGTGACAGACTACCATTGGGGCAAGTTTAGGACAAGGCGCAACCATGTGGCAGCACAACACAATGAACACATCTCCATTTCCTAACAGCCATGTTGGCGTCAAGAGTGACAGACTACCATTGGGGCAAGTTTAGGACAAGGCGCAACCATGTGGCAGCACAACACAATGAACACATGTCCATTTCCTAACAGCCATGTTGGCGTCAAGAGTGACAGACTACCATTGGGGCAAGTTTAGGACAAGGCGCAACCATGTGGCAACACAACACAATACACATCTCCATTTCCTAACAGCCATGTTGGCGTCAAGAGTGACAGACTACCATTGGGGCAAGTTTAGGACAAGGCGCAACCATGTGGCAGCACAACACAATGAACACATCTCCATTTCCTAACAGCCATGTTGGCGTCAAGAGTGACAGACTACCATTGGGGCAAGTTTAGGACAAGGCGCAACCATGTGGCAGCACAACACAATGAACACATCTCCATTTCCTAACAGCCATGTTGGCGTCAAGAGTGACAGACTACCATTGGGGCAAGTTTAGGACAAGGCGCAACCATGTGGCAACACAACACAATGAACACATCTCCATTTCCTAACAGCCATGTTGGCGTCAAGAGTGACAGACTACCATTGGGGCAAGTTTAGGACAAGGCGCAACCATGTGGCAACACAACACAATGAACACATCTCCATTTCCTAACAGCCATGTTGGCGTCAAGAGTGACAGACTACCATTGGGGCAAGTTTAGGACAAGGCGCAACCATGTGGCAGCACAACACAATGAACACATGTCCATTTCCTAACAGCCATGTTGGCGTCAAGAGTGACAGACTACCATTGGGGCAAGTTTAGGACAAGGCGCAACCATGTGGCAGCACAACACAATGAACACATCTCCATTTCCTAACAGCCATGTTGGCGTCAAGAGTGACAGACTACCATTGGGGCAAGTTTAGGACAAGGCGCAACCATGTGGCAGCACAACACAATGAACACATCTCCATTTCCTAACAGCCATGTTGGCGTCAAGAGTGACAGACTACCATTGGGGCAAGTTTAGGACAAGGCGCAACCATGTGGCAGCACAACACAATGAACACATCTCCATTTCCTAACAGCCATGTTGGCGTCAAGAGTGACAGACTACCATTGGGGCAAGTTTAGGACAAGGCGCAACCATGTGGCAACACAACACAATGAACACATCTCCATTTCCTAACAGCCATGTTGGCGTCAAGAGTGACAGACTACCATTGGGGCAAGTTTAGGACAAGGCGCAACCATGTGGCAGCACAACACAATGAACACATCTCCATTTCCTAACAGCCATGTTGGCGTCAAGAGTGACAGACTACCATTGGGGCAAGTTTAGGACAAGGCGCAACCATGTGGCAGCACAACACAATGAACACATGTCCATTTCCTCCATTTCCTCCAACAGCCATGTTGGCGTCAAGAGTGACAGACTACCATTGGGGCAAGTTTAGGACAAGGCGCAACCATGTGGCAGCACAACACAATGAACACATCTCCATTTCCTAACAGCCATGTTGGCGACAAGAGTGACAGACTACCATTGGGGCAAGTTTAGGACAAGGCGCAACCATGTGGCAGCACAACACAATGAACACATCTCCATTTCCTAACAGCCATGTTGGCGTCAAGAGTGACAGACTACCATTGGGACAAGTTTAGGACAAGGCGCAACCATGTGGCAGCACAACACAATGAACACATCTCCATTTCCTAACAGCCATGTTGGCGTCAAGAGTGACAGACTACCATTGGGGCAAGTTTAGGACAAGGCGCAACCATGTGGCAGCACAACACAATGAACACATCTCCATTTCATAACAGCCATGTTGGCGTCAAGAGTGACAGACTACCATTGGGGCAAGTTTAGGACAAGGCGCAACCATGTGGCAACACAACACAATGAACACATCTCCATTTCCTAACAGCCATCTTGGCGTCAAGAGTGACAGACTACCATTGGGGCAAGTTTAGGACAAGGCGCAACCATGTGGCAGCACAACACAATGAACACATGTCCATTTCCTAACAGCCATGTTGGCGTCAAGAGTGACAGACTATCATTGGGGCAAGTTTAGGACAAGGCGCAACCATGTGGCAGCACAACACAATGAACACATCTCCATTTCCTAACAGCCATGTTGGCGTCAAGAGTGACAGACTACCATTGGGGCAAGTTTAGGACAAGGCGCAACCATGTGGCAACACAACACAATGAACACATTACCAAAACATACATACTAACTGCATGTTTTAAATTCCTCCATGATGGCGATACCACGATTGCATCATTACCATACCCTCATTCTGTGGAGATTGAAAGCAACTGGCAGACCTGCCTACCCCAAAACCTTCCTGTCAGTAATTCATCTTCCCATTTACACTGATTTTCAGGAATATAGGCCTGCTGTCAGTAATAGTTCAGAACCATGTCAGATATTGTCACGAAAAGAACACCACTGTCAGTAACACTTTGATACTGTGACAATGACGATAGGAGCACCCAAAACATAATTGTCTCTAATAAACTATGAGGTGTTTTGAAGTGTTCAGTTAACAAGGTAAGGTAGATGTTCATAACCAGCATTGATGGAAATCAAACGTGAAGAAGCGTAACTGTAATGTAAATGAGTGTATCCACATTGTAATTCTGATTTTATGTAAATTTCAAAAACAGCATGCTGACTACAAAAACTTGACAAAATTATAACAATGCATCACGTCATTATTTATTTGTGGTGTCATTAGAATTAATATTAGTAGCCGGTATACCTAGGGCCAGGCAATAGACTACACAGTATAGTAGCTTGACTACATTAAAGACAGTCATGCCGGGGGAAGGCAAAACCATTACGTTACGCTAGTCATCGACATTGTCTAGTCTACTCAACTCTAGTATACAAGCCTATCCCTATGTTATAGGCAATAAATGATAGACTAAACTCAATAAATACACAACTTAGTCTTAGTACAGTCAGTTGGCCTAACACTACAAGTACAACACCCACTACTCTGTCACTAGTACTAGTCTAACGACGTAGTCAGTACCTGCAATTATCCCGGCCACCACTGCACCAGTGGCAGTGACCATGTCAAATAGGAAAATAAATGTCGCAATATGTAAAGCCGATCCCCTTCTTTAAACTTGACAATACGGGCCTTGTCTGCGTGCATGCTGTTATAAACATTTGCAGTACACGTTTCTTCTTGGCTGGTAGTGGTGTCGTTTCAATCTCCGGCATCATTTCGTGCCGCGTGAGTCGAAACTTCGTTTGTTTGAGCGCCATGAGCGCGGAAATGCGAATTTGTCGCAACGCTGTTTCCTATTGGTCAGATTACGACCAGAAGCAGCGAATGAAAAACCACATCACAACAAGCAGCGTATATATGCTGCCTCCTGTTGAATAAAGTGAAGCTAAATTTGAGGAGTACAGAAGTGATTGACGCTCACTGTGACAACGAAAGAATCCGTAATATTTTCATCCCTTGCCGCAATACCGTAATTTGTATACAATGTGTGTTATGTAAACAGTTACTATGACTTCAGTGGAAACCAACTGTGTCCATGTAAAGGGAGTGAAAAGGGCGAAAGCCTTGGAAATCCTCAAAGCAAGGGGGCGGTGCTGATTACATCGTTTGATCACCTTGCAAAACTCCATAGGTAAGGTCAGCCAATAATATCACTTGTTGGGAAGTTTCGGTGGAATGTTTGGGAAGTAGAAGTAGTCATTTGAATACACAATACTGCTCAGTGACTTGTGGGAAAGGTCGGAAAGGTAATTATTTTGTTATTCCCATATCTACACTGTTCTCACTGGTGGTACAGTCACGACCAGCGATGTCAAATATGAGTTTGATTCAGCTAACTTCCATACAATGCGGAGAGAGATCTGGCAAGTTTAGTGTATATAGTCACCACCGCTGGCTTGCGAGGATGAATGAAAAAGAACCAGGACCCACCTCGACGGCGGAGACAAGCTCTGGGTAGCCTGTCCACTCTTCCTCATAGCTCTCTTGCACTGTCTCATAGAATGACTTACTGGCTGCAGACATTGCTACAACACACACACGGTCAGGTCTTTATCTCCAAGTGAGCCATTCAATAACAAACTACATACAGATGATTCCATATCAAATAAATCAATTTTGACACTTTTTTGCCAACAGGTACAAAAACATAAAAATAAAAATTGCAAATGGGGGACATTTCAAGTATAGTACTTATTAGTCACAGCATTAAGACTTTAGACCCCAAATGCTCTCAACCACTCCTTCTGTCTTGCTCCCCAACTACAACAAGAAGGTAAGCAGGACTTCAGTAACTCATTTATGTGCTGCCATTTGAGAAATTAAAAAGGTCACATTTGACTTTGAGAATCAGGGGACACAGACAAACCTTTAGAACACAGCATGTAGTTCTTGAGTTCCTTGTGAAGTTTAGTTGCCACAATCTGCAATACAACACAATACAATCTAACACAGATCAATATAAATCACAATACAACACAAGTCTAACTTCTAGTGTCAACAATCTTGTGAACTTGAGCTCAGCAGCATGTGAACACTAAAGGTTAGGCAGTCTCTCTAAACAGTTTACAGAATTTCCAAAGTTGTCAACGTACAACTGTCAAGGAACATATTACATGCAGGGCTTAATTTTTGGGCCTTGGGAGAGTGCACAAATAATACACTAAATTAAATGAACCGTGTCAACATTTAAATTCTGGCACAGATAAGTTAAAAGTTTGTTATTTAATCACTTTGTTTATTGCTAAGCTTGCATTTTGAACTAATGTCTCTTAGGACCATTTGTTTTATCTGACATTCAGACCCAGGTTCAATTATTAATTGAATTGGAATTGAATTGATAAAATGCATGAATTGTAATTGAACTGGAAATGAATAAAATCAAAATAGATTGATTTGGAATTGAATCCTGCAATGTAAGATGAATTTAATGAATTGATTGAGACGCAAAATAAATTTTCATTGTTTTTCTGTATAAAACGACATGTATAAAATACAAAATATATGTTAAATTGTAAAAATTTTGGATGTCTTTTTGGTTATACACCAAAATAGAAGAACCAACAAGAGAACTATCAACTGTTAACTGCACGAAAGGATTTGTCACCAAACAAAACATGGGCTGCAATTCTTTGTCTAGCAGTTCTCTGCTCTCTCAATCTCTATGTACCCCAGTTTTACTAGCAGCATAGAATATAGCTGCTACGTGCTAACTGTACACCAGAGACCAAAATTACTGTTTGTTGATGGAGTAAATTAGCATTTGCCACTTTCCAGAATTCGAAAGTCACAACAAAACAGCTAATGTTGCCAATTAGAATTGTATTGAAATTTAATAACAATTAAGCAATTTTAATTTATTTTTTATGAGTATGGCGAATTGAATTGATCCTAGGTAAATACACATGAATTGGAACTGAACTGGAATTGATAAAAGTGAACTGAACCCAGGTGTGAATTAAAACTCAACTCTAAATGATGGGCACAATACATGAAACCACAACTGTCTACTGAGATGTCAGGGCAGAGCTAACATGTAATTATGGAGGAAAGCTAATAACAATCTAACCTTGTTACAAGTTTTGTCATTTCTTTTAATGTGTTGCCACTGAACAAATTACATCATAGTACCTGTCTGTTGTATACATGACTTGTATAAGCATGGAATATAAAATAGTCTTACCTGTTGTTTGGCAAGGTTTGACACGTGCACATCAAATACATCATCTGTTGTCTTGTCAGCCTTGCCTAGGTTCTGCAGCACCTGTCAACAGAACACTGATGATTAGTACCAAGAATCCATTTGATTTTCATAATCAATTATTGGTTTGGTCAAATTGATCGATTGTATAATCAGTTTGTGGGTGGTATGGGTGGACAAAACTGGACATTCTAAGAAACATTTGATTGTTAGGTAGCAGTACTTACTAGTATGATTAGTCTGTGGCAGTTGACATAAACATGACATAATTAACAAATATGCCTGGCACTTGTTAACAAACAGCACGTTGATGTTTCTACATTTAATCCAGCATTCGAAATAGCATTTGTCCGTTTGTTCGGGACAAGTGATTTTTGGCCCGGAGAAGTAAAATGATTCTACATGGTCATCCGGTGGACAAGTGAAAATTTACATTAAATAGTGATGCATGCAACATTGCAAACTTTTTATTTGAGGAAATTCAAACATAAATGAAGTTCACTAGCAATCGCGTGCATTCCAATTTTGTTAGTGTGTCGGCGTCTTGTCGTTCCGCCGCCAATGTGTTGTACGTCAGTGTTCGACCGAATTTAGTGCCTGCGTTAACAGGGTCATCTGCTAAGCGCACACTGACTTAGCTCTGTCATATGCATAGGACAGACCCCGCATCAGCCATCGTTAATCGAGGCTGTAATTCACGCAATCATAAATCGTTCAGTTTGGCCGATGTACAACTTGCTTCCACTCACGAATCATATTTGATGAACTTTGGAAATAGTAGATTTTGTATCGCTACCTGTTATTTGAATAATTATATAGTTTTAACCATTATTACGCCTAACCCACGTGGACTCAGCAGTCTTCCAAGACCAAGTCATTGAACGTCGTTAGCCGATCCAGATCGGTAAAAAATTTTAAAACTTGTAACTGGCTCTCCGGTATATCTATGGTGCTGGTTGATAAACGGAATATTAATGACATTTCAGAAGTGCTGTTGTATCTATGTAACATTTATTTTAACCATAAATTGCGAGTTTTCGAAACTGAATTATGCAAGACATGCGGCTGGGGACAGGGCGCCAACCGCCATCGACATGTCGGCTTCCACCAACTACGGCGGTCTGCGCGCGGCAGCAACGTTACAACGTAACTAAATCTATAAATTATTGGTAAATGTAATTCAGGCACCGTTAAAACTGTTTTATTATCATTGAAATGGTAATATAATATTTAGGAAAAAATATGCGTTTGTTTGCTGATGATCAATTGAATATTATCTTTGTTTGTAAAATACAGAAGTTTGTTAATATTGAAGTTCATAGAGGTTTAACAAAATATTATCAGATTATATAGTTTATTATGATTTTTGTGACAACATTTCCTGGCTTTGCTTTGGTCGTGTTCCGGATGGTTGAGTGGCATCTTCAATGACAAACTTATGCCAAAATTTTACAGCAGTGTTATATATATATATACCATATTAAACATAAACAGTTTTTGCAACATTATAAAACAAATAGCAAGGAAACAATTATCTCATTCCTATCATCGTAATAATTATTTGTTATTAATAAAAGCGTTCATATCAACATCACTAAAATATTGGTATACATCATGTAACGTGTCTAATTTTAATATTCGTGATGAATAATAATGAACCGGAAAATAGTTGCAAATAAAATTTTGCAATTTGAAGATTAAATTAAATTGTGTCTTTGATCACTCAGATGTACATGCAACGAAACAGCAGGAACATTGTGTTGTTGTAATCAAAATAAGGCAGACTTTTTTTGAAGCTTTGATTCCCCTTCACAACTTCTCGGACAAGTTAAAATTTTGGCGGACAAGTAGATTTCAAAACTTACTTGTCCGGTGGATAAGTAAATATTCTGGCTTATTACTATCGCTGTAATCTGTTGCGGTCTTCCCACAACTGATATTACATCAATTTCAAGTTGATGTACAAGAGAGATGAGACTCCTATTGAAAAACAAATTCGGTCACAGTCACAGGATTAAGGAGCCACCCAAATTGTACTATATATTTATCTAAAAATTGTTGTCTTGTTTAATTTTGTTAACAATATTGAACAAATAGTCACCCAAATTTATGACAAATTTTGACACAAGACAACTGGACAAGGAAGCAACTGTTTTATCAAGGCCCTAGCCACTTTTCATTTGTGTGTAGCCTACCCTTATGAGATATATGTCGATTTTATTTAAAATATATTCAAACTGCTAGCAATAACAGAATCAGAAGATAATTTGTCCCATTCTGTTTTGTCCTTCGTAAGAACGAATATTTTCTCATAATAATAAGTTAACTTCTATTGTGCCTAAATCCTTAGAAACCAAGCTCAGAGGCACATCAAAACAAAAATATTGGTCAATCTCAAAATCCATAAGCAGTATTCCAGTTGTCAACAGATGAGGCAAGGTGCTAGTGAGCTATGATGGATAAGCAAGGTTGTAAAAATAAGTTTTTAAATGACGACGGAATTACGTAATATTTTCAACTGATCTAACACTAAGAGGGAGCATATTCCAAAGAGCTGGTGCAACAACAGAAAAATGGGCCAAGTGGCCCTGAAGTCCTTTGGACTAATATGTCTATATGTGACCCCGGCTGACCAAATGAGATGAGTGATAAGTCGGAAAAATTGTAACATTGTTTTCTTACATCCTTGTAAAGGTTTGGTAGGGTGCTTTACACGGTTTCAAAAATTATGACTGCTACAAAATTGGCAAAGTTATGGAGCATTGAACATGGTAGGGAAAAAAAAGTGAAAATGAAGAAAACGGCTGTTGAAGTTTTACATTATATATGCAAATGGATTGCATGGAAATATTACATGCACAACATTCAAATGTGGCACACAGTATGTAATATGTATGTTATGTTGCAATGATACACTGGAAGTACAAATGTGCTGCTACAAAGACTTATCAAGTTATGCCAGATTATGTCTTCATGTGTAAAACTAAGAGGACAGATTATTTGAGAGCAAAAGGTAGACTCATTGTTTGACACAGTTTAAAACCTACAGGCAACTGTCCAGTTTAACAGGGGTCTAGTGGCTTAATGCTGTCTGTTTGACACAAGCTACTTCCATTGACCAATTACAGATTAGTCACAGTTTCCATCAAACAATAGCAGGCAGAGAATCTTAGCTCCACAGCTGGGTGTAATACACAACCAGAGCCACCACTGATTCATGGTCAACTAGATTAGCTCAATGCACCAACTAAGACAATACACAACACTGTGAGTGACAGTGTCCAGAGTGAGGCCTAAGCAATGTCCTCATTGCTGAATAGATCAATTAAACCTGCCAAGTGGGTGACATTCTGCACAAGTGTTCATTAATCCTTAGTGATTGTTCAGAACACCAGACTGACCAAATACCTAAACAAAGCGAATGTAATAGGTGAAGAAGAGGCAGTGTTCAGATAGGGGTATTGGTTGAATTGTATTTGTCTCAACACAAAAGGCTTTATTGTGCCTTCATCGATTATAAGAAAGCATTTGATTTAGTAGACCGGTCCTCACTGTGGTCTAAGATAATTTCATGCGGTATTAATGGTAATGTGTAGAAAGTTGTATACAACATGTAAAAAAATGCTAAATCATGTATAAATCAGGGCCAGGCTGTGTCAGCCTTCTTCTCATGTGATGTAGAGGTATGACAAGGAGAAAACTTGTGTCATTTGTTATTTGCTATTTACCTGAATCATTTTGAACACTGTTAGTCATAATTATAACGGACTTGACATGGCAGCTGGTTAAATTTACAACAACCTTAGTGATGATGATGTAGAAAATGTATGTTCTACTATATGCTGATGACACTAGAATGATTCAATCAAATACAGATTTCTTGCTTGTGTATAGCGGAACTATGTCAACTCTTCTAATGGTTGACATTTGGTTGTTTCAGGTGTCAACTATATTGTGAAAATGTAATTATTAGTCTATATTGATACAATTGATTTACACAGTACCATGTCTACACAAGGCATGGCAAGCGTAAACAGAACTGTAGAATGCATTTTATATCAATAAAGTGTAGGATATTTCACTCTATAGTTGTCCAGAATATAAATTTTCTATGTTTGTCACCTACAGGTTTCTACAAACAATACATCTTTAACCAATAGACACCACAGTCACACCATTTTATAATAATTAAATGAACATCAAAATAAACACAACTTGCAATTATAGAAAATCAATAGTTTTGAAGATAAAAAGTGTTAGGCAACTGTTCAGTCTAACAGGGGTCAAGTGTGTCTACTCTGCCTGGGCACTGTGACCAATTAAAGATTAGTCAAGGTCTCAATGGAACAGTAGCACTAGGCTGCAGAGTTTAGTCATGCTGTTGACTTTGTGGCACATTAAACAAGATATACTGTTGGGGGTGGTCTCAAGGGCCCTTCTCAAAACGACATCACTAGATAATGTAAAACTTTTGCACTTTGGGGGTCCCTTAGGTGCCCTTAGAATGATTCAATCAAATACAGATTTCTTGTATATAGTGGCAGCACCCTAAGATACATCAGATTCTTCTTAAAGGATGTGTTAATGGAATGTGATATACTGTGCCTACAAGAGCTTATGCTCACTAAACAAGATTGCCATATACTAAACACCTGTCACGAAGGTTATGTGGGTTATGGTGTTTCTCCTGTAGATGCATCTTGTGGTATTTTAACTGGTAGACCGTATGGTGGTGTAGGTTTTTTATGGAAACATTCCCTTGATCAATACATCACCATTCTTGACCAGTGCTATGATTGGCTATGCGGCACAAGAATTTGTTGGGGTAACAAGGAGTATTATCTACTAAACGTATATTTACCTTATGAATGCGAGGAAAACAGGGACAAGTTCAATGATTATATGTCCAAAATTGCTGTATATGTTAATAATATTAATAGCTCGTGCATCACTATTGTTGGTGATTTTAACGCGGATATTTCCAAGAAATCAGTTTTTGGGAATATCTTACTTGATTTCTGCAAAGAATTTACTCTGGCTATATGTGATCAAGATACTCTCCCAATAGACACATATACATACGTTAGTTCTGCCTGGGGAACTACATCATGGCTAGACCATATCATATGTACCGCGGATGCGAAGGATTGCCTATCTAACATGTCCATACTTTATGATGTTATTTATTCTGATCACCACCCGATATCGTTCAGCATAGACAGTGATATTCTACCAGAATGCGTTAGTGGTAGTGGCAATACTAATGAGAGTAAGCAAGGCTTACAGTGGGACAGATTAAACCCACAAGATGTTGATGCATATAGAGAATGCACGAACGTTGAATTGAGCAAACTGAATGTTCCACCGGGTGTTAGATGCAATGATCCCAATTGTCATAACTGTAATCATCATGATGATCTCGATGACTTTTACAATTCTATCGTGATTACATTGAAGAGGTGTGGTCACACACTCCGGTCAAATCGCAAAGGTGCTTATAAGTATAATGTTGTACCAGGTTGGAACGAGCGAGTGAAAGAGCTTCATTGTGCAGCCCGTGATGCTTACTGTATATGGAAAGAGACTGGTAAACCTAGACAAGGTGACATTTTTAATGTTATGAAATTATCCAGAATGAAATTCAAACAGGCGATCAGAAAATGTAAAAGGGAGAAAGAAACTATCATTGCTGATAACATTGCAGAACAGTTGTGTCAGAAAGACCACCGCAAATTCTGGAAAGAAATTAAGCACTGTACGAACAGTAAAGTAAAACTTCCGACAAACATTGATAATATACACGGTGACGTAAACATCGGGTCAATGTGGAAGCATCATTATGAACATTTATTTAATGATGTGGAGGATAGTCGATGTGATAAAGTTTGTTATGACTGTTCCACTGACAATACAGGAATGACTGTTGGTGCAGTTGAACTGATGGATATTATTAATGGACTCTCAAAAAATAAGTCACCAGGTCTGGACGGTATCAGTGCAGAACATATTAAGTTCGCTGATTATCAACTCGCTGTGCTTTTGTCTATCCTTGTGTCTTCGATTCTGGTGCATGGTTATTTACCAAAAGAAATGTCACAGTCTGTTATTGTACCAATTATTAAAGACAAAAATAGACGAGTAAACGACAAAGGGAATTATAGGCCAATATGTCTATCGAATATATTTTCGAAGATAATAGACACTGTTCTTTTTAACAGAATGAAAATGTACTTGGAAACCACTCCTAATCAATTTGGCTTTAAGCCAAAACATCGAACGGAGTTATGCGTGTTTGCATTTAAGGAATTATTAAGGTTCTACACTGAACATGGTTCAGCTATGCACGTCGCATTTTTAGATGCATCAAAGGCGTTTGATCGTGTCAACCGAAATAAACTTATAACGAAACTAGAACAACGAAATGTACCAAACTATATCTTAAGAATACTCAGCAATGAATTCAATAATCAATGTGTATGCATACGATGGGGAATTACCTACTCGGACTTCTTCTCGGTAGGCAATGGTGTTAAGCAAGGTGGGAAGTTATCCCCTTTGCTTTTTAACATTTATATGGATAATCTGAGTATACAACTGCACAAAAAACAAATCGGTTGTAGTCTTGGTAACATGGTTGTTAATCACCTTATATACGCCGATGATCTACTTCTGTTTGCACCTTCTGCTAAAGGACTACAAACACTACTAGACATGTGTTACTCATATGGATGTGAGCACGATGTGCAATACAATGCGAGTAAATCCCTGGTCATGTACTTTGAATCTAGAAAGTCAAATCTGTCTAAAGAAATGACATTAGGAGGAAAGAAGTTAAACTTTGCCACCTCTTGTAAATATCTTCGACATGTCATTTCTAATAACTTGTCTGATGAGTCTGACATGCAAGCCAAAGTGAGACTTTTGTATGCCAAGAGTAACATGTTACGTCAAAAGTTTCACTTTTGTTCAACTGCTGTAAAAAATAAGCTATTTACAGCGTATTTTGGTAATATCTATATGTGTGCGTTATGGGTGAACTTTAGAAAAGTTAATTTTTATCAATTCATTGTTGCATATAACAACTCTTTCAGGATATTGAACAATTTGCCCATGAGATGTAGCGCTAGCCACATGTTTGCTACAGCTAATGTCAGCTCGGGTAAATGTGTAATCAGAAAGGCTATTTTTAGCTTAATGAATAGGATTAACATGTCTTTGAATCCCATTATTTATAGCATTAAAACTAGCGACGTGTATTGTACTTCGAAACTGCGGCACCAGTGGGTCCGGGATTTATATAATTTTTAAACATATTGTTCTTATCTATGTATTTTTATATTATTTACATACTTTTATTGATGTATTTGTATATATGGACATCATGATTGTCTGAAATAAATACATTATTATTATTATCTATGCAAAATTAGAAAAAAAGTTGCTGAACAGTTTTTGAAAAAATAGGCAAAATGTTATATTTTTACCAGTTTTGGGGTCCTTGGAGGCCCTAGGGAGCCCTTAAAATGATTCAATCAAATACAGATTTCTCATGCATAGTGGCAGTGCCATAAGATATGTCTATGCAAAATTAGAGAAAAAGTTGCTGAATGGTTTCTGAGATACGGCAGCTAACGGCGGACGATGGATGGAGGACGGCGGTTGCAGAGTGATGGCAATAGTCCCTTGGACCTTCGGCCAAAGGACTAAAAAGCCCTAGTTCCAATGTTAGTGTTGACTCTAGGAACAAAAAGTAGGTCAGATGATCGAAGCTGGATAGGTTTTCTTACAGGAGTAAGCAGTGAATGCAAATAAGGTGGTTGTTTACTGGATAATGCATGGCATATATTGATACAGATCTTAATTATTATATAATATCGTACATGAAGCCAATGCAGACTTCAAAAGTGGTACAGAGCGAGAAAAACGAGATCTTGTAACTACTCTTGCTAGACAATTTTGGAAATGCTGACGTTTTATGATATCCTTGCTAGCGATATTATAAAGGAGGGAATTGCAATATATGCGTAGGGAAAAAAACCATCAAGTTTACTACGCTGCATTGGAGTACCAATAATGATCAATTCAGTTTTATTTGCATTTAATTTCAATTTGCTGTCAGTCATCCAGTGGAAGATATATTGAAGGTAATCACTAAGTTGGTTAAGGAAGCGATTTGTATCCGGGGTAGCCAGTGAAATGTAGACCCGAGTATCATTAGCATAAAGATGATGATCCAAGTTATGACTTGTATAACAGAGCTTATTGGCGTGGTGTAAAGAGTAAAAAGCAAAGGCCCAAGAACAGAACCCTGGGGAACACCAAATAAAGTCGGCAGTGCAGCTGAAAAGCAGTTCCCAATGTTTATAGTTTGGTATTAGTTAGATATGAAGAAAACCAGCTTGGAGCTGTGCCAGATATGAACTTGTACCACTTTAATAAATGTTCAATGTAAATGTTGTGATCAATCGTGTCAAAAGCGGCAGAGAGATCTAGTAAGGTAAGTGCAGCCACTTTACCATTATTAATGTTCAAGGTAACGTTATAATGATCCTTTAAGAGGGCAGTCTCTGTTTAATGAAACTGTCTATATGTTAATTGTGACACATTAGTTAAGACATTTGTGCTAATGTGAGACTTTAGACGACTAGTAGTTTTGAAACAAAGCTGAGGTTAGAAATAGGTCTATAACTAACTCTGTTCTGTTACTATGCAATGTTGTGCCTCTGGCTCTCCTGCCCACTCTAGAGTGTCATTATGAAGACAATGTTTCAATCAATATCTTAAATATGTTAAAAACTTCTATTTGAATCTTAATCTCCTGTTCTCGCTGTTAAGTGCACTTGAGCTTCCTATATGCATGTGAGTTATTGTTATTATGCCTATGAATATTATATACACAATCTACAGTGGAGGCAAATAGGTGCTCTGGTCTCAATGAGTAAATTGTAGACACAACAAATGGAATCATAACTTTCTGGTGCTGAAATCAAGGTGTATATTGGTGGAACGCATAGCTTAACTATGCTCAAATTTTGTTTTCTTCTACCTACCTGGAATTATATATTTATTGAAATACATCTTTATTGAGCCAATTTTTCAATACAATTTCTTTCAATTTTTAATGACGGTTTTTTATTGTTTACTTATTTAAGTTTGTTTACACATTTACACTTTTAAAACTTATTTTATTTTTATGTATCAGGTACTTGCTTTTTATCCAGAAATAAAATATTCTTATTATATAGGGTTAATCATGTGGGTGCCCATGAAATGTTTATCCTCACTGTACTACGTAAAACGTTTTATTGATAGACTTTAGCATAATAATTGTAATAATGAAAAAGATGTGTTTGTAGGCCTACTATTCCAGGAAGCAACATCCAACCAACAAAAATACATAATTTATATGACAGTGTCAATATTTTTGTACAAATATAATTCCTGATAGACAGAATAACCATGCCCAATCAAACTGGTAATGATGTTATGACTGCATAGATGTGGTCTTCACTGAGAACAGAGGATGGCCAGTAATCCCTGGATGACCTGTGAGACCGTGTATAAACAATACCCATAACATGGCCATAGTTCCCCTATCACACACAGTGCTCACATGCCGTGTCCAATAAATAACACTGCATGCTGGGCAATATAATCAATAAAATACTGGCCATGCACACATTAAAGACTATCAAGAAATAATTAACCCAGAACTGGCCATCAAATTGTTGTTCCCCAGAATTGGCAAGGCACATGAATAATTTAGCCACACCAGGGATTAGACCGCACCATAGGGACAAAACAGACATCTGTAATCCCCTTGCTAACTGCTGCTGATTGCACTCCAACCTGCCACATGTTACTGGGTGTCATTTATCATTGCACTCCAACCTGCTACATGTTACTGGGTGTCATTTATCATTGCACTCCAACCTGCTACATGTTACTGGGTGTCATTTATCATTGCACTCCAACCTGCTATATGTTACTGGGTGTCATTTATCATTGCACTCCAACCTGCTACATGTTACTGGGTGTCATTTATCATTGCACTCCAACCTGTCACATGTTACTGGGTGTCATTTATCATTGCACTCCAACCTGCTACATGTTACAGTGTGTCATTTATCATTGCACTCCAACCTGCTACATGTTACTGGGTGTCATTTATCATTGCACTCCAACCTGCTACATGTTATTGGCATAATTTATCATTGCACTCCAACCTGCTACATGTTACTGGGTGTCATTTATCATTGCACTCCAACCTGTTACATGTTACTGGGTGTCATTTATCATTGCACTCCAACCTGCTACATGTTACTGAGTGTCACTTATCATTGCACTCCAACCTGCTATATGTTACTGGGTGTCATTTATCATTGCACTCCAACCTGTTACATGTTACTGGGTGTCATTTATCATTGCACTCCAACCTCTACATGTTACTGGGTGTCATTTATCATTGCACTCCAACCTGCTACATGTTACTGGGTGTCACAGTATTTGAAAATGGATAAACTGTTACTGGTCTGCTTACATACTTCTGACAGCAGAATTCAACAGCTTAACAAATTTACATTTCAATGTGAGACACACACTGAAATTAACCCTTAAATGATGTATTATATAGTGACATTAACCCTTTGAAAGCATTCTAGAACCATGAAGTATTTTAAAGTGTCTAGTGTTTACATTACTGATTATCATAGTGCTTAGGTGGTTTAACATGTTTACCTACTGTACATCCACTTATAGAAACAATGACTGCCAGTCATCAAGGAGATTAATTAAGTGTAACTTGAGCTACGGCATTGTATTTCATGTGAGAGCTTGGGTGTATCCAACCCTCTCTATCCCATGTGTGATGGCTGGGGTAAATGACAGGCAATTATCAATGACACCATGCAGTGAGTGGATACAAAGTCCTCTGGCCTAGTACAAGGGTTTTGTATTCATGTTCTTTTGTACAAATCACAGCAGAGCTGAAGCTAAATTCCACACCATCATCTACATCAAGCACATTCATTTCACGTCTCTTACCAAATGGTCTCTATTTCAGCATTCACTTATTATGTCGCACAGGCTTATTCTGCACACAAGCAAACTGGGTGTTATGTCGCACAGGCTTATTCTGCACACAAGCCAAAAACAACTGTCTGGGCCTCGTTCCGTGAATTTTGTGATTCTGACAGAAATGCATACCTTCTCATCTTCCAATACCAAGTTTATTTTCGTTGACAAACAATCCAAAGATAATAAAATACATGAATTACAAACCCACAGATTAAAACACAATATACAATATGTATAAAAATGACTTCAATTCTCAAAATGATGCTTTTAAGTTTGTTTCAATTTTAGCAATACATAAAAAATACTTAAATTATTAGAATAGGTGGAGAACTCTATTTCACAAATTTGCAACTCCACTTCACTGTGGCAGGTAACATATATATTTCTGAGATTGGTGTAGAGTTATTTTAAACAGAATATCACTGACACCATTTTGGCTCTTCTCTTTGACAGGCAGTATAACTATTTGGCATTTAACTTACGGCTTTGTGACCTTTAGACATACAACCAGGACCACAAATGCAATACCCAAATCGTTCACTGCACAGAAGCATCTCATAACAACTGGCATGATTTGTTGCTGTCAGACACCTGTTGAATGTCATCTCCAAGAAACGGATGAAAATTCCCACTGAGACAAGTGAATTATATTTTCTAAAGGCTGGATTATTATTACTGACATATAATGTACACGTGTTTGCACCACATTGATATCAACATGTGCTAGCATATAATGTGCGATAATAATCAACAATGTGTAAGCTGCCGTAACCTCTTTCACTTTGCTTTTGAAGTGTGGTCTTATATGGGAAGATGGTTACAGCATTACATATGCCATGAGTGGTAGAATCCTACGTATTAGCACAAAACAACTGACATGGTTAGGTACATCATCAGCACTTATGTAGAATTCGAGCCCATCTTGATTTTGCCATTGCACCTATAATGTTTGCTTAAATTTGATACCTCAGTGCATTAATTCCATTATTCCACATCAAACTAAGTATATTTACATTATAAAAAAATATAGCAACTTAGCATCTTTGAGGCCCAAATAGCAGTCTGGTTTGCACTGTGCATTAATGCACCACACACTTGAAGTGAGTGATAAACAGTACATGTTGATATGCAAACCGGACTGCTATTTATGTCTAAAAAGTGTGTTAAGATGCAATATTTTTATACCATAAATATGCCTGGGATGAAATTATAGAATTAATGCACTGAGCCTGAGGTATCCCATTTAGCCGAAAACACAGTTATAACGACAAAATCGAGGTGGGCCCGAATTCGACACAATTGCTGTAATGCCTGTATCTTCAATGTAAATTTTCTATCAATTTATTCCATTATTAATAATTAGGAACCTTCTCGGTCTTCTGCCTCAAGACCAGACTAGCTGATGGCGATGCAGCCAACCTAGGCTCGATGGCATGATAAAAAACAACAATTTTTTAACATGAACTTGAAGTGATGAATTAACAGATACTCTGTTGCTGTTCAACTTCTAGTTGTTACCAGCACTCGGCAAAGTTCTATTAACTGACTAGTCTGTATAGAGGTCTCATTCAATTAGTCAGCCATTTTCAGAACATTATCGCCAAGCCGACCTTTCTATGCTGGCACTGAGGGTGGTCACTGCCAGGGTGTTTGTCGTCCTCAGTGGTTCTTTTACTTCCCAAATTGACATTTTTTATATTATTATAAATTCTACTTCACTATTTGTAATGTTGCATACAGCACGTACATGTATGATCTATTAACCGAACTATGTTTATAACTGATTTCAATGAAAAAAATGGTTTTGTGGCGCCATCTCTGAAGCCACTCATCACTGAAAACACTGTCACTCGGAGTCAGACAAGTGCTAGTCGCTGCAACGTGAAATGCAGTGAAACGCCCACTCAGCCACTGCCGCTGGTTTCATTTCTAAAAGTTACTTTTTATATTTTTATCAAAAGCTACACACATTTAAATTTGCACGTCGGGAGTGTACAATCATCTCCAATCTTATTCTTGTTTGTTACCTTTTCTTTTGTCCTGAACACCTTTTTTGATAGTGCTCGCGCAAACCCTTTCGAGCTGCTCGAGCTGCTTGCCTCCGCCATCTTTCAAGCCCGATTCCTTCGCACGCCGGTGCAAATTATATATTTGAGTGGTATTGGTGAATAAACAACCCAAATTACAACCAAAATATGTGAATTTTATTCAGTTATAATTAGTACAACATAAAACCAATCATATTGAATTTATGGAACTGCAGTGCAATGTAGATATACAGCAATAATTTGTATTATATAAATAAAATTTATCTGCGGACCTTATTTTCCACGCCATAGTGACTTGTGTTTTTCGAAGCAGATGCGGTTTTCGATATATTTGCTGTAAACAAGATTCACAAAAGCCACATTAATGAAGAAGGAACTGCAAATAGAGAAACCCAACATGACAGACCTAAAAAAGCCCAAAAATGTTAAAGAAAAACCGGCAGATGTTGAACTGAAAGACGCTAAAAAATCGGATGACAAGACTGAAGAACCCCCGAAAGACTCCGATCTTTTAACTTTGGAAGGTGATTTGATAGTAATGTAGTGCTAAAGTTTCTTTGTGTGGTATTATATACATAGTAAATGTTCGATTCGCGCACAACCTCTTTTATTTCTTACGTTAAGTGGCAAAGGTAGGATGAATCATGTAGCGAATTAAGGCTTTTGTTAAAAGTTAAACCAACGGCAAGTGTCAATGACGACTGTCACCGACACGAATTTGAAACACTGACTGAGTGAGTCTGAGAGGTGATAGTAACACATGTTTATATTGTTGTTTGAACCTGAATCCTAGTTACTATCCCTAATACATATTTGCAATATAAATTCTAATTGTGACAAACTGTAATAACTTATTTTATAAATCGGCTATAGGTCAAATTTTGAACAATAAATATTGGATAATTTGGTCGAAGGCAGACAGTGTTGTGGGTGTTTTGTCTTTTGATTGATACTTACAACTTTATTAAGTTTACACAGGCTTTGACAGTAGAAGCAGGTACCACTTCAGTTGGTAATTATTGCCGTAATTTACTGCTCTGAATACAAATTGTATATTTAACATTTTATTGATAAAATGTCTTTAAGAAGTCGTCTTGGTTGAATTTGTAAAATCTTTTAATGCAGCACTAACGCACATATGTTTTGCTTTTGAGAAAACAGCTATACTGTAGTATAATGTACTCTAAAATTTGGCCAACTTTTAGGAACCAACAATGCCCAAAGATTAGAAATTAATGAGGTTTGATTCAATTAATCAAACACTGGTCATAAAACTCATAATATTGCACACAAAACATGTAACTCATAATGTATGAAAGTGTGATTAGTTGTGATAATAGTATTTGCACTTTTGTGGCATCCCCATAATATGGTAGTTTTAGGACAGACATATATTGATCTTAAGGATTTGGTTTCTGACATAACCATGAAGATGATCACCAAGAACTGCTTATGAACAGTGTTAATCCATGTTCCTTGAATGACTGATTATTTATGCTAGGGTACAGTACTACATTGTGTGCTTGCTGTTTCACTGCAGACATTCGTGAGCATGTGAAGCACATTGAGAAATCGGTGATGACAAAAGAGCCGCGGTTCATGTCGCGTGCGCTGCGGGCACTGGTTACCATTCGTCGCCGACTCAATAACAATGTGTTGCGCAAGGCAATCATGGGCTTCTTTCCGAATGCTCAGGTGCCCAAGGATGGCCTGCTTGCTTTCCTCGCTGAGGTGAGTTGTATGTCTTGAGGATAATCCTTGTAGGAGATATGTTGAAAAAAGTTTCAACATGTCTATATCGGAGCACGTTTTAGTATTTCTGTGAGTAGGTTATGTTTAAGAATTATGACTGATAGTTAGCTGGTTTGATAAGGTCATTCATGTGGTCTACACAATCGAATTGTGGCGCCACCAGACGGGTACAACAACCTAATAAATTGCTCATATAAATAAATTTGGTTATATCTAGGCAGGCAATTTATGACTGCGCCTTTTATTCAACCATGACATACTGCGAAACTTAGACCTAACACATGTAGCAGCTGGTCCCATGGAACATGTGAAAATATAATAATGAATTAAACAATAATAAATGTATTTAGTATTTTCATCAGTGCCATCTTGCTAACTTGGACACTGCACAGATGTAAGACCATTTTTCTTGTACACTAGTTACAGACCTGCCTACCATTCCGGATTGTCCGGAATCATTCCGGAAATGTACCTCAAATTACGGTATTACGGCGAGGGATGAAAATATTGCGGATTCTTTCGTTGTCACAATGATCGTCAATCACTTCCGTACTCCTCAAATTTAGCATCACTTTATTCAACAGGTGGCAGCATATATACGCTGCTTGTTGTGACATGGTTTTTCATTCGCTGCTTCTGGTCGTAATCTGACCAGTAGGAAACAGCGTTACGACAAATTCGCATTTCCGCGCTAATGGCGCTCAAACAAGAAGAAGTCACGACTCATGCGGCACAAAATAATGGCGGGGATCAAAACGGCACCACTATCAGCCAAGAAGAAACGTTTGCTGCAAATGTTTATAACAGCATGTACGCAGACGTGGCCCTTATTGTCAAGTTTAAAGAAGGGGGTCGGCTTTACATACTGGCGTATACGCAAATTTTTTTTTCCTATTTCGCATGACATGGTGGACGGGATAATTGTATGTACTGACTACGTCGTTAGACTAGTACTAGTGACAGAGTAGTGGGTGTTGTACTTGTAGTGTCAGGCCAACTGACTGTACTAAGACGAAGTTAGTGTATTTATTGAGTTTAGTCTATTATTTATAGGGATAGGCTTATGTGTACTAGAGTTGAGTAGACTAGACGATGTCGACGACTAGCGTAACGTAATGGTTTTGCTGACCCCGGCACGACTTTGTCAAGTTTGTGTTTGTCTTTGACTTTGATCTGGTCAAGCTACTATACTGTGTAGTCTATAGCCTGGCCCTAGGTATACCGGATACTAATATTAATCCTTATGACACCACAAATAGACGCATTGTTATAATTTGTCATGTTTTTGTAGTCAGCATACTGTTTTTGAAATTTACATAAAATCAGAATTATAATGTGTATAGATGCATTTGCATTACAGTTACGCTTCTTCACGTTTGATTTCCACCAATGCTGGTTATGAACAGCTACCTTACCTTGTTAACCGAACACTTCAAAACACCTCATAGTTTATTAGAGACAATTATGTTTTGGGTGCAACTATCGTTATAATCACAGTATTAAAGTATTACTGACAGTGGTGTTCTTTTCTTGACAATATGTGACACGGTTCTGAACTATTACTGACAGCAGGCCTATATTCCTGAAAATCAGTGTAAATGGGAAGATGGATTACTGACAGGAAGATTTTTGGGTAGGCAGGTCTGTAGTTAGTAACTTACGTATTAAAATGATTGCAAGTTCATTAATATAAATACTGATTTATGGTAAATTGTTGTTTACTTGTTTTCATAATGTTTCATAATAACTTTTCTTTGTGTGTTGCCTTTTCACATCAGTTACATGCATATGAAACAAAAATGGGCAAGTGGCCAAAATGTTTGTTACCTCAGCTAATTGTACTACTACTGCTAGTGCGTTAAACAACTCTATTCAGCATTGTTAATTAATGCACAGTTAATCAGTGCAAACACTCAGATCAATGTCAAACATCATCAAAGTTTCATCCAGATAGACACAGTTCTCTGAGAATATGGACTATATTCATGTGTACTGTAATGACTTTGTCTTGCATTGATCATTTATTCTCTCGTTAATCGGTGTTTCCTTTCTGCCTTACATAATTTTATGTTTACAGCTTCGAATAAAATTTTAGCTATTGTATGTTTAAGTTATTATTAAATATTATGTTTTGTGACTAGAACAATTCAGAAGAGCAGTTTGTGCATTATGTATCAGTTACATAATACAGACAGTTTGGCTGTATAGTTGATAAGAAACAGTGTTTTTGAATGATCAGTACCATTCAAATACAAAATGGTTATAGTAGACAGTGAATAACATAACATACACATTAATTTGGGGAGTTGAGATCTAGATGCATGATGGGATGAAAATAAGTAAACACGGCACTGCTGTGACATGACAACATGGACTGGTGTCTGTAAGAAGACAGTGGGTGTGGCAGTGTGTTGTATGATTGTACAGCCAATGGACACTGACATGAACAACGTGACGTTCAAGCCGCGCTCTGGCAAGGCAGCCCACCTGCCCGTACAGCCGGAGGTGGAGGTCTACATCCACCTGCTGGTCCTCATCTTCCTCCTCGACAGCAAACTCTACCAGGAGGTGGGTACTTGGGCACAGCAGTAAGTAACACAGGCAAACAACAGCTGGTGATCTTGTGGGGATTCTAAGGAAATAGGTTGAGTGATGGTTTCTCTTTAAAAATTCAATCAATTTTACGTTTCTGTCTGAGAAACTTAAAAAGATATCCTTTGAACCATCTAGAATCTGTATGTGCTAGTTGCATGGTGTTTTGTTAATTTCACATAAGGAATTAGTTATGCTTTGGGCCGACAGTAGTGTAGAAAATAGTATTAGTATAAATTTTACATGGGTGATATAAAGTGAGTGGCCACGGACGCATGGCACACTTGCTCTGGTATTCTGTTACAAAATCATGTATTCTTAGATTAACAAATACATTTAAAATCGATCCTTGTAGTGTTGAAATTAGTATATAAAAGTTGGACATCCTTTCAAAGTAAGAAATTCTTGCCTCCATAACTGATGCCAGAATCTTGTCAATTTACACGTTACAACCTTCACACTACAGTTTCTGGTTAATTTTGACTGAAGTGCTGGTATTGGAAAGGGTTGTCCAGACATCATGTGTTTTGTGCCCCCTCAGGCAGTGAAGTGCTCCAACCAGCTGATGCAGAAGGTGACGTCACACAACCGCCGCACCCTCGACATGCTTGCTGCCAAGACTTACTTCTACCATGCACGCGCGTACGAACTCACCGACCAGCTCGACAGAGTCAGGAGGTATATCACTTCCATAGCTTTATACGGAGACACGTCCACCTGTCATTTGGATGGGTAAAATTTGTTTTTGGAAAGGTTGAAATATTAATTTGGACAGGTGGAAATTTTAGGAACAAAGAAGCTGATTCATTATTGACTGTGTCCATTATGCTTTGAAAATATGTGTCACACGTATACATATATATTACATATACATATGGTATTTCTGTATATTTATGCACATTTGGACTGGATTGTGTGTGCACAGACACGAGTATTTATCAGGACATTTTTGGACAGGTCAAAATGTTATCCTACATAACGGCCTGGTCGCTCCTCATCACTGTTAGGCTGTTGGCTAGAGTTCATTCATGAACAGTCAAACCTGTTTTGTAAAACAGTTATGTGTCCACTACAATATTTATTAAATCATCAGTCAAATTATTCAGTTATTTTCAACAAGACCCAGTCAAGACTCGGCATAAAAGGACAAAAGAAGTTCGGCCTATAAGTTCTTATATATCGCAGTATCCACTCCTCAGGACTGCTCAAAGTGCTTTACACTTTACTCCATGGCCAACCTGTTCAATCGAACACCATCTTGACTTCTCTTAGAAGCATTTGTCCACGCTGCAATTACTGCGCGAAGACAATTTGTACACAAATATCCACCACCGTCGATAGCCAGGTACTCATTCATACTCGTTCATACAGCTGAGGCAACTGAAGCAATGTAGAGTAAACGAACTTGCTCAAGGTTCGATACCGCCTCACAGGATTCAAATCCAGGTTCTCTCAGTTGAGAGTCCAAAGCTCGTACGCTGCTGCGCTCCACACTGCCGCTATACACTGTTACATGTGGCCTTTTCACACAAGTTACCAATCGAAAGATCAAAGTCAAAACCAACCGCACATTTCACTTGATTTATTCCTACATTACATGTTTGAAAATTAACAAACTTAATTTGTGATGGGTTTAATTAATGAATTGACGGATCTGCTATATCACAGTGTGCCTACATCACAATCAAGACTATGCACATGACCTCTCAAGCTTTGCTAACAATGTTGATAACGGTTATATACCATATGTGAATTACATTATTATTTGTGGCATGACAACTCCTAGATCAAACATTCCTGCATAAAAGAACTCTTATGGTAGGTAGTATTTCTTTGCACTGATTCACACACACACACACACACACACACACACACACACACACACACACACACACACACACACACAATTGAATTGAACATAATGGAAGAGCCACCGTGGATGAATGCTGTGTGTTCTTGTGACAGCTTCCTCCATGCCCGTCTGCGGACGTCGACGCTGCGGTCAGACTACGAGGGACAGTCCACGATACTCAACCTGCTGCTGCGCAACTACCTACACTACAACCTGTACGACCAGGCTGACAAACTCGTTTCCAAGTCAACCTTCCCCGAGAGCGCATCCAACAATGAATGGGCTCGCTTCCTCTACTATCTCGGTACGTCTTCCTCAGTTGTCTGCTGTCTAACATCTTGGTAGCCAGGTGGTGCTGCTTGTAGCATGGCTACACTGACCAGTTGAATGCAGTATAATAAGTGATATATTGTGTCATTGGTTATACAGTGGAACTTCATTGTTAAGGTGACCATCGGGACTGCATAAAAGTGACCTGCCTAATGAGATGACCATATTAGTGGGATTTATTTCATATACTTACTGTTAAAGAAATAAGTTCGGACTTTCCTAGGGTGACCTTAATTGTGAGGTGGCTTTATTACTGAGGTGACTGTAAAGTGAGGTTTGACTGTATGTATGTAATTAAAGGTTATTAGATAGGTTGTGACACCTTTGTATATGGAGTTCATTGTACGTTCAGGTCGAATCAAAGCAATTCAGCTGGATTATTCGGAGGCACATCGGAATCTTGTTCAGGCAATCAGGAAGGCACCACAGTACTCAGCTGTTGGATTCAAACAGACAGTAAGTTATAGTATTTACGACGAGTATAGGGCATGAGCATAGGTCTCTTGACTAATAATATGAGCATGGGTAATATGTGTTGTGTGAATGCTGAATGCCTTATGTATGTCATGGGAAGAAAACATCCTCCACATGTAAACATTATGTTGCTTAAAGCAATAACACGTTATTCACATCATATATGTACCATGGGTGTGCTTATTTTATTTGTGTTAGCCCTTAACAAATTTTATTTTATATGGATAATCCTTTTAATTTATGACAGTATTTGTGGTGTGACAGTGTCATTGCTGTTGACTCCTTTGTCGTTGCTCCACTCTATGTCCTTGTTTTCTCCCTCTTAGGTGCAGAAGTTGGCCATTACCGTGGAGTTGTTGCTAGGCGACATACCCGACCGGGCGATGTTCCGCCAGCCGTCGATGCGCAAACCTCTGCAGCCCTACATCCAGCTTACCCAAGGTATGGCATTACTTTCTCAGCTACATGTCCAGTATGACGATCATTTCTTGTCTAGTCACATTCTTGTTCTCCCAGATCTGTTTCACAAGAAACACTTTGGTGTCTAAGTAGTAGAGTTGTAAACAGTTGTGTTGTGGAAGTTACTAACTACACTTGTTGAAGGTGTCAAAGACAACCACCAGTTGAGAATGGCCATAGGTCATATATTTGTATATCATAACCAGATTTCGAGTACTGGTTGAATAGACTCTGATATGTGGACTTTGGGCACATTTGCTTGTATTACCATGGCAATGAACATTTCTAGTGTGACGGAGGAGCATGCATCCTTGAACATTGTTCTGAGCTAACAACTGTGATTGTGCAAGGCATCTTGAAAAATGCTCAAACCTAAAGTCCAATATCACAACAGTCGTTGATTTCATATGTCCTCGCTGAAAACCAACTTATTAGGTAAAGGAGCATTCAAGCTAATGATTTGTGACAGTTGCCCACAATAACTTTCGTGGATGCATGCCCCTCTGTCACACTAAAAACTTTCATTGCCAAGCTAATTAACCCAAAATCCATGTCGTATACTTTTCATTTACCTTATTAGTACCTCAGATCTGTTGAAGATATGTTCAGTATTATCACCTATTTATTCCGTCGTCATTTAAAAACTTATATTTACAACCTTGCTTATCCACCGTAGCTCCCTATCGCCTTGACCCATCTGTTGACAACTGGAATACTACTTATGGATTTTGAGATTGACCAATCCTTTTGTTTTAATGCGCTTCTGAGCTTGGTTTCCAAGGATGTAGGCACAATAGAAGTTACCTTATTATTAGTATATGGCATTTTTGACTACACTTATTGAATTGAAGGTCAGTTACACAGTCACTGAAAACTATTTTGACACATGCCCTCATTCTTTGGTAGCTGTGCGCACGGGAAACCTCGCCAAGTTTGGCGATGTGCTTGAACACTACGGGCCTCGCTTCCAGACAGAGGGCACATATACGCTTATTGTACGTCTGCGTCACAACGTCATCAAGACAGGCGTACGCATGATCAACCTGTCGTACGCACGCATTTCACTCGCAGATATCGCATGCAAACTGTTGCTTGACAGTCCTGAAGACGCAGAGTTCATTGTCGCAAAGGTAGGTAGCGTTGGAACGATTACATGACACATTTTATATCCACCTTCGTTCTAGTAGTTTGAATGATTGATTTTTAATCAAATTCGACCACAATTTATTGAATAGAAATTTATTTTTATAGAAAATAACGAGAATTTTCAGTTTGCGAGTTTATATATAAGCAGAGGTCACAGTTGTGCAAACTGCCATAAAGTGACCCACTATGGACGTGAATGTGTAATGGTAAATCATAAGAAGACATGTTGGGAAAACTATCAAACATTTTCTTTGTAATGAAGACAATGAAATTGTGCTATTTGATAAGATGAAATAAGTGACTGTACTTTACTATTATACATTCATTCATAATTGGACACTCACCAGCATATTTATATGGGATATTTTTTACCTGCTTCTTTTGCATAGTTTAAATGACATTGATATGTAATGTATTGACCGTAGGCTCTCTTGATGTGTCTGGACAACTGGGGGCTGTTTCTCTAACATTCTTATCAGCTCATAAGCCAGATTTTGCTCTTTAAAATCAGTGTCCTTAATAGTGGTCTTGTGTATTGGAAACTGTCAACACCAGGACACTTTCACCGGTGTGTCACGGAAATAGTCCACAGTGATATGGTGGCAGCTTTATGGCATTTTGACTGCAAGGTGCCTCGTTTTGTTGCTCTCTTCTCTGTCCCTGGAGTCTAGACTGAGACTGGCATCGATAGTGTTCCTCCATTATTGTTTTCCTTCTCCATCCATTGTTGATCTTGTTTCTCTGCCATCTTCATTATGATCTTTTAGCAGTTCCCTGCTACCATCACGGCTGTATGTATTCGGACACCTAAACATTTTAATTCTCGGCTGTCCAAAAACATACGGTACAACAAATTTATCACTGGTGTCTGAAAACAGTCACTATGTACGGTAAGTATTCACACACACAAATTATTTGTCTGAAAACCTGCAGTAGAGAAACAAATAATCATGTAGGTTTTTAGGATTTCCAAAAACAGTGTCCAAATACATACAGTCATAATGGTATATCATATTTCTGGGCCCTGAGCTGAGCCCTACAGTCTTTACACCCTTGTAGTTCCTTATTGAAACCACTGTAGTTTGTATTGGTCGTTTATAAATTTTGATTTGAAAGATGCAAAAATGTTGAACCTCATTACAGGCGATCCGAGACGGAGTGATTGAGGCAACGATTGACCACGAGGCGGGCTACGTGCAGTCGAAGGAGAACATAGACATCTATGGCACGGGCGAACCAATGGCCGCCTTCCACCAACGCATAGTCTTCTGTCTGAGCATCCACAACAGCTCCGTGAAGGCCATGAGGTTCCCGCCAAAGTCTTACAACAAGGATCTCGAGTCCGCAGAAGTGAGTATGTCAACATACCTCTGCAGTGTTTCTTCCGTCTGCAAAATAAATTTTCCAAAAATGTATTGCCTTAGTGCTACAATGTTATGATTTGAATCAAGTCATAGCATAAGGTCTTCTAATTCTGCCATCACCAGGAAGCGTTAGCTGTAACACTTTTGTTTTCCTATTTTCTGCATCCTAAGTAATGACCGTATGTTTTGGGACACCCTAAAAATCTAGAAAAATAATTATTTTTCTGTACATTGTTTTGGGACACCTTTGTAAATGTAATTATTTTTTGCTCCTATATATTGGGACACCAATCATTCATAACACGCATCTAAAATCCTAGTTGCAGTCCCCCAGTGTTTGTCTAATGTACAAAACTACACTGTATGTGATCTCTCGACTGTCTGCATTGTCCCAAGACTTGCGCATCGTTTCACGTATAGTTTATGTTTTAATACGCAGTATGTTTAGTGAGAATTTGAAGAATAACTCGGGGTTGGAATTTAGCATGGACCCGGGGACCCACTGGCCCCTAGATTCACTACCAGGCCCATAATCAGTTCAGGTCAAGGGGTCCGGCTGACTCATTATAAGTGCAGCCCAGTGCCCAGGAATTCTGTACCATACGGGAAGTGGTTCCTACATTGTTATTTTTGGTCTGTCAAAGTGGTTGGTAGTAAACACATCAAAGAGATGGCTGTTGTGTTACACCCAATAAGTTACATTGTGTTAATTACTGCTGTCACAGTCTGGCCAGGTACCAAGTGTTTACGTCTGCTGGCGAGAGTGCCTAGCATGGGAAAGGGAGTCCACAGGTGACTGGTCAATAATCTTTCATTGAGGGTCTAGATTTACAACATAGTTTGAGCGGGAAAGATTTAACCAGCTGATCTTATATGGTAAATCCATAGCAGACAGAAGGGACTAATCATTGGGGCTATATACATAATTATAAAATCATATAAAAAGAAAACTGCTGAAATCATCTGATTATTTTGTTTTTGTAGTAGCTTATATGTATTACTACATTTGTCTCACTGGCTATATGGACATTCATCCACCAAGAAATTAGTTACTAACAGTGTAATGAACGACACCTTGTTAATACCAGGTAGTTCAATAGGGATTACATGACATTTAGTTGCATTTCTCACCTTTTTTTTCTATAATTTGATAACATGTATTTCTGTATGTGGCCAAGATAGGGATGGGTGATAATTTTAATATGTGCGGCAGGCATGGGACAATTAACTTGGAAAGTTAATTAAATTACAGTTAACTCTTTATTTTATATATATTATCCAATGAAATTAAATTAACCTCACACATTTACCAGGTCAATTAAATTATATTAACTTCCCAAATTGTTAAATTAAATTAACTTTCATTTATTTAACTTCAATTAAATTACCAATTACCCGGGTAGCTACAAGTCATTTAACAATTAATGTTAATACAGGACAAAAAACACCAATTAAGGGGGCTAACTGGAATGAATCGCCACAGGACCAAATGTCTAACAGGGCAAACCTGCTAATAAAGCACAATTACATTGTACAAATATCCCTTAATCTTGAAAACACATTTTGAGAATTTAAATTATTATTTTTAAGTGTCCCAAAACATACTGTAGCTAGCCTTATGTGTATTGTTGAGTAAGTTGTTAGTGTTCGCAATAGAGCTGTGTACATTGAGTAAGATGTTAGTGTCCGTGCTACAGCTGTGCACACTGAGTAAGATGTTAGTGTCCGTGCCACAACTGTGTACACTGAATAAGATGTTAGTGCCTGTGCTACAACTGTGTGCACTGAGTAAGATGTTAGTGTATGTTGTACAACTGTGTACAATGAGTAAGATGTTAGTGTCCGTGCTACAGCTGTGTACACTGAGTAAGATGTTAGTGTCCATGCTACAAACGTGCACACTGAGTAAGATGTTAGTGTCCGTGCTACAACTGTGCACACTGATTAAGACGTTAGTGTCCGTGCTACAACTTTGCACAATGAGTAATTTGTTAGTGTCTGTACTACAACTGTGCACACTGAGTAAGATGTTAGTGTCTGTGCTACAACTGTGCACACTGAGTAAGATGTTAGTGTCCATGCTACAAATGTGCACACTGAGTAAGATGTCAGTGTCTGTGCTACAACTGTACACACTGAGTAAGATGTTAGTGTCCGTGCTACAACTGTGCACACTGAGTAAGATGTTAGTGTCTGTGCTACAGCTGTGTACACTGAGTAAGATGTTAGTGCCTGTGCTACAACTGTGTACACTGAGTAAGATGTTAGTGTCCGTGCTACAACTGTATGTGTGTCTGTCCCACAGGAGCGCCGTGAGAGGGAGCAACAGGAACTGGAGAGTGCCAAGGAGATGGCCGATGAGGACTTTGATGGCTTTGCCTAGCTATATCGATGGTGCAGCCCTTGTAATGCGTTCTGAGACACTGTGTCCACGCTAGATGGTTTGTTTTCACAGTCGACACCAGTGATGGGCTGCGTACGGTTGTCGAGTCCATCCTGATGTGATCGTTTCCTAAGCCACATTTCAGTGACGGTTTTTGCCACCAGGGGTTCGTTATCGCCTCTGCATCTTCGATGTGGCCGCCGCCATGAAAATGAACCATTTGCACAGTAGGCATTTGTGCGTGTTGCGCAGCTTCGCGTTGCATGTGCACACGTTTGTGAAGGCTTCAACATTGCGGAGGCGTCACACAGGAGGGATGTGGTCTATGTCTCACAGTCCCTCGGACAGTGTCAAAGGCCAGGCTTCTAGGCAGGCAGTGCGGTGGCAGTGGGCATGGACATCAAGTGCATTTGAATGTATTTGAAATATAAATAATTTATACCCTGTTGACTAGAAGTAATTTTTTATCGGCCTATTTCAAACACAACTTATATCTGTCATGCATTTCCAGTTTCAGATTTTTCTGCAAGTAAATAACCGAGATATTTCTACAGATAATAATATTATGCACAATAGTATTATATCTTAATCAGTCTGACTCAGTCAACTGCAGGCTATTTATTGGTTCACAACTAGCTATGATTTAAGATAACATTTCCTTAAAAAAGTATAATCATAAGCGTGTTTGTTGCATAGGATTAACAGTTTGCCCCATTCATAACCCATATAGGTACGTTGTACTACTTCAGGGCTCGACTAGTGAAATGCAATCGAAAGACATATTTTATGAAAATCCATCTTTGATGTAATTGCCTGGATGTGCGACAATGGTGTTGGCCTCTGATGGGATTTGTGCACAAGAGGAGTTGGAATGTCTGTGAGAGAGGGTGGACTGTAAGAAACCTTCCAAGAGACTTTGATGCATTGTGTTTCTGTTGTTATGCTTTCAATTTCTACGATGCTGACTGACTGGAAGAAGTGTCACTTGTTTCTTCATTAGCCATGTTTGCTGTGTTTATATGGGAGTGTGTAGTACACAGGAGTGACTGTTCAGTCGTCTAATCATTTGTCAACATAATTGTTTCACAAACGTTCTTCTGTGATGGTCATTTTGGAAGACTTACCTACCATGAAAGTTATCAAATTCTTCTTTGTAAAGTCAAACTTCTTCAGTTAGCCTTCTGTTTGAAAGGCTATGAAGTTTGTTCTCAGAAACAGTCTTATTTCCTTTTTCATGCCAGAAAACATTTTCATCTAGCTTCATCACACCTTAAATGACTAACCACGTGTGCTGTATATAATGCCATATAACATCAGGATCCTAGAATATGTGAACATGGAAAAGCAACAATTCAAATTTTGAAAGCTATCAATACAGAAGATTCTCTTCATTTGCCTGGCACGTAGACAATGAAAACTCTGCAATGCAAGGTATTTATAAAAGCTAGAAGAGTGCAGTCATGAATGTTGCGTATGTGTGTGTCTGCGATTGTGAATAGGAAATAAATACTGAAGCAGCTACTGTATAAACCATGCAGCTTCACGAGATTGTTTTTCAGGGGAAACATTTAGCAAAAACAGTGAATAAACAAATATAAATGCCGTGCTTTTGTAGTGTTGTTTATCGGGTAGCCAGGGCACTAGCACCACTACCCAGAGGGAAAAAAGCAGTCTTGTTTTATGTCTAAAATAGGTCTTTTTGTCGTCCAATTTAGGTTGCCTGTGAAAGTCTAAATTACGTCCCGTTTTACATGTAAATCTTGAGACGTTGAAAGATGTCTTAAGACATAATTTTGAGATTTTGGCATAGCAAGTCATTTTTGAGATGTCATCTGCATGACTAAAGCGACCTCTATAGGACATTCTGTGCCTACAGGGTAGTGTTTGGAACATCAGATTCCCTGGTGAGAGGTTTCAGTTTTGAATTCTTGCTTCTGTATGTTCACTCCTAATTGCAGCATACGTTATGGTGAGGGAAAGTCTCATTCATTCCAAAGAAACAGCTTGATGGAAAAGCTCCCTGCTCTGTTCAATGTTCATGCTTTACAACATTTTTCAACTTGTACAGCAAATATATTTCTCAAAACAATTTCTAGATGAAAGCAGACGAGAAATATGTTTGCTGTGCAAGTTGAAAACTGTTGTAAATTGTGTTACTGTCTCCAGTAGCAGTTTGGGTCGAATTAAAGACCAATTCAGTTATAATAAAATTATAATAAGGCTGAATTGAGGAGTATAAATCGAGGTTTTGGGGGATCCTGAAGGTGGGTTTTGGTGAGCCTCAGTGAGGGTGCAAATCATTGTGAGTTTCAAAAATTAAGAATGTTGGCGAGAACATCCTCCCCCTCTGTCTTACGACGTGATGAACCGACGGTGACAGTGGAAGAATGCTGAACTGGATGTCCGGGCTGGCTCAACCCCCCCATCAATAGACCTATTAATTTTGTTCCGACCCCAGTGATACGAATTGGTATATGTTCCAATCGACAGGTGGCCTTAAGGTGTCGACCAACTCGCCCTACGTTATGGTAGACATATTTCAGGCCCGTAGCTGGGGGGGTTCACGTGAACCTCCCTTTTTGTGAACCCCCTTTCTCCAAAATGTGAACTCCCTAAAAATTGCATCTTTAAAGTGTGAACCACTAATTGTATTCCATGTTTCTCAAAAGCGTTAACCCCCCCTCCTAAAACCTGCTGGATAGTGTTCAAGCATCACAAGGAATGCCAAGAAAGCCTGATTTGTGCAGATGGTAAAGGGAGAACCATTATCTATTAAGTGATAATCACTTAATGTATTGGAACCTGGCTAAGGGGTCTCTCCCCAATGCCATGTGTGAAAAGGGCAGTCAATATATGACAAAAGACCATTGCATCCAATTAGCATGCACAAGGACCGCACTATCCCAGGGTCTCCTGTTATGAAAACGAATGGGGTAACAAATACACAAGAAGCCAGTTTTACACCAAACATCAAATTATGAGTCCTAATTGTAGTCACTCGGAGGTTACAGATGCAGACAAAGAGTGGTGAATGAACAGTGTGACGATTTACAATTATGAGCACATAAATTAAGCCATATGAAATAATTCATTACTTCTCATCAGAACTCTATTAAAAAGTGAACTAAAGGTGCGGCTTTTTATTTTTAGTATGCTGATTAAGGTAACTACCAACTGTCAAAGAGGCTATTCTCAACAATAACCAACTTAAGATGTGTAGCGAGTGTATTTCTTACTAGCTGCAAACCCGGTAGACAAACTCGTCTGGCTTAACACAAATCATAATTTTCAACTATTGAGCAGGAACGCGAATTTCAATGAATAATTGTATTTAACCAATACAAAAAAAGTTTAGCTTCACCTATTTTAAAATGCGCGTGCTGATAAAAAATCATGTAATTGTGTGGCTGTATGGTTGCCGAAATACTGTGGTTGCTAGTTGCATGTTTGTCGATCTCGGAAAGGGGAGGCTTATCACTGATGAGGAGGCAAGAATGTGTGAAGGGCCTTTATTATTAATAATTATTATTATGTCCATTTTGTGTTCTGTATAGTTGGAAAATACAGTTTGTGTTTCATGGAGTCAGTGCGGTGTACAGGATATGGTACTTGATTGTTTGACACCTAGAATTTAATTCAAATTCCACAAGAGGACAATAACTTTTCTAATCTTCTATTTACCGGGCTTGTTTTATAAAGGTTTGTTAATTTACTAAATTAATTTTGTTTATGATAAATATAATGTATTATTTGAGTGAAAACTAGATTGTAAATGTCACACTTTAACTGTTTATTCTGAAAAATAATTTGGACACACCCACACTCCTCGTTTATTATATTAATATGAACATATTCAAAACAATTGCACACATGACGAAGGATTTTAAGTAAATAATTAAGTCATAACTAACGTAACATATACATGCCAACTCTCCCGGAATTCCCAGGTGTCTACTGGATTTTGTGTGTATCTCCCGAGGCAAATCTCCGGGATTTTCGTTGAAAGTCGCCAACAGCACCCCCCCCCCCCCGTCTTAGAGACAGCGCTACACCACGGGAGACGTGCTGAACTGCTGAATTTCCGGCGAAAAAGCTCCAACAGCACTTTCTCCAATGTCAAGATCCGAGACAGCACGACACCGGCAGTGTGCTGAACTGCTGATGAATCTCATGGATTTCCAAAAAAGTTGACAGGTGCTAACATCGTGTCCAAGCCCGTAGCGTGGTTGACTTTTTTTATTTCAGGTGTGCATTTTTGGACCTCCAATTGCATATTTCCAAATATATATATATATATGTTATACTACAGGATTATTATGGGTTGTTTTTAATATTCCATACTTTAAACAAATTCACCACTCCTCTGCAAATGTTGATTGAAATCTATATCAGCAATTGGCTTAAAACATCAACACTGCCTGAACTGTTTGAATGCTATAAAGATGTATGATCTTGGTAACATTTTGGAACATTAAAAACCATTTTAAAGATATTCCAGGACATTTTTTTCTGATATTTAAATAATATTGTGTTTGGTTAGATATCTTGCAACTTAGCGTTGAATGTTTTAAACTTTTAATGTTACGTCATTTTATGAAACGTTCTCCGAATCCTTGCAGCGCACGCACAAAATCACCATGATGGGGGCACATGTTTTTTGCTTTTAACATTTTTATACTTCGTTTCGTAACATTGAAAGTTGTGATTATTTTAAAGATAATTTAATTCCGCACAAGACGGTGCTAAATATATACCTGTCAACTGTTTTGTTAAATTCCGGGAGATTCATCAGCGGTTCAGCACGGTTCCTATGTCGCACTGTCTCGTCGCGCAGTCTCGGATCTTGACATAGGAAGACGGGGGTGCTGTTGAAGATTTTTCGCCAGAAATTCAGCGGTTGAGCACGTCTCAGCACGTCTCCCGTGGTGTCGCGCTATCTCGAAAACGGGAGGGGGTCCTGTTGAAGATTTTCAGCGAAAATCCGGGAGATTTGCCTGTATTCCGGGAGATACACCCACAATCCGGGAAACTCCCCAAAAGCGGATACAGGGAGGCCAGTGGGGCCTTATACGTTTGGCGTGCCCGCAGATCTTTTATAATGGGCCCGTGCGACCGTACCATCCATAGACCCTTTGAAATATGAAAACAAGTAGGCCACATCGTATTTGCCTCCAAAAGGTGCATGTACTTTGTTCCACACTACTTTATTTGGTTATTCCGTGACGAACCGTTTGTGTAAGTAGCGCTTAGTGTCATCACGAAACAGAATAATTAATGTGCACCATATAATTTATTGTCTTAACTTGTTTTTAAAGTGTCGGTAAAGCATCAAGGACACCTAGCTAAGCAGTTTATGCGAGTGACGTTGCCGGTTTTTATAACAAAAACGCCATAATTTTTATTTTGTAGGCCTACACCAGTAGTCAATATATGGTTATTGTCTGATGATCGACTGTGGTGATTTATCGATAGATTTATTGTATCTTAGAATAGAATATAATAGTAGTACGTTTTAGCTGGTTGGATTTTGTTTTACTTGGAAGTGAAAAGCGAGTCTCCTGTCTAGCCTTAGGCTCTTGTTTCACCGTGCGTTTCGCGTAGCCGCAGGCCACTCGTTCAGCGAGCTTCGAGACGGGGGGCGGCTGCTTGCTGTCAATCAACCGACACCTTCGTCTCTACGGGAGCATAGTATTAATGACCCGCTGGGGTCACCGGTGCGCTCCATCGCACCACCGAGTCCCCCCGTGGGGCACATGTGGCAGCCGCTGTGCTACCCACGGTACTCACGTGGGTCCGTCTGCGCCAATCACGTCCCGACCCTCCTTACACTGACACGTTATTTTCGGCCAATCGATCAGCGTGTAGCGTCGCCCCACCCAAAGGCTGTTTGGCCCTACTCACGGAGACATTACGCAAAGAATCGAGAACGATTGCTGGATCTTTCTTGGAGTAAAACCTCGTCTACGGTGAGTACACTCGTGTGTGCGGTGTCGACTGGAGCGAGGAAATGCGACTTGTAGACCCGGGGCGGAAGCGATGGCGGATGTAAACGAAACTGCCTGACCCACGGGTCGCCTAGCAGTAGAAGGACGACGTCGACACTTGTGTCACCACAAGAAATATAAAATATTCGTCCATGTAGGACTTGACTGACATGTTTGAAGGATTACTTAAGCCACACAACGTTGGTGTGTTCGTTATTGTGCGCGCGATACCCGACCCTCGCGGATAACTGAGTATCACTATTACGCAATATGTGCCGGTGGGGAGGGGGAGGTCGATGATCGTGCCGCCATTTTCTTGTCGCTCCCTCCTCTATGTTGATTGTGCGCTCGGCGTTGGGCAAGGGGCGCCCTCCCGCTCATGTGGACCTGTCAAACGTGGCCTTAAAGGCAAGGCGTGACTCCACGTTGTTTAGTGTTTACACTCTGCCAAAATCTGACAGTTACGACATTGAGCAGGTGCCGACTGCCTTTCACTTGACACTCAGCTCAATGGCGTTACGTCAACCAGGAAGTAGTGTCACGTGATAGCATGTTTAGGCCAAGGCGAGAGCATTAAATATGTACATTTAACGTCTGCCTTTACGGAAAGATAATTAAGTGCAAGAGGAACTTAATTACATTTTAATACCATCTTTCACAAAACATTTATTATATAGAAAACAATAATATTATCGTTTTGTGAAGAAATATATGTGCCTATTTTTGTGTGCAAGAGTTATACTTTGTAAACATTATATTCCTTGCAATCTATTGATTTTAATAATGTATACAAGTTAAATTATTGTTCTATGAAATAGCGTAGGTTAAACTTATTAAAGGAAATAAAAATAAGGCATTAGCTAAAATCATTTTTCCATGTGTACACACAGTTTAACCTTGCATGTAACATTTGACAACACTAAAAAAATACAGAAAAATACATTTGTAGCATAAATTCGATTTAAAACCCGTCTGTGTAGCGATTCCCGCGGAAAATAAAATTTAATGAGCTAGGCAATCACGTGGTATCGGGACGTCACTTATGACCCACACTCGCATCGGGCCGACCCTTTCCATGCATTCAGAGCATGTTTACAAATATAGCTTTTGGGTCGAAATGAGCGTCAGAATGAGTTATTGTGCAATATTCCGATGAAATACAAACACTAGTCATCATAGAGGAACAAGCAGTTATCTTACCGTTCCACATGAATCAAATTTTATTCAAAACAATGAATGCGAATGTGCCTACAAGTCGACTAGGTTTCGCCGAGCTTGGGCTCGTTTTCAGAATAATTATATCGAATGCAACCAACGAGAGATAATCTACACCAATAAACATACATAGCAAACATATATCGTATCCAGCTACAGAAAGTAACATGTATAATCTCATAATATTACTAGAATATCGATGTATGAAGGAGGAGTTGTTCAATTTATCATAACAACTTAAATCAGTCAGTGTATTTCTATCGGTCCTGTTAGCTCGGTTGGTAAAGGCGTTGGTTCCTTAGCGTTCGTTTTGCAATCGGGCGACGTTGGTTCAAACCCCACACCAAACCATTGATTTTTTTACACTTTTTTTGGTTTATGTTTTCACGAAGTAATATAAACCAAATCATTTTTATACTATGATGCACTGTTTATAAATATTTTGGTAGTAATTATTTATTCGCCACAAAAAATGAAAATATGGGAATTATATAACAATTTTTCTAAATTTTATTTATCCAAACAAATACAATGTAATGGATATATAATTTATTAATTGTATATATATTGTACGGTAATATATTGTAATTATATATGTGAAAACAAATGGTGATCTGTCTGAATAAATAAAATTTAGAAACATCGCGTTATATATAATTACCATATTTTCATTTTTGTGACGAATAAATAATTACTACCAAAATATTTACAAACAGTGCATCATAGTATAAAAATTATTTGGTTTATATTACTTCGCGAAAACATAAACCAAAAAAAGTGTAAAAAAATCAACGGTTTGGTGTGGGGTTTGAACCGGCGTCACCCGATTGCAAAATAAATGTTAAGGAATGGTAAGATAACTGCTTGTTCCTCTATGATGACTAGTGTTTGTATTTCATCAGAATATTGCACAATAACTCATTCTGACGCTCGTTTCGACCCAAAAGTTATACTTGTAAACATGCTCTGAATGCATGGAAAGGGTCGGCCTGATGCGAGTGTGGGTCATAAGTGACGTCACATCTCGGCATCCCGAAAAGCACGCCAAAAATATGCATATTCGAAAATGTCCGGATGTACAGCAGTAATTGTGTAATTTCTAATTAATTGATTTTTTTAATTGTTTTTGGCTTGGTGGACATGGAAATAGATAGCAGGATGTAATATAACATGAATTCAAGCCATAGATGTTTTTATTCCCTTTAATGTTATTTTTAGCCATTTCTGTGAAAACTAAAATTAAATACTAAATTAGTGAGCTATCCAACCAAACATGATTTATTTATTAAAACTTAGCTGCCATGGGAATCAAAACAAAGGTTCTCTGAAATCAATTGTAGTTTAACAGCGGTGTTTGTACATGTCACCTTGAATCACTGCACAATTAGGAATGCAAGCATAAATAAATTGACAGAACTTGTCATGCAAATCGGCAAATGTTGATCGTATCCCCAGTAAGGTCTGAAAGGGGTGATCTTTCTGTCAATGTCTTTCAGATGCATCAAACACATGTTTGCAAGATGTTAACTATAGTTTAATATTATTGGTTCATTTCATTATTTAAGTTTCAAACCAATTTACAAAAAATAAACACTGAACCATTTTGTGATTGATTTTTAGTTGTTACAAAATATTTTGCATTTTTAAGAAGATTTTTGAAGCAACAATTATTTTTCTTCACAGGTGACATGACAACATGATGCTGAAAATTTCCCGAACATTTCCTGAAAGTAAGAAAGGCATATAAAACCATAATTTACAGTACTTGTTCATGTTATAGTGTGGTTGTCATGACAACGTCACGGCCAACCAACGAGTCTGAGTTGCAGCAGTACCGTGTTCTGGAACGAGCCAACCTGTTGCAGTACTATGACACATTTATTTCACAAGGTATGCACTGCTTGATTTTAATGCCGTTCTATATAATTCTCAACATAGAATATTGGACTAGTTGGTAGATAAATCCGTTCAGAGTACCATAATATTTACTGTCATTTTTGCCATGAAGATACGAGACGCAGCACGCTGTTAGCTTGTGTCAATGGGTGAATGTCAACAGTGGCTCCTCATGGTGGGTAACAATTGACTGAACAGTTGTCCATCACGTGGCACCACTGATTTGTGAATTGATACAGCTTTAACATGGGATTACCAAATTTTAGTACGGATTACTGAATTTAGTATCTTGATAATCTGTCTGGATTACCATATATGTCCCATAAAATCTTCCCCTGGTAATCTGAATGTGGCAGATTATTCACCCAACATAATATGCAGCCAAATACCAACATCTCTCATTTCTCTGTAATATTTATGACTTGACATGTGCGAATTTTGAAAACAAATGGCCCATGAATAATAATAAATAATATTTTTATATAATAGATTCAATAATAGTTACTGTGTGCTATCCGTGCGCCAAAGTCTCCAACCAATGCACTATTACTGTCACTAGTACAAAGCTCTAGAAAGATTTTGTAAAGTTCAAGACATGAAGAAATTGCAGTGACAGTTTTTGGGTTGAACTTCCTCGTTGTAGAAGAAGGCAGACCTCATAACGACATGAATGCCAGCCAGACTTCTCTGGTTGGGCCTCTGTATTTTCGTTGCCACATTTAGTTGTTGAGCATGCCACCAGGTGGCGATGATGTGCGTCAACTGTGCGAGGCGGGAGAAGAGGAGTTCCTTGAAATCATGGCGTTGGTTGGCATGGCGAGCAAACCACTTCACGTACGGCGACTACAGAAGGCCCTGCAAGAGTGGGTCAGCAATCCAGGTCAGTGAGTTAGTAATGTAGGTCAGTGGCAATTTAAGTAAGTGGATAAAATATCTAGGTCGGTATGTCAGCAATGTAGGTTAGTTAATAAATCCAGTAAAAGCTAAATATTCCATCAATAGATTTCTCCCAGTAGGTTGGGATGAGGCTGACCTCTAATTGTCCTCTATACTGGTGCTCTCACTTGTTTCCTTTCTGTTTCCCGTCACTACTTCTGCACCGCTGTCTCGAACCCCTGCCCATATCCACCCCATCTCCCACTCTCATTCTCCACCCTCCTATTCCCACCAAATCTCTTTAAATACAATCCTCCAATCTCGGTTGTGGCCGTCTTCTTCTTTTACCGTCCACCTTCAAGGCAAGAAAAATTGCAGTAAATTGAGTAAGTAGATATAGTGGTTGGTGGGATTGATAGCTGTCTCTTGTGAGAGATAACTCAGGGTGTGAGAGAGCACAATCAAACTTATATCTTGAGTAAGTAGATATAGTGGTTGGTGGGATTGATAGCTGTCTCTTGTGAGAGATGACTCAGGGTGTGAGAGAGCACAATCAAACTTATACCTTGAGTAAGTAGATATAGTGGTGGATGGCATTGATGGCTGTCTCTTGTGAGAGATAACTCAGGGTGTGAGAGAGCACAATCAAACTTATACCTTGAGTAAGTAGATATAGTGGTGGGTGGAATTGATAGCTGTCTCTTGTGAGAGATGACTCAGGGTGTGAGAGAGCACAGTCAAACTTATACCCTGAGGAAGTATATACAATGGTGGATGGCATTGATGGCTGTCTCTTGTGAGAGATGACTCAGGGTGTGAGAGAGCACAGTCAAACTTATACCCTGAGGAAGTATATACAATGGTGGATGGCATTGATAGCTGTCTCTTGTGAGAGATGACCCAGGGTGTGAGAGAGCACAATCAAACTTATACCTTGAGTAAGTAGATATAGTGGTGGGTGGAATTGATAGCTGTCTCTTGTGAGAGATGACTCAGGGTGTGAGAGAGCACAGTCAAACTTATACCCTGAGGAAGTATATACAATGGTGGATGGCATTGATAGCTGTCTCTTGTGAGAGATGACCCAGGGTGTGAGAGAGCACAATCAAACTTATACCTTGAGTAAGTAGATATAGTGGTGGATGGCATTGATGGCTGTCTCTTGTGAGAGATGACTCAGAGTGTGAGAGAGCACAATCAAACTTATACCCTGAGGAAGTATATACAATGGTGGATGGCATTGATGGCTGTCTCTTGTGAGAGATGACTCAGAGTGTGAGAGAGCACAATCAAACTTATACCTTGAGTAAGTAGATATAGTGGTGGATGGCATTGATGGCTGTCTCTTGTGAGAGATGACTCAGAGTGTGAGAGAGCACAATCAAACTTATACCCTGAGGAAGTATATACAATGGTGGATGGCATTGATGGCTGTCTCTTGTGAGAGATGACTCAGAGTGTGAGAGAGCACAATCAAACTTATACCTTGAGTAAGTAGATATAGTGGTGGATGGCATTGATGGCTGTCTCTTGTGAGAGATGACTCAGGGTGTGAGAGAGCACAGTCAAACTTATACCTTGAGTAAGTAGATATAGTGGTGGATGGCATTGATGGCTGTCTCTTGTGAGAGATAACTCAGGGTGTGAGAGAGCACAATCAAACTTATACCTTGAGTAAGTAGATATAGTGGTGGGTGGAATTGATAGCTGTCTCTTATAAGAGATGACTCAGGGTGTGAGAGAGAAATAATCAAACTTATACCTTGAGTAAGTAGATATAGTGGTGGATGGCATTGATAGCTGTCTCTTGTGAGAGATGACTCAGGGTATGAGAGAGCACAATCAAACTTATACCTTGAGTAAGTAGATATAGTGGTGGATGGCATTGATAGCTGTCTCTTGTGAGAGATGACTCAGGGTGTGAGAGAGCACAATCAATCGTATACCTTGAGTAAGTAGATATAGTGGTGGGTGGCATTGATAGCTGTCTCTTGTGAGAGATGACTCAGGGTGTGAGAGAGCACAATCAATCTTATACCTTGAGTAAGTAGATATAGTGGTGGGTGGCATTGATAGCTGTCTCTTGTGAGAGATGACTCAGGGTGTGAGAGAGCACAATCAAACTTATACCTTGAGTAAGTAGATATAGTGGTGGATGGAATTGATAGCTGTCTCTTGTGAGAGATGACTCAGGGTGTGAGAGAGCACAATCAAACTTATACCTTGAGTAAGTAGATATAGTGGTGGATGGCATTGATAGCTGTCTCTTGTGAGAGATGACTCAGGGTGTGAGAGAGCACAATCAAACTTATACCTTGAGTAAGTAGATATAGTGGTGGATGGCATTGATAGCTGTCTCTTGTGAGAGATGACTCAGGGTGTGAGAGAGCACAATCAAACTTATACCTTGAGTAAGTAGATATAGTGGTGGATGGCATTGATAGCTGTCACTTGTGAGAGATGACTCAGGGTGTGAGAGAGCACAATCAATCTTATACCTTGAGTAAGTAGATATAGTGGTGGATGACATTGATAGCTGTCACTTGTGAGAGATGACTCAGGGTGTGAGAGAGCACAATCAATCTTATACCTTGAGTAAGTAGATATAGTGGTGGATGACATTGATAGCTGTCACTTGTGAGAGATGACTCAGGGTGTGAGAGAGCACAATCAATCTTATACCTTGAGTAAGTAGATATAGTGGTGGATGACATTGATAGCTGTCACTTGTGAGAGATGACTCAGGGTGTGAGAGAGCACAATCAATCTTATACCTTGAGTAAGTAGATATAGTGGTGGATGACATTGATAGCTGTCTCTTGTGAGAGATGACTCAGGGTGTGAGAGAGCAAAATCAATCTTATACCTTGAGTAAGTAGATATAGTGGTGGATGACATTGATGGTTGTCTCTTGTGAGAGATGACTCAGGGTGTGAGAGAGCACAATCAAACTTATACCTTGAGTAAGTAGATATAGTGGTGGGTGGAATTGATAGCTGTCTCTTATAAGAGATGACTCAGGGTGTGAGAGAGAAATAATCAAACTTATACCTTGAGTAAGTAGATATAGTGGTGGGTGGAATTGATAGCTGTCACTTGTGAGAGATGACTCAGGGTATGAGAGAGCATAATCAAACTTATACCTTGAGTAAGTAGATATAGTGGTGGATGGCATTGATAGCTGTCTCTTGTGAAAGATGACTCAGAGTGTGAGAGAGCACAATCAAACTTATACCTTGAGTAAGTAGATATAGTGGTGGATGGCATTGATGGCTGTCTCTTGTGAGAGATGACTCAGGGTGTGAGAGAGCACAATCAAACTTATATCTTGAGTAAGTAGATATAGTGGTTGGTGGGATTGATAGCTGTCTCTTGTGAGAGATGACTCAGGGTGTGAGAGAGCACAATCAAACTTATACCTTGAGTAAGTAGATATAGTGGTGGATGGCATTGATGGCTGTCTCTTGTGAGAGATGACTCAGAGTGTGAGAGAGCACAATCAAACTTATACCCTGAGGAAGTATATACAATGGTGGATGGCATTGATGGCTGTCTCTTGTGAGAGATGACTCAGAGTGTGAGAGAGCACAATCAAACTTATACCTTGAGTAAGTAGATATAGTGGTGGATGGCATTGATGGCTGTCTCTTGTGAGAGATGACTCAGAGTGTGAGAGAGCACAATCAAACTTATACCCTGAGGAAGTATATACAATGGTGGATGGCATTGATGGCTGTCTCTTGTGAGAGATGACTCAGAGTGTGAGAGAGCACAATCAAACTTATACCTTGAGTAAGTAGATATAGTGGTGGATGGCATTGATGGCTGTCTCTTGTGAGAGATGACTCAGAGTGTGAGAGAGCACAGTCAAACTTATACCTTGAGTAAGTAGATATAGTGGTGGATGGCATTGATGGCTGTCTCTTGTGAGAGATAACTCAGGGTGTGAGAGAGCACAATCAAACTTATACCTTGAGTAAGTAGATATAGTGGTGGGTGGCATTGATAGCTGTCTCTTGTGAGAGATGACTCAGGGTATGAGAGAGCACAATCAAACTTATACCTTGAGTAAGTAGATATAGTGGTGGATGGAATTGATAGCTGTCTCTTGTGAGAGATGACTCAGGGTGTGAGAGAGCACAATCAAACTTATACCTTGAGTAAGTAGATATAGTGGTGGATGGCATTGATAGCTGTCTCTTGTGAGAGATGACTCAAGGTGTGAGAGAGCACAATCAAACTTATACCTTGAGTAAGTAGATATAGTGGTGGGTGGCATTGATAGCTGTCTCTTGTGAGAGATGACTCAGGGTATGAGAGAGCACAATCAGACGTATACCTTATTTGTTTATGTAAACAGGTTGTCCTCTACATATCTTATTTTGTTAGTGTGTTACTAAAACTGGAATTATAGATGGTTTAGCCTTGCTGTTCAATGGGTCTATTTGTGCCACTGACGAAGATAGGAATACCTTGAATCTATAAATGTGTAAATCTTGTTTGTGTGGTAAACAAAATAACACTACATTGGTGCATGATAATAAAGGGGTTTACAGTCGAAGAGCTTGTTTTGTTTTATGTGTAATTTTGTATCAGAAATAGACTAATTAATAAATGTGAATCCTGTCACAGCAAGTTAGGGACTAAGTTGCACAATTGTAAAATGGAACTTTGTACCTTTTTAGATTTTGCAAATCATAAACTTAAAAATCATACCTCCCTCATTTGTGGAATATCTTTGGTAGTTTTTGGTTTAGTGCTATTTATATTTATTTATTGACGCAAACTTTAAAAAACAACGTTTTAAGAAACGAGGTCATTTTGTCTTTTGTTTAATCTGTGGGTTGCATGTATTTTATTAGAATTGGGATTATTTGTTAAGGAAAATAAAGAGGAAATTTAAAAATGGGATTACAAGGTGTATGTTTCTGCCAAAGTCCCAACATTTGTGGAACATGACCCAGAAAACTATTTTTAGCTAATGCAGAATAGGCCTGTGTTATTTTATACCCAGTTCGCTCTGGCAAGTCACAAATAAAGACATTACTTTGCAGCGATGTTCCAGCAGCCCCTGGACAGCCCTAGGACCGTGAAGCCAGTTTCCGCTGAGTCCACCTCTCCCCACACTGGCGGTCACATGACACAGCAGTGTCCAGTGCAGTATCGTAACCCCCTGTCGTCAACGGCAACCAACATTCAGGTTGCTGCGACTGCTGCGGCTGCTGTAGTTGCCATGCCAACCCCGAGTGGCTCAAGTAGTGGACTGTGGCCAGTGACCCAGTTGATCTCTGCCGCACACAGTCCCACGTCTGACAGCATCACCAACAACATGACAGGCTCGCCCCCTGGTGGCAGTAGCAATACCAAGTCAGCGAGCACGCCCTCTTCCAATGTGAGTATAACGAGGACTTGGGTGTAGCAGCTAGGTGTTTCTATGATATATTTTCATATCAAGATTAACACAAGCCTGAAATCAGAGTTGTGTTGCATAAAATATATTTTGTGCAAAGTTGGGTCATTTTATATTAACACAAAATATCAAAAAACTAAACCGTTAAGGTTTTTGGTCACTTGTTTTTTGTTTTACTGGTCCATAATTATGCATTGCTGGTGATTTGCCTTGTTTCTGATGTTTATCTTAGAAATATAAATATTAACTGATAAAACAGCAAGAGTGTCTGGTGAATATAATCTTGCACATTGCATCGGTGGCCATGGTTAGAGGTGTGTACTGTCTATATCACCTAGTGGCTTAATTGACATTTTCACATTAAGCCAAATCTTTATCAAAAATCTAAAATGATTTATGGCATAATGAATGACTAATTAAAGAATTGATTTACTTTAACGTTAAAAATCTAATTTGCTTTAATCTACTTATATTTATTATCTTCAGTTATGTATTTTTGATGTGTTTTATTTGTATTTTATCTATTATTTTCATGTACACAGTGCTGCAACCATTAATGGATATGGTGCTATATAAAATTAATATTATTGTTATAAAAAAACGTGCAATATCAACAGTCCTGTAAAGGTGCTACATTTGATCAGGTAGATGCTACACTTTTCTGATGCTCAGAGTGACTGCGGAATATGTCCTAGAATTTCTACTTGTCCTTACTAAACACCTCCGTTGGTCTTCCATCAGGGCACCGGCAGACAGTGCGAGTCGCCGACATCTGGTGGCGCCGGTGGTTCCCCGTATCCACCCAAGCTCAGCGAGGCTCAGTTGTGGGCAATAGAAAAAGTGGCGACTGAGGTGGCTCAACTATTGCCCCCGTACGAAGCCAAGTCTGTCAACATGAAGAAAGACATCAGCATAGAATTACAGGTGACACATCTTAACGCTGCTTCGTCAAGTCTATTTTTGATTAATTTCTGATTCATTTGTGAGAAAAAATCTTGTAAATTTATGGAATAATGAGAAAAACTTAAAATAATTTTAATTTAGCTGAATTGAAACAATACAGAAAAATGCAATAAAGCCAATTTCGTTTCTCAAAATGATGCCGTCTTATTAAACCTTCTGCATTTGTTACATACATTATTGAATTCTGATTTGAACATCAGCGAACCTGATTAACGACGGTCTAAGCCATTGGATGAGGGAGCTGTTCTTATGTATTGTGAATACTATTTTACACATGTGCAAGTATACATGCATTCTTAACTATAATTATTACATATAAATTAATCTATATTCTTTACTTAGTCCTGGAAATCATGAAACAGTTTGTATTGTTTATGTAGTTGGAAAGGAAGTCGTCACATAATTTTTGTTCACAATAGGAACTGATTGATTCTGTCGAAGACACACCTGACAGACTGACAAAGATTCGCAAATATGCCGCCATCTACGGGAGATTTGACTCGAAACGGAAGAATGAGAACAATATGTCCCTTCACGAGGTAAGGTTGCTGTTGACTATGCGTGATGGCCGCAATAGACGGCCTCATAACCAGTCCTCTACAGTTGCAATATGTCCCTTCACGAGGTAAGGTTGCTGTTGACGATGCGTGATGGCCGCAATAGAAGGCCTCATAACCTGTCCTCTACAGTTGCAATATGTCTCTTTACGAGGTAAGGTTGCAGTTGACTATGCGTGATGGCCGCAATAGACGGCCTCATAACCTGCCCTCAACAATTGCAATATGTGTTTATTTGTAACGAACTACAATGTTATTTCATGAGGTAAAGTTGCTGTTGACTGCGTGATGGTCGCAATAGACGGCCTTATAACCAGTCCTCTACAGTTGCAATATGTCCCTTCATGAGGTAAGGTTGCAGTTGACTATGCGTGATGGCCGCAATAGAAGGCCTCATAACCTGTCCTCTACAGTTGCAATATGTCTCTTTACGAGGTAAGGTTGCAGTTGACTATGCGTGATGGCCGCAATAGACGGCCTCATAACCTGCCCTCAACAATTGCAATATGTGTTTATTTGTAACGAACTACAATGTTATTTCATGAGGTAAAGTTGCTGTTGACTGCGTGATGGTCGCAATAGACGGCCTCATAACCTGTCCTCTACAGTTGCAACATGTCCCTTCACGAGGTAAGGTTGCAGTTGACTATGCGTGATGGCCGCAATAGACGGCCTCATAACCAGTCCTCTACAGTTTCAATATGTCCCTTCACGAGGTAAGGTTGCTGTTGACTATGCGTGATGGCCGCAATAGACGGCCTCATAACCAGTCCTCTACAGTTGCAATATGTGTTTATTTGTAACGAACTACAATGTTATTTCATGAGGTAAAGTTGCTGTTGACTGCGTGATGGTCGCAATAGACGGCCTTATAACCAGTCCTCTACAGTTGCAATATGTCCCTTCATGAGGTAAGGTTGCAGTTGACTATGCGTGATGGCCGCAATAGAAGGCCTCATAACCTGTCCTCTACAGTTGCAATATGTCTCTTTACGAGGTAAGGTTGCAGTTGACTATGCGTGATGGCCGCAATAGACGGCCTCATAACCTGCCCTCAACAATTGCAATATGTGTTTATTTGTAACGAACTACAATGTTATTTCATGAGGTAAAGTTGCTGTTGACTGCGTGATGGTCGCAATAGACGGCCTCATAACCTGTCCTCTACAGTTGCAACATGTCCCTTCACGAGGTAAGGTTGCAGTTGACTATGCGTGATGGCCGCAATAGACGGCCTCATAACCAGTCCTCTACAGTTTCAATATGTCCCTTCACGAGGTAAGGTTGCTGTTGACTATGCGTGATGGCCGCAATAGACGGCCTCATAACCAGTCCTCTACAGTTGCAATATGTCCCTTCACGAGGTAAGGTTGCTGTTGACTATGCGTGATGGCCGCAATAGAAGGCCTCATAACCTGTCCTCTACAGTTGCAATATGTCTCTTTACGAGGTAAGGTTGCAGTTGACTATGCGTGATGGCCGCAATAAACGGCCTCATAACCTGTCCTCTACAATTGCAATATGTGTTTATTTGTAACGAACTACAAATGAGAATTTGAGAACAATATTAGACGTAAACATCTATGGATGGTATTGGTGTTATATATTACTGTATAAATCAGAGTATTTCATCTGATTAGTCACATCCAAAACAAACAAAGCTCAACCTTCGTCTGTTCAGTTTGACCCTTTGAACAACTGTCCCCGATAAAAATTGGCCACATGAATTGGAAATGTTGACATTGTTTGCTGATGTACTGAATGGCAAAGTTGATATTTAGATAATGTTCAATTTACTAAAAGTGGGATTCACTAAAACACATTTGGGTGATCTATATGTTGGAATCGATACTAAGCATTTTGCAAGAAATAATTGATATCTGCTGTCAGTTATACGTATAGCAATAATAAAGTGTCTGTTATTCATGACTTGTTGCTGTGTTCTGTTGTGAGTCATGTGTCTGACATTGATGACGTGTTGCTGTGTTCTGTTGTGAGTCATGTGTCTGACATTGATGATGTGTTGCTGTGTTCTGTTGTGAGTCATGTGTCTGACATTGATGACGTGTTGCTGTGTTCTGCTTTGAGTCATGTGTCTGACATTGATGACGTGTTGCTGTGTTCTGCTGTGAGTCATGTGTCTGACATTGATGACGTGTTGCTGTGTTCTGCTGTGAGTCATGTGTCTTGATGACATGTTGCTGTGTTCTGCTATGAGTCGTCTGTCTGACATTGATGACGTTCTGCTTTGAGTCATGTGTCTGACACTGATGACGTGTTGCTGTGTTCTGCTGTGAGTCGTGTCTGACATTGATGACGTGTTGCTGTGTTCTGCTGTGAGTCATGTGTCTGACATTGATGACGTGTTGCTGTGTTCTGTTGTATGTCATGGGTCTTGATGATGTGTTGCTGTGTTCTGTTGTTTGTCATGGGTCTTGATGTCATGTTGCTGTGTTCTGCTGTCAGTCGTGTCTGACATTGATGACGTGTTGCTGTGTTCTGCTGTGAGTCGTGTCTGACATTGAATACGTGTTGCTGTGTTCTGTTGTATGTCATGGGTCTTGATGACGTGTTGCTGTGTTCTGCTGTGAGTCGTGTCTGACATTGATGACGTGTTGCTGTGTTCTGCTGTGAGTCATGTGTCTGACATTGATGACGTGTTGCTGTGTTCTGTTGTATGTCATGGGTCTTGATGATGTGTTGCTGTGTTCTGTTGTTTGTCATGGGTCTTGATGTCATGTTGCTGTGTTCTGCTGTCAGTCGTGTCTGACATTGATGACGTGTTGCTGTGTTCTGCTGTGAGTCGTGTCTGACATTGAATACGTGTTGCTGTGTTCTGTTGTCATGTCTTGATGACGTGTTGCTGTGTTCTGCTGTGAGTCGTGTCTGACATTGATGACGTGTTGCTGTGTTCTGCTGTGAGTCATGTGTCTGACATTGATGACGTGTTGCTGTGTTCTGCTGTGAGTCATGTGTCTGACATTGATGACGTGTTGCTGTGTTCTGCTATGAGTCATGTGTCTGACATTGATGACGTGTTGCTGTGTTCTGCTGTGAGTCATGTGTCTGACATTGATGACGTGTTGCTGTGTTCTGATATGAGTCATGTGTCTGACATTGATGACGTGTTGCTGTGTTCTGCTGTGAGTCATGTGTCTGACATTGATGACGTGTTGCTGTGTTCTGCTATGAGTCATGTGTCTGACATTGATGACGTGTTGCTGTGTTCTGCTGTGAGTCATGTGTCTGACATTGATGACGTGTTGCTGTGTTCTGCTATGAGTCATGTGTCTGACATTGATGACGTGTTGCTGTGTTCTGCTGTGAGTCATGTGTCTTGACGTATTGCTGTGTTCTGCTATGAGTCATGTGTCTGACATTGATGACGTGTTGCTGTGTTCTGCTATGAGTCATGTGTCTGACATTGATGACGTGTTGCTGTGTTCTGCTGTAAGTCATGTGTCTTGACGTGTTGCTGTGTTCTGCTGTGAGTCATGTGTCTGACATTGATGACGTGTTGCTGTGTTCTGCTATGAATCATGTGTCTGACATTGATGACGTGTTGCTGTGTTCTGCTGTGAGTCATGTGTCTGACATTGATGACGTGTTGCTGTGTTCTGCTGTAAGTCATGTGTCTTGACGTATTGCTGTGTTCTGTTGTATGTCATGGGTCTTGATGTCATGTTGCTGTGTTCTGCTGTCAGTCGTCTGTCTGACGTTGATGACGTTCTGCTGTGAGTCATGTGTCTGACATTGCTGACGTGTTGCTGTGTTCTGCTGTAAGTCATGTGTCTTGACGTATTGCTGTGTTCTGCTGTAATTCATGTGTCTTGATGTCATGTTGCTGTGTTCTGTTGTATGTCATGTGTCTTGATGTCATGTTGCTGTGTTCTGTTGTATGTCATGTGTCTTGATGTCATGTTGCTGTGTTCTGTTGTATGTCATGGGTCTTGATGTCATGTTGCTGTGTTCTGTTGTATGTCATGGGTCTTGATGTCATGTTGCTGTGTTCTGTTGTATGTCATGGGTCTTGATGTCATGTTGCTGTGTTCTGCTGTCAGTCGTCTGTCTGACGTTGATGACGTTCTGCTGTGTGTCATGTGTCTGACATTGCTGACGTGTCACCAGGTGTCGGTGAATGAGGCTGCGGCTCAGTTGTGTCGACATGTGCCAACACTGCTGACACGAAGGAATGACCTGTTTCCTCTGGCGCGTCAGGTGGTACGAGACAGCGGCTACCAGTACTCCAAAGGCAGGTCAAGGTGAGGTCGTGGGGTCATGGTGAGTTTGTGCAGACCTGTCTACCATTCCGGATTGTCCGGAATGATTCCGGAAAGTCACCTCAAATTAATGTATTACGGCGAGGGATGAAAATATTACGGACTGTCACCATGTTCGCCAATCACTTCCGTGTTCCTCCAATTTAGCTTCCACTATATTCAACAGGTGGCAGCATATGTATGCAGCATGTTGTGACATGGTTTTTCATTCGCTGAGTCTGGTCGTAATCTAACCAATAGGAAACAGCGTAATGACAAATTCGCGGCACGAAATGATGGCTGACAGCGAAATGACGCCACTGCCAACCAAAAAGAAACGTGTAATGCAAAAATTTAGTGAGTGTTGTACTTGTAGTGTCAGGCCAACTGACTGTACTAAGACTAAGTTAGTGTATTTATTGAGTTTAGTCTATCATTTATAGCCTATCATACAGTCACTAGAGTCTAAACGATGTCGATGACTAGCGTAACGTAATGGTTTTGCCGCCCCCCCCCCCGTCTATCATTTACAGCCTATAATACAGGGATATGCTTATATACTAGAGTTGAGTAGACTAGAGTTTAGACGATGTCGATGACTTATTGACTAGCGTAACGTAATGGTTTTGCCGTCCCTCCCCCCGGTGACAATATCTGACACAGTTCTGAACAATTACTGACAGGAAGCCTATATTCCTGAAAATCAGTGTAAATGGGAAGATGGATTACTGACAGGAAGTTTTTGGGGTAGGTAGGTCTGGTTTGTGAGAAAAAACGCCCTGTTAAAGAGTGTAAAATTAAAATACAGCATAATTTAAATCATCCTAACTGTATGTGTGATCAATGATATACTGTCTTTTTCATTTTCCGTGTCAGATGTAATTTTCTAACTTATCATCAATGTCCAATAACAGACGAAATTACTTTCATCTGGCCTCAGCCCCCCACTCCCTCCCCTCTGTTGAAAGTGTGTAAACATTGATACAATGATACCAATATATTAACAGTATCGGTCTGAAGTGCAAAATATCTGTGTCCGATGCCAGACGAAACTGCTTCAAACCCCCAAACGAAAGTAATTTTGTCTGATATCGGACATTGGCGTTCTGAGATGATCCTTTGTATGTACACACATACACATGGTTGTGATTCGTTGATTTCATGGTTCCAGGGCGCAGAGAATTGACATCGCCCCAGACAGTAAGAGGGTGAAACACGAGTCGTCTGTGCAACAGACACCAGATGGCACTGTGAAGGTATCGCGGGCCGAACTCGAGAAACTGAAGCGCGAGGTAGGGCGAACTTGTTCTGAAGTTGTCCACAAGATGGCATTGGTGTTGCGAGACAACGAAAAACACGTTTCAAATCACTATCATTGGTTGGCTGTGACGAAACATAGACCAGTCTTTTATTTAAGGGTCGCGACATCGAGATGTTCACAGATCAGCATAGTGCAAATGCAGTATTAATGTAGATAGTGGGTTTAGGTTAACAAGTTTTATATAAGTTTAATTTTTCATGTCTGATATTAATTAGGTGTTTTAATTTAGAATATTTAAAATAATGTGTGCTTTGGTCAGTAGGTGTTTTTTTTTTTTCAATTTCAGGTACATTATAAACTTATATCCATGTTTTGGTTAACTTTGATGTAGATCAGAAATTATCTGGTGCTCCTAATCAAATATACTTTTACATTTTGCATCTTCCGACAGAGTCGTATGACGGAGATCAACAAGGAACTTAGTGACATCACCACCCAGCAGGGGGAGCTCAAGTCAAAGGTGAACAAAGCAAAGAATGCCAGCGACATTAGTTTGGTGCACGACCTCCAGGGGGAGCTGGAGTCTCTGACGACGAGACAGCTCGAGCTACTGACGGAGCAGAGCGAGATCATCAAGAAACAGCGGTGTGCACAGAGGTAGGAGAGGGGGGTAATGGGGGATTTAAGGGTTGTGTGAGAACCCGGGTTTGCATCCTATTACCATTTTGAACCTTAGGCAAGTTCGTTCACTCTACATTGCTCCAGTTAACTTGGCTGTATGAATGAGTACCTGGTTGCAGACAGTGGTGGATAATGGTGTACGAATAGTCTTCGCGCATTAATTACAGCATGGTTGAATGCTTCCCAGGGAAGTCGAGATGGTGTTCGATTGAACAGGTCTATCAGGGAGTGTAAAGGGAAAAGTGTATTGCGCTCTGGGCAGTCCCAAGGACTGGATAATGTGCTATATAAGAACTTTCGTGTTTTTACAAAAGCAGCTTCGAGCGCCTATTTCACCTATTTCATCTACCTTTCTTCCCAGATTTGAAACAAGACGGAACTGCCGTTTTCTCAGTTGCTGCACCAATACTTTGGAATTCACTTGCTCTTAGAGCAAATAATACAATTTTGACTTTAATATTTACATTCTCAGTTTTGAGATTGCCTCACCCTTTATTTCTATGCACAAGTGGGCTCATGTTTCTTATACATTCTCATTAAATTTGTTATTTAAATACGTTTTGTTACTTTGTAATGTACTGTGATAAACCAGAGCTATTGCTAATTTAAAAACGATGGATGGTAGTAAATAATCCCTCATTGTACCTTAGAATTAACCTATCCATCATGTGACCTGTTGCATAGCAAAAGGTCCATCAAGCCATCACAAAATGGATGCGAAACATGTGGCGAATTCGGACAATCCAACATTTGTTGAAATTCTGGCCCCCAAACATTTTTATTTATAACAAAAAGCATAAGGCAAAGATTTTAAAGCGACAACTGTCTGCGGGAATGTTTATTTAATTAAGCAGATGTCATGCCGCTATAGTAATGTAATTCACATAATTTACCGTTATCAACATTGTTGGCAAGGGCAAATACTGACGAAGGTCATGCGTATAATTTTGATTGTGGCATAGACAAACTGTGACATAACAAATCCATCAATTGTGTATCTGGTCATGTCTGTTCTCACCATGTCTGTGCCTGTTGTAGACAGCTGTGGGTGAAACACCAGTTGGAAGGCAGCTATGTCGGAGAGTCCTCTGTGTATGACGACGGTGAGTACAGTCGCACTCACTAGGTGGCGCACCAGCAGGCCAGAAATAAATTAGACGAAAGTGTTCCTTTTAGTGTGCGAAGAGCTTCCAAGGAAGTCGGTCACGTCAGTCACAGCCATTATTGGCCAGTTTAGTTTTTTCAGTGATAATTTGACAAACCCGTGTCATTTGAGCCATTTATTTAATTAATACTGATTTATTCAATTTGTTTTACTATTAGTTGTGCCAATGATAATCATTAATGTGGGTGCGTAGACTTGGAACTGTTAGTTAATCCTCCAGTTTCTTGTAGACATTGATATCACGTGGCTGCATTGATGTCCTTTAGACCAATCTCTGTTTATCGTGGTGAAGTAGTGATCGCAGTAAATTATTTTCTTGACCCTATTGTTTAGATTTTGAGTGTCTTGGAATTCTCACTTTTTATGAATGACGGTTAAGAAACACAAGAATCTGCATGTTACACATAGTGGAAGCAACAGTGCATCAGTGCATTCTCTACTAACATTCAAAAGAACAGGATAAAGACTGGGAAAAGATTTGGGCTAATTGTGAAAGGCTAACTAGTGGCCTCACATTATTTGTAAGTACAGTCGAACCTTGCTTTACGGTCACCTTGCAAGTATGGCCACCCTGGGACGGTCCCAAATTATTTGTATTGTGTAATTTGGAAATTAGTCCTACTAAAACAGACATCTTGTTATTATAAGTTTCTTTGGCCCAGTTTAGTGGGTGACCTTAATAGTGAGACTGCTGTAAGCGTAGACTGACCCCTCCAGCCTAGTCGCCATTTCCCACCGGCCACAGTATATTCAGTCCTCCTGTCAATTTATAAGACATCCAAAACATTAAGAACAATGACAACATAAAACACAGTATCAACATGAAATATAACAGGCAAAGATCCATTATACATAGAAATGTTTTTGAATTGAAGATATAAAGGTTCCGGCTCCTGAAAAATATATCCAACTGTATATCCAACTTGTAATAGATTTTCAGGAGCTGAAACCTTTAGATCTTCAATTCAAAAACATTTCTAAGTATAATGAATCTTTGCTTGTTATATTGTTGTTTGATGTTTTTTTTTTTATGTCCTTATTGTTCTTAATGGTTTTATTGTTTTATTATTTATATGTATTGATACAGTTATCAGTCAGGTTACTGGGTCCACTGGACCTGTTGGAATCTGAATAAATTCAATACAAGTAACTGATTGTATTGTGTAGATTCGCTGAACGGCATCAGCGGGATGTCTTCACCTGGCAACAGCGACGATGAATTCGAAGAGAGTGTTGACTTCTCGAAGGCGGAATTCCACGAAAACAACCAGGAGCAACTTGGAGTGGGGGCGACCACATCAATCTGCCCCCAGAGGGAGGAAGGGGAAACAGCCGTGGTGAAGATAGAGAAGGAAGCGGGGGAGTGGCATCAGGAAGGAAATAGAGGGGAAGGGGACAACGGGGAAGGGAAACAGAGAAGTGAGGAAACACAAGGCAGTGTTGTCAAAATGGAAGGTGACTCTGTGACGGGGGACGATCAGAGCTGACCACGATCCTCCAGGGTTGACAGGGACGCTCAGAGCTGACCACGATCATCCAGGGTTGAGAGGGACGCTCAGAGCTGACCACGATCCTCCAGAGTTGACAGAGAGGCTCAGAGCTGACCACGATCCTCCAGGGTTGACAGGGAGGCTCAGAGCTGACCACGATCCTCCAGGGTTGACAGGGAGGCTCAGAGCTGACCACGATCCTCCAGGGTGGACAGGGAGACTTGGGGCTGACCACGATCCTCCATGGTGAACAGGGAGGCTCAGAGTCAGAGCTGACCACGATCCTCCAGGGTGGACACGGGAGGGGCGTACATAAGAGAACTTAAGTTCTTTTATTCTAGTATCATATCCATGCAAATATATGCACTCGTATATTTTGTAGAATTATCACGTTACATTCTGAATCAAATCTGACTATTGTAGTAATGTTTTTATTGCATTTTCTTCCCCCGGTGGTCTCTTACGGGTCCCTTTGTGTATCGTGTTTAAACTGACCTTGTCTGTTCCGTTAACCAGTGTCAGATGAGATTTGGATCTGGGTGATATTTGGTTTATCTTACTCGAAATCACCCACTCAAACCAGGGATGGTAATAGTATAAACTGTCCGAACAGGAAGTTTGCTGAACAAGTTGCCATTGTCCTACTAGCGTGGGAATCAGTCAACTTCAAAGGAATTCGAGTGGTAGAGCACTGTGTAGTCAGTTGAGGGGAACGAGTTTCGAATCCTACTACCGACTGCCGTTTTGAAACTTGGACAATTTTGTTTGCTCCACATTGGCTGTCTTCTGGAAGAGGCACTACAAGCCCTAACTGGTGTTTGTGTCCACATTGGCTGTCTTCTGGAAGAGGCACAACAAGCCCTTCTAACTGGTGTCTATACTACACAGTGCTGGTCTTTTGGAAGAGGCACTACAAGCCCTAACTGGTGTCTGTGTCCACATTGGCTGTCTTCTGGAAGAGGCACTACAAGCCCTTCTAACTGGTGTCTATGCTACACAGTGCCGGTCTTTTGGAAGAGGCACTACAAGCCCTAACTGGTGTCTGTGTCCACATTGGCTGTCTTCTGGAAGAGGCACTACAAGCCCTTCTAACTGGTGTCTATGCTACACAGTGCCGGTCTTTTGGAAGAGGCACTACAAGCCCTAACTGGTGTCTGTGTCCACATTGGCTGTCTTCTGGAAGAGGCACTACAAGCCCTTCTAACTGGTGTCTATGCTACACAGTGCCGGTCTTTTGGAAGAGGCACTACAAGCCCTAACTGGTGTCTGTGTCCACATTGGCTGTCTTCTGGAAGAGGCACTACAAGCCCTTCTAACTGGTGTCTATGCTACACAGTGCCGGTCTTTTGGAAGAGGCACTACAAGCCCTAACTGGTGTCTATGTCCCACATTGGCTGTCTTTTGGAAGAGGCACTGCAAGCCCTAACTGGTGTCTATGCCAGGGGAAGTAAAAGATGCCACCTGTAGAGCAGTCTAATTCTAGAGAATGAACTCTAAAAACCAAGCTCAACAATACTCTAGCCACATACACCTGGGTAATATAGTGATGAGCTAATCATTAGAAAAACTTACACTGTCTGCTGCTACAGCACTGCCAATTGCAGTAGTTAACACTGTCTGCCGCTAGAGTACTGCCAATCGCAGTAGTTAACACTGTCTGCTGCTAGAGTACTGCCAATCGCAGTAGTTAACACTGTCTGCTGCTACAGCACTGCCAATTGCAGTAGTTAACACTGTCTGCCGCTAGAGTACTGCCAATCGCAGTAGTTAACACTGTCTGCTGCTAGAGTACTGCCAATCGCAGTAGTTAACACTGTCTGCTGCTACAGCACTGCCAATTGCAGTAGTTAACACTGTCTGCCGCTAGAGTACTGCCAATCGCAGTAGTTAACACTGTCTGCTGCTAGAGTACTGCCAATCGCAGTAGTTAACACTGTCTGCTGCTACAGCACTGCCAATTGCAGTAGTTAACACTGTCTGCTGCTACAGCACTGCCAATCGCAGTAGTTAACACTGTCTGCTGCTACAGCACTGCCAATCGCAGTAGTTAACACTGTCTGCTGCTACAGCACTACCAATCGCAGTAGTTAACACTGTCTGCTGCTACAGCACTGCCAATTGCAGTAGTTAACACTGTCTGCTGCTACAGCACTGCCAATTGCAGTAGTTAACACTGTCTGCCGCTAGAGTACTGCCAATCGCAGTAGTTAACACTGTCTGCTGCTAGAGTACTGCCAATCGCAGTAGTTAACACTGTCTGCTGCTACAGCACTGCCAATTGCAGTAGTTAACACTGTCTGCAGCTAGAGTACTGCCAATCGCAGTAGTTAACACTGTCTGCTGCTAGAGTACTGCCAATCGCAGTAGTTAACACTGTCTGCTGCTAGAGTACTACCAATCGCAGTAGTTAACACTCTGCTGCTAGAGTACTGCCAATCGCAGTAGTTAACACTGTCTGCTGCTAGAGTACTACCAATCGCAGTAGTTAACACTGTCTGCTGCTAGAGTACTGCCAATCACGGGTGTGTACATTTTGATTGTTTCATATTCAATCTGAACATTTTGTGGAAGAAATACTCGGTTTGCCATCAATGTTTCAGCCTTATTACATGCAATTTGGCAGGCATGATACCATCAACATATTTATTGAAGTACAAAGAACATTATATTAATAAACAAGGAACAGAGAAGGTCGGTTTAAAGAAGACTTAGTGGCTAAATAACACAGACATGTGGCACATAGGAGCACACAGGATGCATCATCTTCACGTGTAGTAGCCGTGGTGCATGGTTGTCGGCCGTTAGATGTTTGACAAACAAACTGGTGCCAAGAAACTTACTTATAATTATTATAGAACAATTGGTAGATGTTTCGAAGCATTGTTTACAATTGTGTATAAATTATTTATTTGTCAATAAAGCTGTGATATTTACTTGTTGTAGATGTGTTTTGATTGCATACAAGTTTGTACCTATGGAGAAAGGAATACAGTAAAAACACAACACATCAGTGTAAGATGGATATGAATTTAATATCACTTTACGTATTGCTACACCATAGTAAGACACAATAGGTATTTTTACTTTCATGCAAATGATATACATCATTAAACATTTCAACGACAAAGCAACAGATTTTGGTAACAAGTCACTGGAACAGTGACCTACTGCCACATTAATTATGTTTCCATGACAACAAACATTTGTGACAATTCCAACACGTCAGTGGTATTCCAACAAGACAGTACCCTGATCTAATGTCTACCAGGGCAGCTTATGGCCATCCATTTTCAAAAAAGTGATATGTACATTTATTAACAACAACTACGATAGTATATTAAAACAATATATCTAAGATGTTCACTTTTCACCATACATGCTGGCTGTATGCTCCGATTTCTTATTCAAATCTGCCTGATTAAAAAATCTAGTGTTGCCCGTATGGCAGAGATGGAGAAAAGCAATGACTGGTGGCAATCATGGGTCTACATGAATTTCCTAAAACCGAGGCAAAACATTTCATCATTAATGTCAACCTTTCCTAATTAGCCCCCCACAGGCAACCTACCTCGACGTCACTAACGCACTTCTCTGACAGTGGCTACTAAATGAGGTTTGAACCGGTATCATGACGGCAGAGCGATACTGCATACCCCCGTGTAGTCATTATTGTAACAAGTATGGCAGTCGTGGCGTGGGGCAATCACTTGCAACCGACAACTCTACAAACACGGGGATTGGGTTGGAAGACGGTCGTAAAACCCTCATGGGGTGTATCTCCAACACACCCCATTCCAGGATAATCTTACCCCATTCCAGGATAATCTTACCCTTTACAAGGTAATCTTACCTTTTCTAGGATAATCTCGAAGGGAGGCAGTCTATTCCTTAGACAGTAGTAATTTCTAATAGAACATCTGCTGTGTTGAATGTGGAAAATCATTGAACCAAGGGTACAGCGGTTACCTCGGCCCGACTGGGCTGTATTGCCAATAAAGCTGGTTTTGAAACTGGATGTTTTGTTTACCATTTGAATATATTCCTTCCAAATTGTGAACCTTGTTGCAGGCTTACTAAACACATTTGGGCAGACAGTATGCCTTCAACACAGTTATTATACAGGTTTAAGAACAGTATATTAGTTAATAAATGAAAAACTTGGAACAGACTGCCTCCTTTTAAGGTACAACATAAACTTACATCTCAGTGCTAATCTACTCACAGTAAGCACCAGGCCAGAAGCCAAATTTGACATGTCGGAGTGATTATAAGTCTACACCTAGTGCACAATCTCAACCTTTAAGGACCCCGTAAACACATTGGATGTACCTGACTTGATCCTGTAAGACTCGATCCTACAAACATCTCAGATGTATCCAGTGTGATTACAACATGATCCTGTAAACACCTCATATGTATCCAATGTGATCACAATATGATTCCACAAACACCTCAGATGTATCCAGTGTGATCACAATGATTCTGCAAACACCTCAGATGTATCCAGTGGGATCACATGATCCTACAAACACATCAGATGTATCCAGTGGGATCACATGATCCTACAAACACATCAGATGTATCCAGTGGGATCACATGATCCTACAAACACATCAGATGTATCCAGTGGGATCACAATATGATCCTACAAATACCTCAGATGTACCCAGCATGATCATAATCATGATCCTACAAACAAACACTTCAAACATATCCAGGTTGATCACAACATGATCCACAAACACCTACGACGTATCCAGCGTGATCCACAATCCCTAGATTCACCGAGATCCTACAAACACCTCAGTTGTAACCAGAATGATCCTTTAGGACTTGACATTTGGCAAAACACGACAAGATAAGAAACAACAGCACGCACAGTCACATTTAGTTTGTTAAACACCTGATATGCCATGACACTTCAATACGTAAGTTATATCAACAAACAAAACCTGCCATGAAATATACGTCTCTATAAACCGTGTCATCTCAAAGTCCCAATATCATCTAACATCATGTCAACATAGATGTGTCCGTTGGGAAAGCGACCCTACCAGAGTATACACTGACACTGTACACTTTATCCTGTTATAGCAATCCACCTTGTTTGGCAGATATCACCATTGTTAAGTAACTCAACTTCTACACAATGTTAAAACAGCACGTTCACACATAACTCAAACATTTCAACATTAGCTAGTCACTGTCACAGTCCAAGGCAATCTCGCTACATAGAAGCATGTATAACTGCGGCACGTCTAACAGTGCCTGGCTAGAGTACAATACTGCAGTTTGAGATGGAAACCAAGTTGAATAGTCCCAGTGTCTGAGGTGAAAACTGACACCTTTACAATGAGTGAGTGTTTGTAATACTGTCAGTACTATAATAACGAATTACGCATAATGTGTAGAAAAAATACTTTACTTATCCAATGGCACCTCTGACAGGATATGTGTCTTAAACCCAAGTCATCCCGTTTCACACACAACCTAAATATGCGTTGATTTCTACAATTATCTTTGATTTGTACAATTATGTTCAATATCTACATAAATTGTCTGCAGAGTCTACACTTCTCGTTGTTTACAAGTTTTACAGTGTAAAGATATAATTATTATTATTAATAATGAGATGGTACATCTGCCAGAAGGAAGGTGAGACTAGCTACTCTGTCCCCCTCAGATGGTACATCTGCCAGAAGGAAGATGAGCCTAGCTGCTCTGTCCCCGCTCAGATAGTACATCTGCCAGAAGGAAGGTGAGCCTAGCTGCTCTGTCCCCCTCAGATGGTTCTGACTAGCTGCTCTGTCCCCCCTCAGATGGTACATCTGCCAGAAGGAAGGTGAGCCTAGCTGCTCTGTCCCCCCTCAGATGGTACATCTGCCAGAAGGAAGGTGAGCCTAGCTGCTCTGTCCCCCCTCAGATGGTACATCTGCCAGAAGGAAGGTGAGCCTAGCTGCTCTGTCCCCCTCAGATGGTACATCTGCCAGAAGGAAGGTGAGCCTAGCTGCTCTGTCCCCCCTCAGATGGTACATCTGCCAGAAGGAAGGTGAGCCTAGCTGCTCTGTCCCCCCTCAGATGGTACATCTGCCAGAAGGAAGGTTACAGATGGTACATCTTGAGCCTAGCTGCTCTGTCCCCCTCAGATGGTACATCTGCCAGAAGGAAGGTGAGCCTAGCTGCTCTGTCCCCCCTCAGATGGTACATCTGCCAGAAGGAAGGTGAGCCTAGCTGCTCTGTCCCCCCTCAGATGGTACATCTGCCAGAAGGAAGGTGAGCCTAGCTGCTCTGTCCCCCTCAGATGGTACATCTGCCAGAAGGAAGGTGAGCTTAGCTGCTCTGTCCCCCCTCAGATGGTACATCTGCCAGAAGGAAGGTGAGACTAGCTGCTCTGCCCCCCCTCAGATGGTACATCTGCCAGAAGGAAGGTGAGCCTAGCTGCTCTCTCCCCATCAGGGGCCAATACAGCCAACTACTTCTCTTACATTCTACATGTTGCTTTCTTCTATCCCATGAGAATGTTGAATGTTGCGAGAGGCCCTCATAACGATTTTGTTTAACCCCACGGGGTGCTGACTAACAACGCCAGAAAATAGAGCAAGCCACGTAGGGCAGACGTTTAAGTTGAACTACCTTACACTGTCGTGATGGTTTCCGAAGAATATCCTCAATGGGGTAGTTCCCCTTACCCATATTACAGCCCGCTCAACAGGTAGTTTGATTGTGATTACACACCTTAACAATGGCCCCTTAAGCAGCACAAGGCACAGGGACCGTTTCAATATGTTGATACACTTCAATACATAGCATCATCGAGAGACTGTCTCAACTTCTTGAGTCATCCTAACATGTAGGGGATATCACTGAGGGACTGTGTCAAATTGTTGAATTACCCTGATACATAATGCCAATGTGATGTTACCCTAATACGCTAAGAACCACACCAAGGGGCCGAGTCAACCCGATACATCACTGAGGGACCATATCAATACAAAGGTTCACCCTGATAACCGGCTGTGTCAAAGGCACAATTTGTTTGCGTGTCGAACCACACACCCTGTTGTTCCATCAATCCGCTACGATTTTGCACGCTTGCCCCACACCTCTTCTCACGCCCCCGCATTCGAGAATGCATCTCGCAAAGCTAAACTGTGATATGGCACATACTTTCCAACAAAACACAACAAACCAACATGAAAACAATGAACAATATTTCTGGCGACACCTCCCTGGTCATGTGATCAGGGTTCACCTGCCGTGTACAACCTCATTCTGACATCGTCCTACTTCGATCTACATGAACTCCCTAGAGTTTATGTCCGTCTACGCGAACGTTGCACATATTTTTCCCACCAGATGTCACCACTGCTCGGGCTGTCATGGTACGACATTTGTCGCGTGACAATGCTGGTGATTAGCGAAATCGGAAACTGCGATACGTTGAACTGCGATGACGCCATCTACTGGAGCACATCATGTCACATTTCTCGGACAGCCACCCCCTGCAGTGACATCATCACATGACCCGCAATGAGTCATGTGATCTGTTCGCCTCGCCCTCTCACGACACCACTACTCACGGGCAAGAACCACGTGTGCAAACATCAAGACATCCAACGATAGTAAACACCTGTGGAGACCTGTCCAGTGACTAGCCACCACCAGCCAACACTGCAGCATGCACGCACCACTTCAGGCGTAGTTCTTGTTGTACTGCAGCAGCAGTTCGTTCACATTGATCTGGTCGATGTCCTCGGGGTTGTAGTCTGTCATGTTGAAGTCGGGCATGAAGCTGTCCGGGGAACTCGCCTGCTCCATCGTGTCCATCTGGGAGCTGCTGCCAGACAAAGAAAAAATACAGTGAGTAGGCAACAGTCACAGTGGGAACAAGGCATAGGGTGAGTAGGCAACAGTCACAGTGAGGACAAGGCATAGGGTGAGTAGGCAACAGTCACAGTGGGGACAAGGCATAGGGTGAGTAGGCAACAGTCACAGTGGGGACAAGGCATAGGGTGAGTAGGCAACAGTCACAGTGGGGTGTAACTTTGTTAGTTCTACAAAACAGTTAACAAAAAACTACAAAAGCCACTGAAATGTGGTTCTTAAGAACTCTGCGAGAGCCATGGACTAAGAGAAAAGCAATGAAGTCATCCTTAAGACAGACAAATCAAAAAGAAAGATCATTAATTCTTGTCGCTGTTGAGCTAAATTGAGTTTCACACTATGTAGATAAACACAATTTTACCCTCTATACTTTGTGCACAGCTGAAATGAACCGATCTCCAGACAAGTCAATGGTTGTAACGGGGACACTACTTTTATTATGGTTATCACTTTTTTTCACTGTATGACCTGTAAATGCGCACACATGCACATTACTTTGCAAGAACTGGTGAGCGAGATGCGACACTTACTCCGCAGCGACACCGTCTGGTAGCGAGGCGTAGGTTGACTCGGAGGTCGCGGGCGAGTGGGGTTGCACACACTGCGGCGTGCGGGGGTCGTCGTAGTTGAGGGGTGCGGCAGGACGACTCATCAGTCTGCAACACAAAGCATGTGTACACTCATCATTTAACAGACATTTAGCATGTGTACACACTCATCATTTAACAGACATTTAGCATGTGTACACACTCATCATTTAACAGACATTTAGCATGTGTACACTCATTTAATAGACATTTAGCATGCATACACACTAATTTAACAGACATTTAGCATGTGTACACACTCATTTAACAGACCTTTAGCATGTGTACACACTCATTTAACAGACCTTTAGCATGTGTACACACTCATTTAACAGACATTTAGCATGTGTACACACTCATTTAACAGACATTTAGCCTGCGTACACACTCATTTAACAGACATTTATCATGTGTACACACTCTTTTAACATACATTTAGCATGTGTACACACTCATTTAACAGACACTTAGCATGTGTACACACTCATTTAACAGACACTTAGCATTTGTACACTCATTTAACAGACACTTAGCATGTGTACACACTCATTTAACATACACTTAGCAGGTGTAGACTAATTTAACATTTAGCATGTGTACACAGTCATTTTACAGGCATTTAGCATATGTACACTAATTTAACAGGCATTTAGCAGGTGTACACATTCATTTAACATAGGGACACAGCACACATATTAAGTTTCAGAAATGCCAATGCAGGAGATTTATACGTAAATCAGAGGGTCTCGAAAAATTGGGCATTTATACTTAAATCAGAGGTTGTCAAAAAAGCGCGCATTTATATATGTAAATCGCAAGATCTTGGCAAGTCAGGCATTTATACATAAATTGGATTAAAATATAAAAAAAAATAATACTTTCCATAGATATTAATAACCTTGTTTTAATAAAACATGGTAAATTTCAGAAATGCCAATGCATGAGATTTATGCATAAATTGGAGGGTCTTGTGATATCAGGGAATTGTCCGTAAATCGTTGATCCCAGGGTATTGTGGAATTATTCATAAATCAGAGTATTTCACGTTATGAAGATTGCCATAGATCAGCTTTATTTCCAAAACATGTGCTCTTAAATCAATGGAACATAACAGCATGTTAATATACATTTAATGTTACATTAAATAAATTATATGTGGACAAGTAAAACTAAAATGTATGTGGCTTTATAGGTATGGTAGTAAGAAGACAAAGTTTATTAATTTGATATTCTAGGCATGTGTTCATACATTAAATATATAATTTTTAAGTTGCAAAACATTGCATATAGGCAGTAAATATGTCTTCTTTTATTACAATTATAAACGATATAATATTATTGTGGAGCGCAGTAGCGCAGTGGTACGAGCTACAGACTCTTGACTGAGAGAACGCGGATTCGAATCCTGTGCGGCGGTGTCGAACCTTGGGCAAGTTCGATTACTCTACATTACTTCAGTTCACTCAGCTGTATGAATAAGTACCTGGCTATAGACAGTGGTGGATATTTGTGAATGAATAGTCTTTGCGCATTAATTGCCACCATAATAATAATATAATAATCTTTATTTTATATAGCGCCATATCCATAACGTTCACAGCGCTTTACATAAAACTAAAATATAAATAGTAAAAATTAAGCAAATTTAAATATAAAAGTAAATAAATTAAGATAGTAATGCTGTGTAAACATCAACAGATTAAAAAGAAACCAATTCTCATGGTAAAGAATATGAATATGAATAACTTAGAATAAAAATGTTTTTGTGGTTTTTCAAGCAGAGTACGTCGTAATGAAAAGGTAAGTTTTTAAGGCTGCCTTGAAGGATTGCAGGGAGGTTTTGGAAGTAACAGTAGTTGGTAGATCATTCCATATTGTAGAGGTAGCGTGAACGAATGCACATTCACCAGCTTTGGTTCGGGCTCTCGCAACAACAAGATTATTACCCTCAGCAAAACAAAGATGCCTGGCTGGTTTATAAGCTGACGCAAGTGACTGCATATATGGTGGCGATAGTTCAGCATTTAACGTCTTATATGCCTTGGTGATGGAAGCAAACGTGATTAATTTACTATTTGTGACCTTTGGCCTTGCTGATGGAGCAATTAATATTATAAATTACAGTAAAACCTGTCCGTAACAGTCATCATCGGGACTGCACAAAATTACCGTTATAGGCAGAGTTTCATGACTTGGATACTCACAGTCACTAGGTGGAGGCACAGTATTATGAATGGTTACGTTGACGTTCGCTAGTTGGTACTCTTGTGAACAATACGAACCTAGAATTAACAATAATATTAAATAATACACTACACAACTTGCTATATTTAATTGATGTTCCTTTTTCTTTTGGGCCATGGTGAAATCAATCACACCCTCCAAGTAAAGGCGAACAGAAAAAGCTTTCATGTCCAAAAAGGAAACAGGAGGGTGTGAACGGGTGCAAGATTTGCTCAGGGGATTATCAATACAATTTGAACTATGGGCCATTGTAATATTTACCTAGGCAGTCTCTCCAGCTACACCAAACCACCTAGGTAAATATTACAACAGCCCCCTTCCATTTGTGGCTACATGCTCATGGCTTCTCTGAGCTCACTTTGGACATCAAAGCTGATTCTGCTCCCCTTTGTTGGAATAAAGACTAAAGGAGCCACATAGTGGCTGCAACAAGCTGATGACACCTGGTGTGACTCGATTGCAATTTGATAGTCCCACCTACATGCGATGACACTGACATGATGACCTTTTATTTAGGGAAATTATGGATTCCCTTTGACTAGGAATGGTTCAGTCCAAATTAACTGACCGTTATAAGTCATTCGGGACTTTCAAAAGTGACCGTTATATCCAGGTTATGGTTATGGACAGGTGGTCGCTAAGACAGGTTTCACAGTACATCTTTTCACTTATGATGTGTTCCAGTTGTAACATTCATAGATATACACGGATTAAATAAAACGTATATAGTGTACAGGGCTCCAAGTTGCGACTACCTAGTTGCCTTTGCGAGTATAATGTTACGCCTGTGACTAGGTAAATTGCTTTAGTCAAATGTGCGACTTGGAACTCTGTCCATTAATTACTGTCCTGCCAGGCAACTGACCACATGGGCCATCAAGTAAATGAGCATGATGACATAATTTTATCCCTGTACTCTGTCCCTGCTTACCCCCATACAGGCAGCAAAATATTGATAAACTGTAGCAAATGAATGATGATGTTTATGCCTAAGGCTGTAGGTACAAAGTCCTATGCAGGCACCCCTGAACTGTCCACCCTTATATCACATAGTGACTAGGGCAACCCCTGTACTGTCCACCCTTATATCACATAGTGACTAGGGCAACCCCTGTACTGTCCACCCTTATATCACATAGTGACTAGGGCAACCCCTGTACTGTCCACCCTTATATCACATAGTGACTAGGGCAACCCCTGAACTGTCCACCCTTATATCACATAGTGACTAGGGCAACCCCTGTACTGTCCACCCTTATATCACATAGTGACTAGGGCAACCCCTGTATTGTCCACCCTTATATCACATAGTGACTAGGGCAACCCCTGTACTGTCCACCCTTATATCACATAGTGACTAGGGCAACCCCTGTACTGTCCACCCTTATATCACATAGTGACTAGGGCAACCCCTGTACTGTCCACCCTTATATCACTTGGTGACTTGGGCAACCCCTTTACTGTCCACCCTTATATCACTTGGTGACTTGGGCAACCCCTGTACTGTCCACCCTTATATCACATAGTGACTAGGGCAATCCCTGTACTGTCCACCCTTATATCACATAGTGACTAGGGCAACCCCTGTACTGTCCACCCTTATATCACATAGTGACTAGGGCAACCCCTGTACGGTCCACCCTTATATCACATAGTGACTAGGGCAACCCCTGTACTGTCCACCCTTATATCACTTGGTGACTTGGGCAACCCCTGTACTGTCCACCCTTATATCACATAGTGACTAGGGCAATCAGTTACAAAAGGGGCTACTAACTAGCTAACTGGTTTTTTGTTTGTTTAAAGTTTAAACAGTAAAATAATATATATGTATTCAAAATTCAACATATATAACGTGTCAGAATAAAATGGGGATAATGTGTGAATACTATATTGACGTACATACATCCAAAACAAAATAATGTGTATAATTTCATAAAAGCATTCTATCATTTAAATAATTGTTATGGTTATAAAATCAACAAAATTACCAGGTAGTATGCATGTCTAGGTAAAATTAGATAACTGCATCTGGAATTTATTACAAAACAATTTTGAGATGATAATTGAGAACGCTGAACGTGTACTGTTGATATACAATTGTGTTTAATAAAATACCACAACACATTTAGTTTTGCACTTTATTTAGTCAAAGCATGTGTGCTCCTAAAAAACACATTTTGCTCCTAACTATTTTACTTTAGGAGTGCTGTGCTCCTAGCTCAAAATGGGCCTGGTGTAGATGAATTGATTGACATTATTTGAGTATAGATTGAAATGGATTATGCTTCGTTCTGCAAGTTTACGGTCGGTAATAATAGGGAACCCGCGGACCGCAAACATGGTTTATGGTGCTCGTCTAAAGCTTATATGCAATATCACCTACAGGCAAGACCCAAGATTATAGTTAAACAGTTGTTGTTGTCTAGTCAATGAAAGGCACGATTTAAACAACCCCATTTGCTGTCTGAGTTGCCTTGGTACAGTGTCCCTGTTCATGAGAGTTAGCTGGGGTTCAGACAGATTGCAATTAACTCGATGGCTTTATCAGGCTACAAAGAATTTCCTTTGTTTCATTGGCATAGAAATCCGGGAGATTGATTCACTCCTGGAGATTGCTTTTCCTGTCCGGGAGATCTTGAGAAATGGTAAATTTCCGAGAGACTCCCGGCAAAATCCGGGAGACTTGTATGACACAGCAAGTGTACATATTCATTTCACACAGACACACATGTACAAACTCAGGATTCTAAATTTCTGACTAATGTAATGTCTGGATATTATTGCTAAATTAATCCAGACTGTTTAAAGTTGCATTCTGAAATTGTCCATCTTTTACGTACAAATTTCCAGTGAATCGCCATGATCAATATACACTATTCCCGTATTGTTCCCTGTAGACGTGCACACATATTTTCAAGTGTGAGCGTGCTCTTAAATAATGGCAAATATGATATACCCTCACATTACGTTTCTGTGAGTTTCGTTTTATTCTCGAAGTCGGACCTTCTAACAACGCAGAGAAATGGTCACAATGACGTGATATTCATAATCACGTAATCGTATGTAGCCAGGAGGATGGATCAGAAGAATGAAGAGCGCTTGGATGTCAGACTTAATGTCTTCGGGAATCGTTCCCTTGGTGCAGCAGTCAAACTACGTGGGCATTGGTTGCCCTGTTATATTGTTGCTCAGACATTGGCAAAGTACGTGTTTTTAATTATTTGAGTGCCTATTCAGCACATAGGATTTGTGCTAAATCGGCATTTCATTGACTACGACCTATGATGAGTGACGGTGACGGACCAACCTCGTTCGAGTGCATGGAGGCAGAGCTGTAACAAGTACATTTATTTTGTACTTGAGTAAAAGTACAAGTAACTGTGGAAAAAGCTTCTCAAGTAAAAGTACTTTTTGAAAACTGTACTTGAAATACAAGTAAAAAGTAAACAAATGTACTTGAAGTAAATGCAAAAGTACTTTTCTAAAAAAAACTTTTGACATGGTCACCCACTGCGAACAAACAAGTAAATTCAGTAGTGTGCAAAACAAACACTTTATTGAACAGGACAGGATCCTCAGCACGATACAGTGACACGCTGGCTCCTCAAACAAACGCCTTGTTGAGCTTTGAGCATCAGCTGGTTCTCAAATTCTACATCGCCTGTGCAGGTTCGCAGGGGCTTAAAAATAAGCCCTGCAGCATTAAACAACCTCTCACAGGCTGCACTCGCAGGCAGAAGAGTGTTCAACTTAATGAAAATGTCTCTCAAGCTTGGCCACGTGGCAAGGGACGACAGCTCGACACACGAGGCAGTAATCTCAAACATACTGGATAAGTATGGCCATGGATGCTGCAAATGATCGTTTTTGGCTGATCCTTCCATGATAAATCTTTGAACGCGAATGACATCATATAATCTTGGCAGTGTTCACGCCACCTGGTGATCATGCCTGGTAATGGCAATGATAAGCCAATCAGAAAAGTACCAGTTGTTGCTCCGGCTGATATATATTTCTAGATATTGCTGGCGGAAACCAGTTGCGGGCTTCAGCATTCGTTACTAACAATTTTGGAGCTCCACATTTTTAATGCATAAATTATGGATACTTCGTTACATTTATGAAAAGTACACACATTTGTACTTCGTTACAAGTAAAAGTACTCCTAAAAAATTGTACTTCGTTACTCATGAAAAGTAAACTTTTCTACTCAAGTACAGTAACGAAGTACTTGTACTTTGTTACGTCCCAGCTCTGCATGGAGGTCATGTTGTCTTCCACAGAAAATACACTGTACAGGATAATTGTCATCTATCATCCTCCACCAAACCTTATATCAACGGCATCACTTTTTCAAGAGTTTGGTGATGGACTAGACACACCTGTGCATACTGGTGACTGATTACTTATTGTGGGTGATTTCAACTTTCATGTAGACAATCCTACCAATAAAGAGGCTTAATATTTCTTGGATCTAATAAATTCCTATAATTTAACTCAGCATGTGACACCAGTCACACACCGACGTGGCCACACACTTGACCTAATCATTACAGGTCATCTGGGGACAATGTGACTGACATTTTCCTGCAAGACAGTGCCCTATCTGATATACGTGATCATTTTCCTGTTCACTTCTGCCTACCAATGAATAAACCTAAGCTGAAGAAGAGGGTGATCACGTACAGGAAATACAGACATATTGACACCTGCACATTCAAGAAAGACACACAAGGTCAATGCTACATTTGACATCTGTATGTGACCTACTGCTAGGTGAAGTTGTTGAGCAGTACAACAGTGTCCTAGCAACACTCCTGGACGAATACGCTCCAGTCAAACAATGTAGTGTGATTATACAACCCCAAACAGCTTGGTATACTGCAGACATCCTGGAGGCCAAGAGGGTTCGCAGGAAAACAGAGAGAAAGTATCAGGAAACTGGACTTGTGGTGCATCTGCAGATATACAGGGATAAACGGTGTGAATTGGCCAGGCTGATTCACAACGCCAAGATACAGTGCTTCACTGAATGCTTGATTGAAGCACAGTCTGATCCCAAATGTGTGTCTTCAAGGTTATTGATCGGCTGATGCATCACAACACTCCGAGCATCCTCCCCAGTCATGACACGATACTCCTGTCGAGATGGCGAACAGTTTAGCAGACTTCTTCACACACAAGCTCACTAAGATACGCAACGACTTGTCACAGGTGCGAGATCACCAGCTGGACTTACACGAACAGGCTTCACCTGATGAGGATATCACCTGCAGTTTGTTAGAATTCACCCCTGCCTCAGAAACTGACATCAGTCATGTGGCTTAAATCCACTTCCAACGTGGCTTTAGAAAGACAATCTCGATGAATTGTTGCAGGTGATGATTCAAATTGTAAACTGTTCCATGTCATTGGGAATTGTATCTGACTCATTGTAGGAGACCTTGGTGACCCCCGACTCATTGTAGGAGGCCTTGGTGACCCCTGACTCATTGTAGGCCTTGGTGACCCCTGACTCATTGTAGGAGGCCTTGGTGACCCCTGACTCATTGTAGGAGGCCTTGGTGACCCCTGACTCATTGTAGGAGGCCTTGGTGACCCCTGACTCATCGTAGGAGGCCTTGGTGACCCTTGTGCTGAAAAAGAATAATTTTGATCCCGAGCTACTGAAGAATTTCAGATCAGAGTTGAATCTATCATTCATCTCCAAGCTGATAGAACGTGCAGTGGCATGTCAACTCAACACCTACTTGTCTGAACACGGCTGGCACAAGGTTCTCCAGTCAGCCTACAAGAAACACCACAGTACTGAAACAGTGCTCCTCTGGATCAGTGACGATGTGCTCCTCTGCATCAGTGACGATGTGCTCCTTTGGATCAGTTACGATGTGCTCCTCTGGATCAGTGACGATGTGCTCCTCTGGATCAGTGACGATGTGCTCCTTTGGATCAGTGACGATGTGCTCCTCTGGATCAGTGACGATGTGCTCCGCGCCATGGACAGCAAGAAATGTGTTCTCCTAGTGCTACTCGACATGTCCGCAGCGTTCGATACAGTGGACCATTCAGTGCTCCTCGCCAGATTGCATACTAGACTGGGCATCTGTGGGACAGCCCTCTCATGGTTCAGGTCGTAACTAACCAACAGAAAGCAGTCAGTTCTCATCCATGAGGCATCATCCAACTGTCAGCATCTGGACTTTGGAGTATCCCAGGGCTCTATACTGTTTTGTGTCTTCACCCTACCGCTGGGGGATATCATGCGCTGACACAACATTGAGTTTCACCTGTACGCAGATGACAGCCAACTGCTGCTCACCTTTAACCCCGCATCTTCCCAGTGAGCGCTTGACGCTATGGAGAGGTGCACCTTCCCAGTGAGCGCTTGACGCTATGGAGAGGTGCATCTTCCCAGTGAGCGCTTGACGCTACGGAGAGGTGCATCTTCCCAGTGAGCGCTCGCGCTATGGAGAGGTGCATCTTCCCATTGAGCGCTTGACGCTATGGAGAGGTGCATCTTCCCAGTGAGCACTCGACGCTATGGAGAGGTGCATCTTCCCAGTGAGCGCTTGACGCTACGGAGAGGTGCATCTTCCCACTCAGCACTTGACGCTATGGGGAGGTGCATCTTCCCAGTGAGCGCTTGACGGTATGGAGAGGTGCATCTTCCCAGTGAGCGCTTGACACTATGGAGAGGTGCATCTTCCCACTCAGCGCTTGACGCTATGGAGAGGTGCATCTTCCCACTCAGCACTTGACGCTATGGAGAGGTGCATCTTTCCACTCAGCGCTTGACGCTATGGAGAGGTGCATCTTCACACTCAGCGCTTGACGCTATGGAGAGGTGCATCTTCCCAGTGAGCGCTTGACGCTATGGAGAGGTGCATCTTCCCACTCAGAGCTTGACGCTATGGAGAGGTGCATCTTCCCACTAAGCGCTTGACGCTATGGAGAGGTGCATCTTCCCAGTGAGCGCTTGACGCTATGGAGAGGTGCATCTTCCCAGTGAGCACTGGATGCTATGGAGAAGTGCGTCGCCAAGGTCAAGATCTGGATGACTTGGGACTTCCTAAAACTGAATGACAACAAAACGGAGTTTCTTGTGGTTGGAACTAACAGACATCTCCATTGAGGAGAGCATCATCCCGGCAATACTGAAGGAATATTGATGCAATTATTAATTTCAACTATGGACTGCAGGCACATGTCAACATGGTGTGTGGGTCAACTTACTACCATCTCTGGAAAATCGGGAAGATCCGAAAATATCTAGCTGTGAGTATGGCCCAGATAGCCACCCACGCCCTCGTCACGTCAACACTGGACTACTTGAATGGATTACTGCATGGCCTTGGCCCAGATAGCCACCCACACCCTCGTCACGTCAACACTGGACTACTTGAATGGATTGCTGCATGGCCTTGGCCCAGATAGCCACCCACACCCTCGTCACGTCAACACTGGACTACTTGAATGGATTGCTGCATGGCCTTGGCCCAGATAGCCACCCACACCCTCGTCACGTCAACACTGGACTACTTGAATGGATTGCTGCATGGCCTTGGCCCAGATAGCCACCCACACCCTCGTCACGTCAACACTGGACTACTTGAATGGATTACTGCATGGCCTTGGCCCAGATAGCCACCCACACCCTCGTCACGTCAACACTGGACTACTTGAATGGATTACTGCATGGCCTTGGCCCAGATAGCCACCCACACCCTCGTCACGTCAACACTGGACTACTTGAATGGATTGCTGCATGGCCTCCCCGCATGGCAGCTGGCCAAGTTACAACGAGTGCAGAACACAGCCGCGTGCATTGTTTCCCGTTTCTCTAGACGGTCTCACATTACGCCAGTTCTTCGCTCATTGCATTGGCTGCCTGTGAGGTATCGTGTGCAATTCAAATTGCTCACACTGACCTACAAGGCAGTCCATGACGAAGGCCCACCCTACATCAAAGAGATGCTGGTGCAGCACAATCCGAGAAGATCACTTCGGTCTGAGAGCAGGTTGCTGCTGGCTGTATCCATGTCAAAGACGCAACTGGGGAACAGGGCCCTCTCTGTGGCTGCACCCACACTGTGGAACAAGATACCCCTATCCATTCGTCAGGCTCCATCGACGGATGTATTCAAAAGACAGTTAAAGATGTACTTGTTTCGCAAGGCATTTTAGAACAGTTTTAATTTTATAACATTTATATAAAACACCTGTATTGCATTCAAAGATAGTTTTGTATGTGTTTATTTTTAGAGATACTTTGTAATTTATATATCTTAGACCTCTAATTTTAATTTTCCATAGTTTTTTATATAGAAATATACAATTTTTTTATGTTTTGAGGTTTTTTAGTATGTATGAATTGCTTTAATGAATTTGTGAAGCACCTTTGAGCAGTTTAGGCTGAAAAGGGCACTATATAATTATACATATTATTAGGATTTCCTGCATTGTCAAATGATGTCGTCTGACTAGCGTGATCATTGTCTGTTTGGTATTGCTCGAATAATTGAAGCAGTCTATCTCTACTCGCACTTCCTGTCATGTACCGTCACACTCACCCTGGTATGACAGTAGTGAGGTCAGATGTGACATAACCACTGACATTGACATAACAATGACACTCACCCTGGTATGACAGTAGTGAGGTCAGATGTGACATAACCACTGACATTGACATAACAATGACACTCACCCTGGTATGACAGTAGTGAGGTCAGATGTGACATAACCACTGACATAACAATGACACTCACCCTGGTATGACAGTAGTGAGGTCAGATGTGACATAACCACTGACATAACAATGACACTCACCCTGGTATGACAGTAGTGAGGTCAGATGTGACATAACCACTGACATTGACATAACAATGACACTCACCCTGGTATGACAGTAGTGAGGTCAGATGTGACATAACCACTGACATTGACATAACAATGACACTCACCCTGGTATGACAGTAGTGAGGGCAGATGTGACATAACCACTGGCTGCTGTGGCACTCCACCCTGGTACCAGTGACAGTAGTGAAGTCCAGATGCCCGACATAACCCACTGACATTATTGCTGTGGCACTCACCCTGGTATGACAGTAGTGAGGTCAGATGTGACATAACCACTGACATTGACATAACAATGACACTCACCCTGGTATGACAGTAGTGAGGTCAGATGTGACATAACCACTGACATTGACATAACAACGACACTCACCCTGGTATGACAGTAGTGAGGTCAGATGTGACATAACCACTGACATTGACATAACAATGACACTCACCCTGGTATGACAGTAGTGAGGTCAGATGTGACATAACCACTGACATTGACATAACAATGACACTCACCCTGGTATGACAGTAGTGAGGTCAGATGTGACATAACCACTGACATTGACATAACAATGACACTCACCCTGGTATGACAGTAGTGAGGTCAGATGTGACATAACCACTGACATAACAATGACACTCACCCTGGTATGACGGTAGTGAGGTCAGATGTGAACATAACCACTGACATAACAATGACACTCCGCCTGGGTATATGACAGTAGTGATGGTTGGAGTCTTGGCCATATAACCACTGGCATTGGCCTGGGCTGACACTCACCCTGGTATGACAGTAGTGAGGTCAGATGTGACATAACCACTGACATTGACATAACAATGACACTCACCCTGGTATGACAGTAGTGAGGTCAGATGTGACATAACCTCTGACATTGACATAACAATGACACTCACCCTGGTATGACAGTAGTGAGGTCAGATGTGACATAACCACTGACATAACAATGACACTCACCCTGGTATGACAATAGTGAGGTCAGATGTGACATAACCACTGACATTGACATAACAATGACACTCACCCTGGTATGACAGTAGTGAGGTCAGATGTGACATAACCACTGACATAACAATGACACTCACCCTGGTATGACAGTAGTGAGGTCAGATGTGACATAACCACTGACATAACAATGACACTCACCCTGGTATGACAGTAGTGAGGTAAGATGTGACATAACCACTGACATTGACATAACAATGACACTCACCCTGGTATGACAGTAGTGAGGTCAGATGTGACATAACCACTGACATTGACATAAAATGACACTCACCCTGGTATGACAGTAGTGAGGTCCGGTTTGACATAACCCCCGCCGCTGATACTGCCCATGTCGGAGGTCTGAGTCCAGAACTTGCTGAAGGCATGCGCCTTGGGTATGTCAGGGTACAAGTACACAAGGTTCTGCAGGTCTTTGATACGGTCCCCGATGCCGCGGATACGGAAGTCTTTGTCTGTAAACGGCGCCAGATTCCACACCTGCAGCTCCCCTGGTGGCAATGCAGAGAACCAGTATATAATAAAACAGATAATGGGTGCCATGTCTACAAGAGCATTGTTAGAACAGATATTTTCTGCTGCAGTTGCCTTTGACTATTGTATGTTTAGATTACCCATGTGTTTTCATCTCAGAACACAACTCCAAATACGTCAGAAACTTTCATTCAAAAAACTTCTTCACTGACCAATAAAGTAACTATTTCAACCATAACACTAACTTTTTGTCACCGGCAAACTTACAATTTATATCTCACAACTTAGCAGGAAAATGTTATCCAAGTCAAAGTTCACGGGATGAATCGACCATGACCTTACCTGGCTTGTTTGGGTCCTCGGCCACCCAGGCGATGGTGATACCCCCTATCTCGGAGTCACTGAAGCGTAGCAGGAAGGTTCCGCTTGGTCGCCCCATCAGCCACTCCTGAGCCTGCTGCTTGCTCACAAAACCATGGATGAGTCTGAACCAAAACAACAGCGTCGTAGAAACAGAAATCAAAAAAATTCCATAGGAATACTGTAAATCTTGGATATAATGAATTCGTTTACAACAAATTCTTGCTTACAATGAGTAAATTAATTGGTCTCGAGTTTTACTATTAAAGTTTTATACAATTAGTATACAGCTGCAAATAAAATAATAAATTTACAACAAACTAAGTCAACTAAATTTCCCAGAATCCTAGTCATATTAGGTTGTACGAGATAACCTTGCCCCATGAGAGGCCCCCTTCCTCCCTTCCATGGCCTGTGGAGTCAGACAACCTTAGAACAACATTTATTTGGTCACACATATAGTATACAACATCTTACATGACACAATCAGTAGACAACACATGCAATTCAGGAGATCCTCAGGAAACACCTAGAGGCTATTGTCGAGGACCACCTAGAGTACAATTACACAATAAAACAAAATCATAAAAGTATGGTTAAGATTGAAAGGACCCCATGAGAGGCCCCTACCTCTCCTTCCATGGCCTGTGGAGTCAAACTACCTTATCCCTCTAAAAGAGGTACCCTGGAAGAGGCCCCCTTGAAAGTGCCCCACCCCCCGGAAAGAGGCCCCCTACCTCTCCTTCCATGGCCCGTGCAGCCAGTCTTTGGTCAGTTTGAGAATTGCGTAGAACCATTCCCAGAATGTGAAGTTGCGGCCTGGCAGTGGCTCCTGGTGGCAGAAAACAAAGCTAAAACTTATCCCAAATTGAAAGAGCATTTCTCAGCTGTCGGATCTTCATTTGATCAGATACACACAATTTTAATGCCTCAACAAACCTCTATTTTCCTTCACTGCCACATCAAAAGCAGTTATCTTTCCCATATAAAACAGTGGGATGTTTTAAAAATCGACACAACCATACGAATTCACCTATTTTTTATTCTATCCTTTTTAGGAAACATGCTTTGAACTAGCAAGAAAATGCAGTATAAAAATAATTGATTGTTAATATTATGTTCAACCTGCATAAAATATCCTATTGCAGAAATCTGCATTGTCAAGTAACTGAAATTCAACACAAAACAGCAATGTAAAAACTGACTTATACACAAATATGACAATTGTGTCAAGAAAATAAATCTAGAATGTTCTCGGCCACGTATAAGTGACCTACCCTGTTGAACTGAGCCCACGTGACCATCTGTACAGCGTAGTCGTCACTCTGTCCTACAAACACACGGGAGACAATCAGTCATCATACAACAATTTACACACTGCTCATGAACAAGTTCATTCACTCTTCCCCAGTTATTCTAGATGTTTTCCAAGCTGACCCGTCGCTGTCCAGGATGTTACACCCCTCCATCTTGTCATATTGACAGCACACTGCTCTCCTGTTAACAGTGAAGACCATTGTGACGTTGGAATAGGCCATTCAACTTCTTCCATTGTCTTCCTCTTTTTGTTTTAAAATTATGGTTAATGAGGTTTTCTCCCAGTATTAAGAAATCACCAGTCTTCTATTTCAAACACATGATAATAATATACTTTATCTTAAAACTCATATCCAGAGAAACTCTGTTCAAGGGTGATGACAATAAAATGCTGGGACTTACATAAAGATTCACACAGCTATTATAAATGTGAGTTATAAAATATAACTTTGCTAAAACTTCATTAAACAAATCTGTACTAAGCAAACCTAAGACTATAAAAGTATTATGGTACTGAAGAGTGCATATATAATTAAATTGAATAAATAAATATACAGAATATTAATAAATAAATTATAAAAAAATATAATAGCATACTGGTAGACAATTAAAATAATAGTAATTATTGAGATGGATTCAGGGGTGAATGCTGTTTCTCTGATACGGTTAAATTTCCCATCACCCATTGCAAATGGACAACTTGGGATAGTGTGGACATTTGACAAGTTTACTTACTTTGCTGTGTACACATCGATGTAATATTTGATATTAGAGAGACATGGTGGTGAAGCAGTTAGCTCAGGTGCGTTACATGCCTGAGCTGCAGATTGAAGACCAGAACACATACGGTACGTTTATTATAAAAATAAAGATTAACTCTCAATGCATCCTATAAAGTTTACAAATGAAGCCTTATATTTGCGCTATACATCAAAGCATCTGATACATTTTTAATAATTTCAACGTACTGATAGTTACACCAATCCTGATGTATTTTGCAAGATTGTGGCAAATGACACCTACCAACAGTTTCTTAGTTCATACACAAGAAATAAAATGAAATTTAGCTTTTGAGAGATCTACTTGTAACTCACCGAAGAGTTTGTAGGCCAGGTAGTTGATGTTGTCTGGAGACAGGCCATATCCAGCGTTTGCAGCAAATTTTGTGTTGAGAGCCTGAGCCAGATGCGGCCATGTCACTTTGTCGGGAACATGGAAAGGAATACGACCCTGAAACAAGCATTAGTAATGATGTCTTTAAGTATGTTTATCACACACCTGTTCAACATTAGTGATTTGTGTTAGCTACTAGTTACCTACGCAGCTTATTGTGCGACTATAATAACAAGTGTCGTAGCTCCAGTGGCCGCCTAGACAAAATGCCCATCACACTTATTCCATTATCAAAGCAAGGTTTTTTAGCTGCTAATCTGTCTTTTTTACACACACAGATGATAGGCTGTGTGGGTCCACAACGGTTTTCCCCCATCTCCCTGTGTGTGACATTTTACTTATCTTCGCATGTAAACCATGCAGAAGAAACTCTTTTGAAAGATAATATACTGTGTCATGCTCTTGTAGTGTTTGTTCTTCTTTCTTCAACTTCGCTTTCATGGGTTGAAACCATCTGAATGGATTACAAGCATAAACAAGCTTTTTTTCTTTGAAGAACGAGGCTAGGATACACATTCCTGCAGGCTCTATAAACAATTGACTGTCATCAAAATGTTTGTTACAAAACAAAGGTCATTTAACCCACTCCAAGTATCAGGGGCCTTAATGCAGTGTCAAATTTTGATCTGTCCAAAAATGTCCTGGTAGACACACATGTCTGCACGCATACACAATTCAGTCCAAACACGCATGAATATACATAAATACATATGTAAACAATAATACATGCCTACACAAATGTGATGCAGATTTTTAAAGCATAATGGACATAAATAACAGTGAGAGTCAATAATATATAATCAAATATTTTTAGCCCCTCAGCTCAAATTTCCACCTGTTCATAATGAACGAGCCCATCCAAAAGACAGGTGGACGGGTCTCTAGATAGAGCTATGCCATAAGAGTGAGGTACATACGGGCTCAGCGAAGGCATTGTCCCACAGCACTGTTGCCATGGCATTGCACTCCTGGTTGCCATGCACTGTGACAACCACCGGTAGCGACAAAGTCTACAAGACATACAAAAAAGACATAGGTACGTTCTTATAGCATGGTATCAAGTCTATAAGACACTCAGTGATTCACACTTCACCCTCTGGCGAACCTGTCCATACAAACACTAATTCCAGTTCAACTACTCTGCAATTACTGCATGAAGACCGTTTATTCTTTTATATCTGCCACTGTCTATAACCAGGTACTCATTTATACAGCTGAGTGAACTAGAGCCACGAGGAGTGAGCAAAATGGCAGCAACAGGATTTGTACCCCGGTTCTCTCGATTCAAAGTTTGATGTTCTAAACACTACATTACCATGCCCCACAACACAATGATTGTGTATATTTAAACAGCTACTAAACAGCATTCAGTCAGATTCATAATTTACCTGTATGAATCCTCAGTGGCTCGAATGGAGCTTTCAGTACTCTCACATTGTCTTCATCAGCATTATATTGAACTCAGGGGAACACTGAATGAACAAAGGCCATAACATCATGGCCAGATATGCCACAGTGCTCACCAGAGAGAACAACTTCTGGCAAAGATAGACCAGCAAATCCATTGAGATCGAAGAGAGGCGACCAGCACTGGCTACAATCATCCCACAATATTCTTGGAACTGCTGTAAAATGGTGATCACCAACAATGGCAAATGACGACTGAGAGTGATTTGGTATAATGCTGATGAAGGCACTGTGAGGTGCCGAAAGCTCCCTTCGAGCCGCTGATGATTCAGACAGATAAATGAACCTGCCAACTACTAAACACTTTGTTTGTGGCCCATTCCCCCACACTTGGAAGACCAGCTCTCCCCTTGACCCACTCACCCACACTTGGAAGACCAGCTCTCCCCATGACCCACTCACCCACTCTTGGAAGACCAACTCTCCCCCTGACCCACTCACCCACACTTGGAAGACCAGCTCTCCCCTTGACCCACTCACCCACTCTTGGAAGACCAACTCTCCCCTTGACCCACTCACCCACACTTGGAAGACCAGCTCTCCCCCTGACCCACTCACCCACTCTTGGAAGACCAACTCTCCCCCTGACCAACTCACCCACACTTGGAAGACCAGCTCTCCCCCTGACCCACTCACCCACACTTGGAAGACCAGCTCTCCCCCTCCAACTGTGAACTGACTCTGGAAGAGCACCGAGAACTTCTCCTCTGTCACCGTCTGTTAACAACACACAACCTCATCACACACTGGTCAAACTGCTCAACTCTCTCATATGTCATTTTACTGTTTTGGCAACATCTGATGTTGTCAAACATATACACGTTTATGTTAATACTATCAAGTCATAGACTACTTTAAAACATTGCTTTTTAATATAATTATTTTCTATTCATTTGTTGATATTTATCTGTTGTGGTAAGTTTATAATGACTACATTGATATCCCTCCAGGACTTGGGTGTTGTTTCATGTGGTGATCTACTCACCTCGTTTCCTTTCTTTTCTGCCCGCCGAATCCTCTTGAGAGCCTGCAGAGAAGGCACCCAAACTGACGACCAATACATGTGCAGTTGTACACTAACAAATACTGGCAGGCACATTAGTTAACAAAACACACATTTATCACCTGTTATTTTCACAATTTGTCTTAGCCTGGTGACATATACCATGTTCCTAAAAGTGATTGACAGCTATTTTAGCCTGGTGACACATACCATGTTCCTGAAGTGACCGACAGCTGTCAGTTAGCCTGGTGACACATACCATGTTCATAAAAGTGGCTGACAGCTGTCTTGGCCTGGTGACACATACCATGTTCCTGAAAGTGACTGACAGTTGTCAGTTAGCCTGGTGACACATACCATGTTCATAAAAGTGACTGACAGCTGTCTTGGCCTGGTGACACATACCATGTTCCTGAAAGTGACTGACAGCTGTCAGTTAGCCTGGTGACACATACCATGTTCATAAAAGTGACTGACAGCTGTCTTGGCCTGGTGACACATACCATGTTCCTGAAAGTGACTGACAGTTGTCAGTTAGCCTGGTGACACATACCATGTTCATAAAAGTGACTGACAGCTGTCTTGGCCTGGTGACACATACCATGTTCCTGAAAGTGACTGACAGCTGTCTTGGCCTGGTGACACATACCATGTTCATAAAAGTGACTGACAGCTGTCTTGGCCTGGTGACACATACCATGTTCCTAAAGGTGACTGACAGCTGTCCTGGCCTAGTAACACATACCATGTTCCTAAAGGTGACTGACAGCTGTCCATTGGCCTGGTGATATTCCATTGTGCCTGTGTTGTTCAGGATATCGCCACATGTTTCATTTCTCGCGCTCTTCTCATTCTTGAGTAGACCTCTTGCCTGCTCCTCACTGAAACAATGTGGACCGTCTCAAAACTGTGCTGACCACAAAGCATTCGTTGTCGGATGATATAAATATAAAAAACAAACACATTTATCTAGTTCAAAATATAATTCTACTTCTGTTGGAAACATTCAGTGCTGCTACAATTATTGCACAAAAGAAAAACATGTACAGTTCTTCATCATTTCTACAGACAAGTGCTCATTTATATAGTGAGTAAATTTGGTTGTGGCAGTTATTCTTGTTTTATATCATATTTAAATAAACAAATTAATTTATCAATCAACTAGTTTATTTTCAACAACAAACAGTATCATTAGTGACTTCTAAGTTGAGATGCCCCTTACCTGATGATAGAAACCTTGACAAAGATTCATGTGTACGTTGACACGACCCCCTACCTGATGATAGAAGCCTTGACAGTGGGAGGATTCTTGTGTATGATGAGATGACCCCCTAACTGATGACAGAAGCCTTGACGGGGGAGGATTCTTGTGTATGATGAGACGACCCCCCTACCTGATGATAGAAGCCTTGACAGTGGGAGGATTCTTGTGTATGATGAGATGACCCCCTAACTGATGACAGAAGCCTTGACGGGGGAGGATTCTTGTGTATGATGAGACGACCCCCCTACCTGATGATAGAAGCCGTGACAGTGGGAGGATTCATGTGTACGTTGAGACGACCCCCTTACCTGATGATAGAAGCCTTGACAGTGGGAGGATTCAAGTGTACATTGAGACGACCCCCTACCTGATGATAGAAGCCTTGACAGTGGGAGGATTCATGTGTACGTTGAGACGACCCCCTACGTGATGATAGAAGCCTTGACAGTGGGAGGATTCAAGTGTACATTGAGACGACCCCCTACCTGATGATAGAAGCCTTGACAGTGGGAGGATTCATGTGTACGTTGAGACGACCCCCTACCTGATGATAGAAGCCATGACAGTGGGAGGATTCATGTGTACGTTGAGACGACCCCCCCTATCTGATGATAGAAGCCTTGACTGTCGGAGGATTCATGTTGTACATTGAGACGACCCCCTACCTGATGATAGAAGCTTTGACAGTGGGAGGATTCATGTGTATGTTGAGATGACCCCCCTACCTGATCATAGAAGCCTTGACAGTGGGAGGATTCATGTGTACATTGAGATGACCCCCCTACCTAGTGATAGAAGCCTTGACAGTGGGAGGATTCATATGTACGTTGAGACGACCCCCTACCTGATGATAGAAGCCTTGACAGTGGGAGGATTCATGTGTAGGTTGACACAACCCCCCCTACCTGATGATAGAAGCCGTGACAGTGGGAGGATTCATGTGTACATTGAGACGACCCCCTACCTGATGATAGAAGCCTTGACAGTGGGAGGATTCATGTGTACGTTGAGACGACCCCCCCTACCTGATGATAGAAGCCTTGACAGTGGGAAGATTCATGTGTATGTTGAGATGACCCCCCCTACCTGATCATAGAAGACTTGACAGTGGGAGGATTCATGTGTACATTGAGACGACCCCCCTACCTAGTGATAGAAGCCTTGACAGTGGGAGGATTCATGTGTACGTTGAGACGACCCCCTACCTGATGATAGAAGCCTTGACAGTGGGAGGATTCATGTGTAGGTTGAGACAACCCCCCCTACCTGATGATAGAAGCCGTGACAGTGGGAGGATTCATGTGTACGTTGAGACGACCCCCTACCTGATGATAGAAGCCTTGACAGTGGGAGGATTCATGTGTACATTGAGACGACCCCCGACCAGCAGTCTCACAGTTGAGGTGAAGCGAGCATCCTTCTTTAGCACCTGCGGAGGCTGCTTCTCTATGATGAATGTACTGCAGCAAAACAACGGCTTACTAAACACGCTTTCCCTGTCTTAAACGTACATGCAGTTGAGAGCCCCTCCTAAGCTGGTCCTTAGCCATGATTAACTTGTTGTCAGTCTTTATTTAATAAAAATTGTGCGTTTAACGTGCGAACAGCGTGGAAGCCATTCACGTCAATCACAGCCATTACTCGCCACAAACCAGTGTCATTTGAACTATTTATAAAATTTATTGATCCATTCTATTTGTTTCACTACCATTTCAATAAGTCATTACATGAGACCTTAGACGTGGAACTATTAGTTAGTTTAGTTTTAATTAGTAAATTCTACCATCTTATCAGTTGTAACTACCTGTCTTACAGTCAGCATGCCTGTCTTGAAGACGGGCAGACGGGTCTTCTAGACTATGCTCCTCTCAAATTGAGAGTAAAGAGGCGAGTGGACCTCGGTGCCTTGGAGGAGATACTGTTACATGTGTTCATGTATAGTGCCCTGTACCTTGTGACGAGTGAGGAGAGGAGGCCAGTGATGGTTGTGTTGAGCATGGGCAGGAGGTCCTGGCGGCCGGGGGGTAGGTCGATGGGCAGCTGGGCACACAGCAGCTCCACCTTCTTGATCTGTTGGCGGTTGTTCCAGATGAGCTCCGCCAACGACTCACACCTGACACACACAGACAGTAGGTTAATGACAGTGACTCACACCTGACACACACAGACAGTAGGTTAATGAGAGCGACTCACACCTGACACACACAGACAGTAGGTTAATGACAGCGACTCACACCTGACACACACAGACAGTAGGTTAATGATAGCGACTCACACCTGACACACACAGACAGTAGGTTAATGACAGTGACTCACACCTGACACACACAGACAGTAGGTTAATGAGAGCGACTCACACCTAAAAACACAGACAGTAGGTTAATGATAGCGACTCACACCTGACACACACAGACAGTAGGTTAATGACAGTGACTCAAACCTGACACACACAGACAGTAGGTTAATGACAGTGACTCACACCTGACACACACAGACAGTAGGTTAATGAGAGCGACTCACACCTGACACACACAGACAGTAGGTTAATGACAGCGACTCACACCTGACACACACAGACAGTAGGTTAATGACAGTGACTCACACCTGACACACACAGACAGTAGGTTAATGACAGTGACTCACACCTGACACACACAGACAGTAGGTTAATGATAGCGACTCACACCTGACACACACAGACAGTAGGTTAATGACAGCGACTCACACCTGACACACACAGACAGTAGGTTAATGAGAGCGACTCACACCTGACACACACAGACAGTAGGTTAATGACAGTGACTCACACCTGACACACACAGACAGTAGGTTAATGAGAGCGACTCACACCTGACACACACAGACAGTAGGTTAATGATAGCCACCACACCCCGACACACAGACAGGGTTAACGACAGCCACCTCACACCCGACACACACACAGACAGGTTAATGACAGTGACTCACAATCTGACACACACAGACAGTAGTAGGTTAATACACAGTGACTCACAATCTGGACAATACACACAGACAGTGCAGGTTAACAATGACATTTCAGCAACCTCACACCCTCGATACAATAACAGACAGTAGGTTAAATGATAAATGCACTGTCTCGACACAATAATACAGCATTGCAGGTTAACGAGATACAGTGACTCACACCTGACACACACAGACAGTAGGTTAATGAGAGCGACTCACACCTGACACACACAGACAGTAGGTTAATGACAGTGACTCAAACCTGACACACACAGACAGTAGGTTAATGAGAGCGACTCAAACCTGACACACACAGACAGTAGGTTAATGAGAGCGACTCACACCTGACACACACAGACAGTAGGTTAATGACAGTGACTCAAACCTGACACACACAGACAGTAGGTTAATGATAGTGACTCACACCTGACACACACAGACAGTAGGTTAATGACAGTGACTCACACCTGACACACACAGACAGTAGGTTAATGACAGCAACTCACACCTGACACACACAGACAGTAGGTTAATGACAGTGACTCACACAGACAGTATGTTAATGACAGTGACTCACACCTGACACACACAGACAGTAGGTTAATGACAGCAACTCACACCTGACACACACAGACAGTAGGTTAACGACAGAGACTCACACCTGACACACACAGACAGTAGGTTAATGACAGCAACTCACACCTTACACACACAGACAGTAGGTTAATGACAGTGACTCACACAGACAGTATGTTAATGACAGTGACTCACACCTGACACACACAGACAGAAGGTTAATGATAGCGACTCACACCTGACACACACAGACAGTAGGTTAATGACAGTGACTCAAACCTGACACACACAGACAGTAGGTTAATGAGAGCGACTCACACCTGACACACACAGACAGTAGGTTAATGATAGCGACTCACACCTGACACACACAGACAGTAGGTTAATGAGAGCGACTCACACCTGACACACACAGACAGTAGGTTAATGATAGCGACTCACACCTGACACACACAGACAGTAGGTTAATGACAGTGACTCACACCTGACACACACAGACAGTAGGTTAATGAGAGCGACTCACACCTAAAAACACAGACAGTAGGTTAATGATAGCGACTCACACCTGACACACACAGACAGTAGGTTAATGACAGTGACTCAAACCTGACACACACAGACAGTAGGTTAATGACAGTGACTCACACCTGACACACACAGACAGTAGGTTAATGAGAGCGACTCACACCTGACACACACAGACAGTAGGTTAATGATAGCGACTCACATGAGTTAATGACAGTGACTCACACCTGACACACACAGACAGTAGGTTAATGATAGCGACTCACACCTGACACACAGACAGTAGGTTAATGACGGTGACTCACACCTGACACACACAGACAGTAGGTTAATGACAGTGACTCACACCTGACACACACAGACAGCAGGTTAATGATAGCGACTCACACCTGACACACACAAGGTTAATGACAGTGACTCACACCTGACACACACAGACAGTAGGTTAATGACAGCAACTCACACCTGACACACACAGACAGTAGGTTAATGACAGTGACTCACACCTGACACACACAGACATTAGGTTAATGAGAGCGACTCACACCTGACACACACAGACAGTAGGTTAATGACAGTGACTCACACCTGACACACACAGACAGTAGGTTAATGAGAGCGACTCACACCTGACACACACAGACAGTAGGTTAATGATAGCGACTCACACCTGACACACACAGACAGTAGGTTAATGACAGTGACTCAAACCTGACACACACAGACAGTAGGTTAATGACAGTGACTCACACCTGACACACACAGACAGTAGGTTAATGAGAGCGACTCACACCTGACACACACAGACAGTAGGTTAATGATAGCGACTCACACCTGACACACACAGACAGTAGGTTAATGACGGTGACTCACACCTGACACACACAGACAGTAGGTTAATGACAGTGACTCACACCTGACACACACAAACAGCAGGTTAATGATAGCGACTCACACCTGACACACACAGACAGTAGGTTAATGACAGTGACTCACACCTGACACACACAGACAGTAGGTTAATGACAGCAACTCACACCTGACACACACAGACAGTAGGTTAATGACAGTGACTCACACCTGACACACACAGACATTAGGTTAATGAGAGCGACTCACACCTGACACACACAGACAGTAGGTTAATGAGAGCGACTCACACCTGACACACACAGACAGTAGGTTAATGACAGTGACTCACACAGAAAGTAGGTTAATGAGAACGACTCACACCTGACACACACAAAGAGCAGGTTAATGATAGCGACTCACACCTGACACACACAGACAGCAGGTTAATGATAGCGACTCACACCTGATACACACAGACAGTAGGTTAATGACAGCAACTCACACCTGACAAACAGACAGTATGTTAATGACAGTGACTCACACAGATAGTAGGTTAATGACAGCGACTCACACCTGACAAACTGACAGTAGGTTAATGACAGTGACTCACACCTGACAAACGGACAGTAGGCTAATGACAATGACTCACACCTGACACACACAGACAGTAGGTTAATGACAGCAACTCACACCTGACAAACAGACAGTAGGTTGATGATAGCGACTCACACCTGACACACACTCAGAGTAGGTTAATGACAGCGACTCACACCTGACAAACAGACAGTAGGTTAATGACAGTAACTCACACCTGACAAACAGACAGTAGGTTAATGACAGCGACTCACTCCTGACACACACATAGAGTAGATTAGTGACAGCGACTCACACCTGACAAACAGACAGTAGGTTACTGACAGCGACTCACACCTGACACACACACAGAGTAGGTTAATGACAGTGACTGACACCTGACAAACAGAGAGTAGGTTAATGACAGCGACTCACACCCGACAAACAGACAGTAGGTTAATGACAGTGACTGACACCTAACACACATACAGAGTAGGTTAATGACAGTGACTGACACCTGACAAACAGACAGTAGGTTAATGACAGCGACTGACACCTAACACACATACAGAGTAGGTTAATGACATCGACTGACACCTGACAAACAGAGAGTAGGTTAATGACAGCGACTGACACCTAACACACATACAGAGTAGGTTAATGACAGTGACTCACACCTGACAAACAGACAGTAGGTTACTGACAGCGACTCACACCTGACACACACACACACAGAGTAGGTTAATGACAGCGACTGACACCTGACAAACAGAGAGTAGGTTAATGACAGCGACTCACACCTGACAGACAGTAGGTTAATGACAGCGACTGACACCTAACACACATACAGAGTAGATTAATGACAGTGACTGACACCTGACAAACAGAGAGTAGGTTAATGACAGCGACTGACACCTAACACACATACAGAGTAAGTTAATGACAGTGACTGACACCTGACAAACAGACAGTAGGTTAATGACAGTGACTCACACCTAACACACATACAGAGTAGGTTAATGACAGTGATTCACACCTGACAAACACAGAGTAGGTTAATGACAGTGACTCACACCTGACAAACACAGAGTAGGTTAATGACAGTGACTCACACCTGACAAACAGACAGTAGGTTAATGACAGTGACTCAAACCTGACAAACAGACAGTAGGTTAATGACAGTGACTCACACCTGACAAACAGACAGTAGGTTAATGACAGTGACTCACACCTAACACACATACAGAGTAGGTTAATGACAGTGGCTCACACCTGACAAACAGACAGTAGGTTAATGACAGTGACTCACACCTGACAAACAGACAGTAGGTTAATGACAGTGACTCACACCTAACACACATACAGAGTAGGTTAATGACAGTGGCTCACACCTGACAAACAGACAGTAGGTTAATGACAGTGACTCACACCTGACAAACAGACAGTAGGTTAATGACAGTGACTCACACCTAACACACATACAGAGTAGGTTAATGACAGTGGCTCACACCTGACAAACAGACAGTAGGTTAATGACAGTGACACACACCTGACAAACAGACAGTAGGTTAATGACAGTGACTCACACCTGACAAACAGACAGTAGGTTAATGACAGTGGCTCACACATAACAAACAGACAGTAGGTTAATGACAGTGGCTCACACCTGACACACACACAGAGTAAGCTAATGAAAGTGGCTCACACCTGACAAATAGACAAAATACATGCAAACAGAGTAAAATACTGGTTTAAAAGTAAGCAGTCTGTCCTTAGTTTTTTTATGTATTAATTAATAATAATGTCTTTAAGACTATACTATGTTGAAGGCATACTGTCCGCCAAATCGTGTTTAGTAAGTCCATAACAACGTTCGCAATTTGGAAGGTACAATCCCAGAGCATGTTCAAATAGTAAACATAACATCCAGTTTCAAAACATTTTATTGGCAATACGGCCGGGTCGGGCTGAGTTAACTGCTGCACCCCTTCATTTTCAACGATGCTCACTTTCCCGTGGTCAACACAGCAGACTTCCAGTTAGAAATGACTATGCCCTCTAATTCTGGGTAGACGAACAGACTACGTCCCTTTAATGCTTCCACTATTGTACAAACATCAGAGTACCTTTAATGCTTCCACTATTTTAGACACATCAGAGTTCCTTTAATGCATGCACTATTGTATAGACATCAGAGTACCTTTAATGCATGCACTATTGTATACACATCAGAGTACCTTTAATGCATGCACTATTGTATACACATCAGAGTACCTTTAATGCTTCCACTATTTTAGACACATCAGAGTTCCTTTAATGCATGCACTATTGTACACATCAGAGTACCTTTAATGCTTCCACTATTTTAGACACATCAGAGTTCCTTTAATGCATGCACTATTGTATAGACATCAGAGTACCTTTAATGCATGCACTATTGTATACACATCAGAGTACCTTTAATGCTTCCACTATTTTAGACACATCAGAGTTCCTTTAATGCATGCACTATTGTACACATCAGAGTACCTTTAATGCATGCACTATTGTACACATCAGAGTACCTTTAATGCATGCACTATTGTACACACACCAGAGTACCTTTGATGCATGCACTATTGTACACACATCAGAGTACCTTTAATGCTTCCACTATTTTAGACACATCAGAGTTCCTTTAATGCATGCACTATTGTACACATCAGAGTACCTTTAATGCATGCACTATTGTACACATCAGAGTACCTTTAATGCATGCACTATTGTACACACACCAGAGTACCTTTGATGCATGCACTATTGTACACACATCAGAGTACCTTTAATGCTTCCACTATTTTAGACACATCAGAGTTCCTTTAATGCATGCACTATTGTACACATCAGAGTACCTTTAATGCATGCACTATTGTACACATCAGAGTACCTTTAATGCATGCACTATTGTACACACACCAGAGTACCTTTGATGCATGCACTATTGTACACACATCAGAGTATCTTTAATGCATGCACTATTGTACACACATCAGAGTATCTTTAATGCATGCACTATTTATTGTACACACATCAGAGTACCGTTGCACTAACATTCTTATCAGCTCATAATTTTGCTCTTCAAAGTTCATTATCTTGGTAAAACGATCAACAGAAACAGTAGAAAGATGCGGATGTAGTCAACTATATGGACTGATGAATGGCCAGATGGACGGACAGTCAGACGAATGGATAGCCAGATAGACGGACAGTCTACCAAACACATGGATGGCCAGACAGACAGACAATAAACCTACCACTGTTGTAGAGTCTCGAGACTGCCCTCGAATTGCGTGCTGTTGCCGGCGAGCTGCTGTTGTCGCTTCCACCGAATCAGCTGCTCGTCGAGGATGTGGTTCTGGAGCACGCTCAGTAGGTTGAACGTCTCCTTGTGTTTGTCCGCCAGTTGCTAGGCAACAGAAAACAACAGCAATATCATTATTAAGATGAGGCAAAAACATCTGATTACAGTTGTCTAAACCAGGACACACATGAGGTGACATCGTATAGTCGCATGAGATGAGCCAAAGCCGTGTCATGTGATCTGATTGCAACATCCTGTGTCAACATTTTGTTGCCACTGTGTATCGCAGCAATGTAATTTGAAGTGACAACCTATGACATATTTTAAAAGGTCTAGATCTTTTGTTGCAAAGTCGACACAGTGTTTAATTGAGAAGACCTGCCAGGGAATTATATGTAAAGTGCTGTGAGTGTTCCCAGGGACTGGATAACATGCTATTTAAGAACATTGCTCAGTCCTAATGACGAAGACATTGCCTCATTTAGCTTAATGGGTTTTACATAACTGACATTGGACTTTTAACACACATATTACATATTATCTTATTGTCATATTATCTTATTCATTATCATTGTAGTATTGACAGTATTAATGTTTTTACATTTCACATAATTAATAATACCTTTAACGAACGCAGTTTAATCTGTAAATATCTACTTAAAATAATTTATACAGGGGAACGTTCTGTACAGTTTTAACATGTTTTACAGCGTATCGTTATTTTTTTATCATCATGACTTTATCACTTTACCTGGACTAATTATAATTTTAAGCTATTTATAATTAAATATGCTTGTACACACCCATGAACGGGGCAGCCGTCCTGGATATGACGGTGTCAAAATAAAGTTTTATTATTATTATTAGCAACAATATCGCCATTAAATCCGGTTTAACATTTACCAACACATCTTGTTTACAAATGTAGATGGTTTCATAAAATGAGCAATAATTGGAACTAGATAAGTTAACAGAAAAGCTCAAGAAACAACAAAATAGTGGCCAATTATCAGGAGGTTTGCAAAACCAAAAATTATAAATATACATTATACAGATCTGTATTAACAACATAGGTAAACTTAATTAAAACAAACACATTTTAATACCCGTCCAATCTAACTATGTTTATTGTTCCATTCTTTACCGGAAGCTGAATAATTTCTTTGGTCCAATAAAACCGAGCTAGTTGTAACATTACCCACCAGGCGTTGCTGCAGTAGTTCCTGTGCCTTCTGACTCAGTTGTGCTTCGACCGTTTGTTTCTGTTTCTGCAGTCGGCGTTCCGTGTCCATTCGTGTCTGTCCATTTGGCTGGTTCCCTAGCTGCTGCAACTGAGCTGAAAATACAAACTTGGCTGTTGTATATGGATTTAAAAACAAGAACATGGCAAGTGAATACAAACTTGAACACATGAACTTGGTGAATGTATATGAATTTGAAAATGCAAATAAGACTACTGTATTAGGATTTGAAAACATAAACTTGGCAACTTAGACGGGTTTGAAAAAACAAACTTGGCAATCGTACTGGTTTGAAAATACAAACTTTCAGAATGTGTAGATGTATAATTATTAAATGTCAAAAAGACAATAATTTATTTTGAAAGATCTACTAGAATAAATTATGTTGATTCAAATTAAAAATATTGTTGGCCATTGTGTTGAAATCAGGCACGATATAGGGAAGGGACACTGTCTATGTTCATTCTGTTGTCCAGTATTATGTAAGTACAAAATATAAAATTTTCAAAAAAGTACAACTGGGGTCAAAATGTCTATAAAAACTACACAAAGTATGAATGACACACTGAACAGTGGAGAAAGTAATACACGTACCGTTGATCTTGAGATTTTCCTGGTATTGGATGATGAACGACTCCTGCCTCTGCTGCATGTGTCGCAACTTACTCTCTGTCTCCTGCAGACAACAACCGACAACTCCCTCATTGACAACCAACGACACCTTCAGTTACCCCACCTCTTCCTCCTTATACCCCTTCCCTCGTATGTCCCCTCTCACCCATCCCTTCTTCCTTGTGCCCCCTCTCACCCCACCTCTTCCCTCTTATGCCCCCTCTCACCCCTTCTCTCTTATGCTCTCTCTCAACCCACCCCTTTCCTCTTATGTCCCCTCTCACCCCACCCATTCCCTCTTAAGCCCCTTCCCATCCCACCCCTTCCCTCTTATGTTCCCTCTTATCCCACCCCGTCCCTCTCATCCCACCCCTTCTCACTTATGCCCCCTCTCACCCACCCCTTCCCTCACACGCCCCATCTCACCCCACCCCTTCCCTCTTCATTCCCCTTTCAATCACCCCTTCCTTCTTATGCCCCCTCTCACCCCACCCCTTCCTCCTTATGCCCCCTCTCACCCCATCCCTTCCTCCTCATGCCCCCTCTCACCCCACCCCTTCCTCCTCATGCCCCCTCTCACCCCACCCCTTCCCTCTTACACCCCCTCTCACCCGACCACTTCCCTCATACGCCCCTCCTAAACCCCACCACTTCCCTCTTATGTCCCCTCATATCCCACCCCTTCCCTCTTACGCCCCTCCGTTCCCACCCCACCTCTTATGTCCCCTCATATCCCACCCCTTCCCTCTTATGACCTCTCTCACCCCACCCATTCCCTCTTACGCCCCTCCGTTCCCACCCCACCTCTTATGTTCCCTCTCATCCCAACCCTTCCCTCTTATGGTCCCTCTCATCCCACCCCTTACCTCTTATGCCCCTTCTTACCCCACCCCTTCCTCGTTACGCCCCGTCTCACCCACCCCGTCCCTCTTATGCCCCTTCTCACCCCACCCGTTCTTCCTTACGCCCCCTCTCACCCACACCTTCCCTCTTATGCCCTCTCACCTCACCCCTTCCCCCTTATGCCCTTCCTTCCCTCTTATGCCCCCTCTCACCCCACCCCTTCCTCCTTATGCCCCCTCTCATCCAACCACTTCCCTCTTATGCCCTCTCTCACCCCACCCCTTCCTCCTTATGCCCCCTCTCATCCAACCCCTTCCCTCTTATGCCCCCTCTCATCCCACCCTTCCTCCTTATGCCCCCTCTCATCCAACCCCTTCCCTCTTATGCCCCCTCTCAACCCACCCCTTCCTCCTTATGCCTCCTCTCATTCAACTCCTTCCCTCTTATGCCCCCTCTCTCACCCCACCCCGTCCCTCATACCTGTGTACAGCGTTGTAGATACTCAAACTGCTGCATGATGCGCCGGTGACAATTCCCGTGGAGGTCTTCCCGCATCGCCTGTAGTGGTAAACAGTATACGTAGACATGCACACGCACTCATGCACACACACAAACACACACTAGCCCATACATGCACGCACACAAACACACACTAGCCCATACATGCACGCACACACATGTCAAAGCATTTTTAATTGTGATGAAATTACAACCCTAATAAAAGCTTTAGACGACACTCAACGAGCGCATTCCACTTGGAATGACTACACGATGGAAGACCAGGGTTTTTTTGCAGACACAGTTCACCTGTTGCTGGTTGCTGTAATTCAATGCCTCACCACTAATCTATCAGGCATTTTGCTCTAATTAACAAGTTATCTCACACTAATTAGTTCATTTTCAGGCACAGTGTGAACATAATCAGTAACCATGGCAGTATTTCTGATGCATGCACAGTCTACTCAAAAATAATCAATCATGAAACATCAGCTCCGTGAAATGTTAGGTTTCTGTGGTATTTAATTTAAGTATGCGGAATTACGTCACGATGCGAAAGATGTTATGTTCATCAGTAAAGTGGCTGGTTTTGCCAAACAGTATTATAGATGTAGGTTTTCTAACAAAAGGCACAATGTATCATTAGTAAAAGAACTGCATAGAGGAGATGTTAGAAAGTAGTCATTCTCTCAGAGTATGACGAATGAATGAAACCATTGATCTGGTTGTGCAAATGCTAACCTGGTTGGTGAATATGATTAAACAAAATTGCCACATAAGACCCATACAAAGGGGGGCCACAACACATAAAACATTGTTAAATTCTGCCAGAAAAGCCTGTTTGATATGATTCACTGTTATTGTGAAGCCAGTTGCTTTCTATGGCATCAACACACCTTTAGTGCACAGTGAAACCCCTTCATAGTGCACATCATTGGGGCTGTGCAAAATGTCCTTTACAGCCAGATTACCACTATAGATAAGTAGTGGAAAAGGCAAACTCGTCATTTAATAATAATAATAATGACAAACTTCTATAGCGCCTAAATCCCCAGGAATCTGAGCTCAGAGGCGCAACATACAAAAATCATTGGGTAAAATCGTTAACAGGGACAAGCAAGAGTCGTCATTAGAGCAAGGGACCGCCGAAGGTTAGGGTGGGAATGCAATTTCAATATATATAACACAAGTCCTTATTTTTTTACGGAAGGTATTTATAGTCTCAGATGATTTTAAACCGATAGGGAGTTGATTCCAGATTTTGGGTGCAGCTACAGAAAAAGCACATTTGCCGATATTAAGCTTGGTTTTCGGAACAAAAAGTCGTTGTGAAAGAGATGATCTGAGATTCCTGGGGAAAACGAAGGAGACTAAACAAAAAGGATGGGTGCTGCGTAGAAAGGGTACAATATGTGATAGTGGCTAATTTGAATGGTATTCAATATGTAACTGGAAGCCAATGTAACTGTCTAAGTAGGGGCAGAGATGGTGAGAAACGAGGTGCTTTTAGTACTACGCGGGCTAAACAATTCTGTACACGTTGGAGTTTAGCTAAGTCCTTTTTAGCAATATCGTTTAGGACTGAGCTGCAGTAGTCAAGGCAACTGCTAATTAGAGATACTGATATTGTTTTAGCAGTAGATAAAGGCAAATGACGCCGAATTCGGCAAAAATCATGTATATGATAGAAACAGGATTTACATACTTGAGAAATGTTCTGCTTAAAGCTGAAATCACTGTCAAAGATAACACCTAGATTACGAACAGTATCTGATGGTGATGTATCATTACCAAGCAATTTAACTGGAAAGTAGTTAACAACCTTGTTTCGTTGTTGTTTTGTGCCAATAATAATTAGGTCAGTTTTAAAAAACCCGTCATTTGAAATGGAAAACGTGACGTTTGAAACAGAATTTACAATTTTTTTAATGGAAAATATGTCCTTTGAAATGGAATTTGCATGTTTAAAAAAAAAAAAAAAAAACTGGATTGAAATGGAATTTGTCTTATTTTGAAATGGAAAATCAATGTCCCTACACATCTTCATATTCAGATGGGAAAGTCTAGTCAACAGCATGTTGCAAAGTGTTCTTTTGATGCAAGGCTCAACATTAACACTTGTCCACTAGTGTCGAACAAGTAGTTACCCGTGTCAGACAAGTACAGGACACTTGGTCGACAGGACAAGTTGACCGAGTTGCAATATATACTGTCTATTATGGTAAAAAGATAGAAACATTCACCAGATGGTGTCAGTAGTACATTTTAACCACTTAGTCACTAGGCGGCGCAATCATGTCAGGTTAAAAACTTATGAGGTTAGATGTGTTTTTGTCACTCTTCATTAAGAGAAACCCTTCACTTGCACATCTCTGACATGTGCCCATTTTTTAATGTGAACAGTTCATGCTACTTTGATACACATGAAAAACTGAAACAGAATTCGTCCATTGTATAAAACAAAGATTGCAATCATGCTAAACACCGTTATTAGTACATTACGACCTATGTGTATTAACGCACTTGCGGCAATAATATTAACAATATTGCTTAATGCAAGTTTTTGGTGGGACTAGTAGGTTTCTGTTTGGACACGTAAATAAGAATTAGTACTTGTTCTACAGGACGAGTGCTCTCTGGGAGTTGATGTCGACGCCTGTGATGTTTTCATCATTCAGCATACTATTCAACAAACTGTGGCGTCATGGCAACTTGGCTTTAAAGGGACGTTACACACCAATATCCTACCAGATTGTTGTTAACTTCATGTAGCTGTTTCACTATTGTCTTGTTCCTACATAACTGACACTTTTCTTACATTAGATAGGCTCATTATTAAATCTGAATTTCAAATTTATTTTCTTGTACTCCAGTATTTGCCATATGTTCTACAGGCTTAACTAGAATTAAGAATATTAAGAATATTAGTAATCACGATTAATATATTAGTAATCATTATTAAGAAATAGACACATTTTTTTATTTAAAACATCTGGTGGGAATGAGTCTGGAAAGTGTGTGAGATTGTTGTGCAACTATGCAAGCGTGCGAGGGAGGGTGATTGAGGAGGGTGAAGGGGTAACTTACGGTCTCGCCCTGCTGTACCAAGTGTGCTTCTGTGGCCAGACAGTTTTTGACGACTCTCACAAGATTCATTGGGTGGTTGCCGTACATCTCCTGGAAGACAAGGTAAAGTCAGTTGTACTGCACATTAACTCATCAATGACTGCTTACATCTCCAGAAAGTCAGGGTAAAGTCACTTATACTGTGCATTATCTCATCAATGACTGCTTACATCTCCAGAAAGTCAGGGTAAAGTCACTTATACTGTGCATTATCTCATCAATGACTGCTTACATCACTAGAAATATAGGGCAAAGACTGCTTACATCTCCAGAAAGACAGGGTAAAGTCACTTATACTGCACACTATCTCATCAATGACTGCTTACATCTCCTGGAAGACAGGGTAAAGTCAGTTGTACTGCGCATTATATCATCAATGACTGCTTACATCTCCAGAAAGACTGGGTAAAGTCACTTATACTGCGCACTATCTCATCAAGGACTGCTTACATCTCTTGGAAGACAGGGTAAAGTCACTTATACTGTGCATTATCTCATCAATGACTGCTTACATCACTAGAAATATAGGGCAAAGACTGCTTACATCTCCAGAAAGACAGGGTAAAGTCACTTATACTGCGCACTATCTCATCAAGGACTGCTTACATCTCTTGGAAGACAGGGTAAAGTCAGTTGTACTGCGCATTATATCATCAATGACTGCTTACATCTCCAGAAAGACTGGGTAAAGTCACTTATACTGCGCACTATCTCATCAAGGACTGCTTACATCTCCAGAAAGACTGGGTAAAGTCACTTATACTGCGCATTATCTCATCAATGACTGCTTACATCTCCAGAAAGACTGGGTAAAGTCACTTATACTGCGCACTATCTCATCAAGGACTGCTTACATCTCTTGGAAGACAGGGTAAAGTCAGTTGTACTGCGCATTATCTCATCAATGACTGCTTACATCTCCAGAAAGACTGGGTAAAGTCACTTATACTGCGCACTATCTCATCAAGGACTGCTTACATCTCTTGGAAGACAGGGTAAAGTCAGTTGTACTGCGCATTATCTCATCAATGACTGCTTACATCTCCAGAAAGACAGGGTAAAGTCACTTATACTGCGCACTATCTCATCAAGGACTGCTTACATCTCTTGGAAGACAGGGTAAAGTCAGTTGTACTGCGCATTATCTCATCAATGACTGCTTACATCTCCAGAAAGACTGGGTAAAGTCACTTATACTGCGCACTATCTCATCAAGGACTGCTTACATCTCTTGGAAGACAGGGTAAAGTCAGTTGTACTGCGGACTGCTTACATCTCTTGGAAGACAGGGTAAAGTCAGTTGTACTGCGCATTATCTCATCAATGACTGCTTACATCTCCAGAAAGACAGGGTAAAGTCACTTATACTGCGCACTATCTCATCAAGGACTGCTTACATCTCTTGGAAGACAGGGTAAAGTCAGTTGTACTGCGCATTATCTCATCAATGACTGCTTACATCTCCAGAAAGACTTAAAGTCACTTATACTGCGCACTATCTCATCAAGGACTGCTTACATCTCCAGAAAGACTGGGTAAAGTCACTTATACTGCGCACTATCTCATCAAGGACTGCTTACATCTCCAGAAAGACTGGGTAAAGTCACTTATACTGCACTATCTCATCAAGGACTGCTTACATCTAACTAATGACTGCTTACATCTCCAGAAAGACTGGGTAAAGTCACTTATACTGCGCACTATCTCATCAAGGACTGCTTACATCTCCAGAAAGACTGGGTAAAGTCACTTATACTGCGCACTATCTCATCAAGGACTGCTTACATCTCCAGAAAGACTGGGTAAAGTCACTTATACTGCACACTATCTCATCAAGGACTGCTTACATCTCCAGAAAGACTGGGTAAAGTCACTTATACTGCGCATTATCTCATCAATGACTGCTTACATCTCCAGAAAGACTGGGTAAAGTCACTTATACTGCGCACTATCTCATCAAGGACTGCTTACATCTCTTGGAAGACAGGGTAAAGTAAGTTGTACTGCGCATTATCTCATCAATGACTGCTTACATCTCCAGAAAGACTGGGTAAAGTCACTTATACTGCGCACTATCTCATCAAGGACTGCTTACATCTCTTGGAAGACAGGGTAAAGTCAGTTGTACTGCGCATTATCTCATCAATGACTGCTTACGTCTCCAGAAAGACAGGGTAAAGTCACTTATACTGCGCACTATCTCATCAAGGACTGCTTACATCTCTTGGAAGACAGGGTAAAATCAGTTGTACTGCGCATTATATCATCAATGACTGCTTACATCTCCAGAAAGACTGGGTAAAGTCACTTATACTGCGCACTATCTCATCAAGGACTGCTTACATCTCCAGAAAGACTGGGTAAAGTCACTTATACTGCGCACTATCTCATCAAGGACTGCTTACATCTCCAGAAAGACTGGGTAAAGTCACTTATACTGCGCACTATCTCATCAAGGACTGCTTACATCTCTTGGAAGACAGGGTAAAGTCAGTTGTACTGCGCATTATCTCATCAATGACTGCTTACATCTCCAGAAAGACTGGGTAAAGTCACTTATACTGCGCACTATCTCATCAAGGACTGCTTACATCTCCAGAAAGACTGGGTAAAGTCACTTATACTGCGCACTATCTCATCAAGGACTGCTTACATCTCCAGAAAGACTGGGTAAAGTCAGTTGTACTGCGCATTATCTCATCAATGACTGCTTACATCTCCAGAAAGACAGGGTAAAGTCACTTATACTGCGCACTATCTCATCAAGGACTGCTTACATCTCTTGGAAGACAGGGTAAAATCAGTTGTACTGCGCATTATATCATCAATGACTGCTTACATCTCCAGAAAGACTGGGTAAAGTCACTTATACTGCGAACTATCTCATCAAGGACTGCTTACATCTCCAGAAAGACTGGGTAAAGTCACTTATACTGCGCATTATCTCATCAATGACTGCTTACATCTCCAGAAAGACTGGGTAAAGTCATTTATACTGCGAAAGATGGGTAAAGTCAGCATTATCTCATCAATGACTGCTTACATCTCCAGAAAGACTGGGTAAAGTCACTTATACTGCGCTACTATCTCATCAGGACTGCTTACATCTCTTGAAGACGGGGTAAAGTCAGTTGTACTGCGCATTATCTCATCAATGACTGCTTACATCTCCAGAAAGACAGGGTAAAGTCACTTATACTGCGCACTATCTCATCAAGGACTGCTTACATCTCTTGGAAGACAGGGTAAAATCAGTTGTACTGCGCATTATATCATCAATGACTGCTTACATCTCCAGAAAGACTGGGTAAAGTCACTTATACTGCGCACTATCTCATCAAGGACTGCTTACATCTCCAGAAAGACTGGGTAAAGTCACTTATACTGCGCACTATCTCATCAAGGACTGCTTACATCTCTTGGAAGACAGGGTAAAGTCACTTATACTGCGCATTATCTCATCAATGACTGCTTACATCTCCAGAAAGACTGGGTAAAGTCACTTATACTGCGTACTATCTCATCAAGGACTGCTTACATCTCTTGGAAGACAGGGTAAAGTCAGTTGTACTGCGCATTATCTCATCAATGACTGCTTACATCTCCAGAAAGACTGGGTAAAGTCACTTATACTGCGCACTATCTCATCAAGGACTGCTTACATCTCTTGGAAGACAGGGTAAAGTCAGTTGTACTGCGCATTATCTCATCAATGACTGCTTACATCTCCAGAAAGACTGGGTAAAGTCACTTACACTGCGCACTATCTCATCAAGGACTGCTTACATCTCCAGAAAGACTGGGTAAAGTCACTTATACTGCGCACTATCTCATCAAGGACTGCTTACATCTCCAGAAAGACTGGGTAAAGTCACTTATACTGCGCACTATCTCATCAAGGACTGCTTACATCTCCAGAAAGATTGGGTAAAGTCACTTATACTGCGCACTATCTCATCAAGGACTGCTTACATCTCTTGGAAGACAGGGTAAAGTCAGTTGTACTGCGCATTATCTCATCAATGACTGCTTACATCTCTTGGAAGACAGGGTAAAGTCAGTTGTACTGCGCATTATCTCATCAATGACTGCTTACATCTCCAGAAAGACTGGGTAAAGTCACTTATACTGCGCACTATCTCATCAAGGACTGCTTACATCTCTTGGAAGACAGGGTAAAGTCAGTTGTACTGCGCATTATCTCATCAATGACTGCTTACATCTCCAGAAAGACTGGGTAAAGTCACTTATACTGCGCACTATCTCATCAAGGACTGCTTACATCTCTTGGAAGACAGGGTAAAGTCAGTTGTACTGCGCATTATCTCATCAATGACTGCTTACATCTCCAGAAAGACTGGGTAAAGTCACTTATACTGCGCACTATCTCATCAAGGACTGCTTACATCTCCAGAAAGACTGGGTAAAGTCACTTATACTGCGCACTATCTCATCAAGGACTGCTTACATCTCCAGAAAGACTGGGTAAAGTCACTTATACTGCGCACTATCTCATCAAGGACTGCTTACATCTCCAGAAAGACTGGGTAAAGTCACTTATACTGCGCACTATCTCATCAAGGACTGCTTACATCTCTTGGAAGACAGGGTAAAGTCAGTTGTACTGCGCATTATCTCATCAATGACTGCTTATCTCCAGAAAGACAGGGTAAAGTCACTTATACTGCGCACTATCTCATCAAGGACTGCTTACATCTCTTGGAAGACAGGGTAAATCAGTTGTACTGCGCATTATATCATCAATGACTGCTTACATCTCCAGAAAGACTGGGTAAAGTCACTTATACTGCGCTACATACTCTCATCAAGGACTGCTTACATCTCCAGAAAGACTGGGTAAAGTCACTTATACTGCGCACTATCTCATCAAGGACTGCTTACATCTCTTGGAAGACAGGGTAAAGTCACTTATACTGCGCATTATCTCATCATCAATGACTGCTTACATCTCCAGAAAGACTGGGTAAAGTCACTTATACTGCGCACTATCTCATCAAGGACTGCTTACATCTCTTGGAAGACAGGGTAAAGTCAGTTGTACTGCGCATTATCTCATCAATGACTGCTTACATCTCCAGAAAGACTGGGTAAAGTCACTTATAATGCGCACTATCTCATCAAGGACTGCTTACATCTCTTGGAAGACAGGGTAAAGTCAGTTGTACTGCGCATTATCTCATCAATGACTGCTTACGTCTCCAGAAAGACAGGGTAAAGTCACTTATACTGCGCACTATCTCATCAAGGACTGCTTACATCTCTTGGAAGACAGGGTAAAATCAGTTGTACTGCGCATTATATCATCAATGACTGCTTACATCTCCAGAAAGACTGGGTAAAGTCACTTATACTGCGCACTATCTCATCAAGGACTGCTTACATCTCCAGAAAGACTGGGTAAAGTCACTTATACTGCGCACTATCTCATCAAGGACTGCTTACATCTCTTGGAAGACAGGGTAAAGTCACTTATACTGCGCATTATCTCATCAATGACTGCTTACATCTCCAGAAAGACTGGGTAAAGTCACTTATACTGCGCACTATCTCATCAAGGACTGCTTACATCTCTTGGAAGACAGGGTAAAGTCAGTTGTACTGCGCATTATCTCATCAATGACTGCTTACATCTCCAGAAAGACTGGGTAAAGTCACTTATACTGCGCACTATCTCATCAAGGACTGCTTACATCTCTTGGAAGACAGGGTAAAGTCAGTTGTACTGCGCATCAATATCTCATCAATGACTGCTTACTGCTTACATCTCCAGAAAGACTGGGTAAAGTCACTTATACTGCGCACTATCTCATCAAGGACTGCTTACATCTCCAGAAAGACTGGGTAAAGTCACTTATACTGCGCACTATCTCATCAAGGACTGCTTACATCTCCAGAAAGACTGGGTAAAGTCACTTATACTGCGCACTATCTCATCAAGGACTGCTTACATCTCTTGGAAGACAGGGTAAAGTCAGTTGTACTGCGCATTATCTCATCAATGACTGCTTACATCTCTTGGAAGACAGGGTAAAGTCAGTTGTACTGCGCATTATCTCATCAATGACTGCTTACATCTCCAGAAAGACTGGGTAAAGTCACTTATACTGCGCACTATCTCATCAAGGACTGCTTACATCTCTTGGAAGACAGGGTAAAGTCACTTATACTGCGCATTATCTCATCAATGACTGCTTACATCTCCAGAAAGACTGGGTAAAGTCACTTATACTGCGCACTATCTCATCAAGGACTGATTACATCTCTTGGAAGACAGGGTAAAGTCAGTTGTACTGCGCATTATCTCATCAATGACTGCTTACATCTCAAGAAAGACTGGGTAAAGTCACTTATACTGCGCACTATCTCATCAAGGACTGCTTACATCTCCAGAAAGACTGGGTAAAGTCACTTATACTGCGCACTATCTCATCAAGGACTGCTTACATCTCCAGAAAGACTGGGTAAAGTCACTTATACTGCACACTATCTCATCAAGGACTGCTTACATCTCCAGAAAGACTGGGTAAAGTCACTTATACTGCGCATTATCTCATCAAGGACTGCTTACATCTCCAGAAAGACTGGGTAAAGTCACTTATACTGCGCACTATCTCATCAATGACTGCTTACATCTCCAGAAAGACTGGGTAAAGTCACTTATACTGCGCACTATCTCATCAAGGACTGCTTACATCTCCAGAAAGACTGGGTAAAGTCACTTATACTGCGCATTATCTCATCAATGACTGCTTACATCTCCAGAAAGACTGGGTAAAGTCACTTATACTGCGCACTATCTCATCAAGGACTGCTTACATCTCTTGGAAGACAGGGTAAAGTCAGTTGTACTGCGCATTATGTCATCAATGACTGCTTACATCTCCAGAAAGACAGGGTAAAGTCACTTATAGTGCACGCTATCTCATCAATGACTGCTTACATCTCCAGAAAGACAGGGTAAAGTCACTTATACTGCGCACTATCTCATCAAGGACTGCTTACATCTCCAGAAAGACAGGGTAAAGTCACTTATAGTGCGCACTATCTCATCAATGACTGCTTACATCACTAGAAAGACAGGGCAAAGACTGCTTACATCTCCAGAAAGACAGGGTAAATTCACTTATACTGCACACTACCTCATCAAAGCCTGCTTACATCTCCTGGAAGACAAGGTAAAGTCACTTATACTGTGCACTATCTTATCAAAAACTGTTTACATCTCCTGGAAGACAAGGTAAAGTCACTTATACTGTGCACTATGTCATCAAAGACTGCTTACATCTCCTGGAAGACAAGGTAATGTCACTTATACTGCCTATCTCATCAAAGACTGTTCAAAGTGCCTCTCACTCCATGCCTGATAGACCTGTTCCTTGTAACACCAGCCAACTTGAACTACGCAGCAGATGCTGGACACGGACTAGTCTTACATATGATTCTACCAACATGAACAGCCAATTAGTGAATAATAATAATAATAAGGTAACTTCTGTTGTGCCTAAATCCTTGGAAACCAAGCTCAGAGGTGCATCAATACAAAAGCATTAGTCAATATCAGAATTGATAAGCCATATTAAAGTTGTCAACAGATGGATTGATACGCCAGGGAGCTAAAGTGGATACGCAAAGTTATAGAGGTAAGTTTTTAAAAGCCGACGAAATTGTGTAATATTTTCAACTGATCTAACACTAAGAGGGAGCATATTCCTGAGAGTTGACGCAGCAACAAAATGCACTACCCGGTAGTTCCAATATTAGAATTGACTCTAGGAAGAAAAAGTAAATCAGAACTAGACGATCGAAGCTGGAAAGGTAGAGTCAACTGGAGCAATGTTGGATGAACGAAACTGCCCAAGCTTCGAAAATGGCAACAACAGTCTTAAACCCCAATGCTCTTGATTGACAGTCGGATGCTCAAACTGATGGACAATTGCACAGACGGTCACCACAACAAACACTAGTCATTATCAAGGGATGTGTTGAAAATCTTTGTAGAAAATCTTTGTAGTAAATAATAAACTGATCAAAACCATCATCATCAAGCTGTGTAATAATAACGTCGATCGCATACAAACCCCATCTGATGTGTTGTTCATGAGAGGTGAAACTTAGAACTGAGATAAAGAGACCGTAAGAAGAGGAAGCTGTCCACACTGTGAGTGGCTACACGTGATACGCACTCTTCATTTCCTTCACACTCACTTACAAATTTGTCACGGCAACATCACAGTTTAACGCTGGTGACGTGTTCCTAAAGGAAGTGCCCAGCTGACGTGACAGTTTGCAGGGATGTTGCAGTCTAGTTGCATAGCTACCAAGCATTTTGAGTGAGACTTATGCATTTAGCATCAATCTCATGCATCAACATATAAATCTCACTTATTTTCCATTAAAAAAAATATTAATGCAAACATGCTTATTTTCATGCAAATGTTATTCATATGCACAGGCAGGTTTTGTTCATAGAATCCACGAAGTTATTCGTATCATCGTCAGTGACGTGTAAAAAAAAATTGTTTTCCGGAAATTTGCTGCAACTGCACGAAGTGTCATCAGACAGACACAATAAAACATCTGCGCTGAAACATGCAACTGGATAAAATATTGTTGACTTGAAAGATTTGCTTGGAAACCATACACTATTGTATATTATTGTACACAATTGTAGTAGGGTTGTATGATGTGTATCACTGGTCATGGAGGGTTGTATATTGTTGTACAGGGTTGCACAGAGTTCTACAAGGTTTACAGGCATCTGTGTGCTTGAGTAGCAAGCACAGTACTCTCTGCTGACATCACAGGTTCCCAAACTGTGCTACCACTGTCTATACACTGCTATAGACCCATGTTCGGAGTCAAAGACAACACTGTAGTCTTACTTCTTCTTCCCATGACATGACCAGCAGCATTTTGTTGATGATTCTCTTTTTCTGAGAATGAGACCTCTGCTCATTGAGTCCATGACAGGTTTTTCCCCTGACATAGTCACCAGATAGAAGGAACCAACATCTTAGAGTCTCTTCTGAAAGACACGGGCGAAGTAAGGTGAATGAAACTACCCAAGTTTTGACATGGAAAGTGAACCAGTAACGAACGACCATCCGGCCAGCACCAGGATTCGAACCCCGGTTTCCCCAAACGACAGTCTAGCATGCTAACCACGTCAACCACTACGCCCCACAGCATCCCATCGCCAGCCTGCTCAGTGCCTCTCTCACACATCTCCCGCCCAACAGGGAACCAGCTCCGACCACTGCAGATAGAAACCATCACTCTGTGCCATACTGACCCCATGAGGGATGTCTTACTTGCACTAGCACAGACTGATGTGATGTGTTCATAGGACATTAATCGTTTGGCTGTCATAATACTGATATAGACAGTCACAAGAAGGAATCAACAGCTAACCAAACCCCCTGCACTGCCATTCTAAAACAGTTTTCTGTGGATCCACTGGATCTACAGCCTCAAAGGGGCCCCATCTTTGGAAGCCGTGAATCAGCTGAAAAGACAGACAAATGAAAGTTGTTTACCTGGCAACAGGTGAGTCGACGAGTTGCGGACAACAAACACAAACCTGTTGAGAGACTGATGAATCGCTTTGCCCCAACCCGACCACCTGGGGGACACCAGCAGAGAAACATGCTACCGAACACTGATTGGTCATTCTGTGAAAGTAATGAAATACACTTCCTCTAATCACAACAATGCCTTCTGCATACTGGTGACACTGAGTGATTAAGGAGGCACTCCTTGTGAAATATATATTTTTAGAATTAAAACATGTATTTTCAATATCCTTACTTGGCTCCATACCTTCACAAGGTGCGTGTCATGTTTTAAATAACTGTCGTATCTTAAAAACTACTTGTCCTATCTTAACAAAATTTTAATGTATTAAGTCTATACGAAAAGAGGGTCAGATTTTAAATAATAGTTTTGACATCACCACACAGAAGATACAGCTTACAAACTCTATCTGCCAGAACATTCAAAATGGCTCAAACTGGCCAGATATGGAAATAAGACTGGGAATAAGTTAGAGTGGATTCTCCATGTCAATGGGACACCTTTGCATAACAACAGTTATGTGAAATAGCTGACACTAATCACCTAGCAACCGATGTTACACAGGAAATGCTGACTCTGGCGAGAAGTGTGGAGACTTCCTGGAATCACTGCAGACCTAACAGCACTGAGTCCTTCCCCCGTCTTCTCTCTCCGATAGATACAGACCTAACAGCACCGAGTCCTTCCCCCATCTTCTATCTCCCATAGATACAGACCTACAGCACTGAGTCCTTCCCCCGTCTTCTCTCTCCCTCAGCTACAGACCTGACACCACTGAGTCCTTCCCCCGTCTTCTCTCTTCCATAGATACAGACCTAACAGCACCGAGTCCTTCCTCCGTCTTCTCTCTCCCATAGATACAGACCTAACAGCATCGAGTCCTTCCCCCGTCTTCTCTCTCCCATAGATACAGACCTAACAGCACTGAGTCCTTCCCCCGTCTTCTCTCTCCCATAGATACAGACCTAACAGCACCGAGTCCTTCCCCCGTCTTCTCTCTCCCATAGATACAGACCTGACACCACTGAGTCCTTCCCCCGTCTTCTCTCTCCCATATATACAGATCTAGCAGCACCGAGTCCTTCCCCCGTCTTCTCTCTCCCTCAGCTACAGACCCGAAAGCACCGAGTCCTTCCCCTGTCTGCTCTCTCCTTCAGCTACAGACCTGACAGCACCGAGTCCTTCCCCTGTCCGTTCTCTCCTTCAGCTACAGACCTGACAGCACCGAGTCCTTCCCCCGTCTTTTCTCTCCCTCAGCTACAGACCTAACAGCACCGAGTCCTTCCCCCGTCTTCTCTATCCCTCAGCTACAGACCTGACAGCACCGAGTCCTTCCCCTGTCTGCTCTCTCCTTCAGCTACAGACCTGACAGCACCGAGTCCTTCCCCCGTCTTCTCTCTCCCTCAGCTACAGACCTGAAAGCACCGAGTCCTTCCCCTGTCTGCTCTCTCCTTCAGCTACAGACCTGACAGCACCGAGTCCTTCCCCTGTCTGCTCTCTCCCTCAGCTACAGACCTGACAGCACCGAGTCCTTCCCCCGTCTTCTCTCTCCCTCAGCTACAGACCTAACAGCACCGAGTCCTTCCCCCGTCTTCTCTCTCCCTCAGCTACAGACCTAACAGCACCGAGTCCTTCCCCTGTCTTCTCCCTCCTTCAGCTACAGACCTAACAGCACCGAGTCCTTCCCCTGTCTTCTCAAAGGGTATACTGTCCACCAAATTGTTTAACAACGTTTACAATTTGGATGATATGCCCTGCAGCATGTTCAAATAGTAAACAAAATATAGAGTTTCAAAACAAGCTTTATTAGCAATAATACTGAGGCGGGCAGAGTTAACCACAATACCCTTTGATGTTCAACAATTTCCCATTTTCCCGTGTTCAACACAGCAGACTTCCTGTTACAAATTACTACACGGGCTAATTCAGGGTACAGGAACAGACGGCTTCCCTTTAAACCAAGGCTGTCTGGTTCTCATTTTGATATAATTTTCTTAACACTAGAATAAATGTTTTTGGTATACTGCCCACCAAACTGCATTTAATTAATCCAACAATTCAAAATTTTGACTGCGAAATGTTTGTGACATCTACATTTGGGTTAAGTTGGTGAAAGGAAAGCTCAAGTGTTGCTACATAAACTATACACTGCAACCCAAAGAAAAAAAACCCAGGTGGACCCAAAAACAACTGGAGGAGATCAACAGCTGAAGAAATGAAGATGAATAAAACCGGCTGTAAAGACATATGGAAAGCAGCAATGAACAGAAATATTAATGTAAACTTTTAATACCAGGAATAAAGAACCAAAAATAAATTTCATGGAATTTCTAGGTGAGTGTGACGAGAGTACATATTGTAGTAATAGTAGTATTTTATTAGTCTCACTTCATGTACAGCTGTATACAGGCATTAAAATACAAAACAAATAAATACATTACGTACAATTGTATACAAGCACCACTCAGAGTTATAAAAACATAAATGTACAAATAAAAACAGTGATAATTTATTTAATAAATACATGCTATTATTTGGTTGTATTGTGTAATCTAATGTGTAATGTTTTGTGTAGGATGGTTGCTGTTTTACCGATTGTACTACCATTACTAAATAAATATACAAATTTATCTTGATCGTTCACATCCTTACCTTCAACTGTTGCACCTGGTCTCTCTCACTCTCTCTTGCTCTCACTCTCTCTCTCTCTCTCTCGCTCTCACTCTCTCGCTCTCTCTCTCTCTCGCTCTCTCTCTCTCTCGCTCTCTCTCTCTCTCGCGCCCTCGCTCGCCCTCGCCCTCTCCCTCTCTCGCTCTCTCTATCTCTTTCTCACTCTCTCTCACTCTCTCTCTCTCGCTCTCACTCACTCTCTCTCTCTTTCCCTCGTTCTCTCGCTCTCACTCTCTCACTCTCTCTCACTCTCACTCTCACGCTCTCGCTCTCTCTCTCTCACTCTCTCGCACTCTCTCTCACTCTCTTTCTCTCACTCTCTATCTCTCTCTCACTCTCACTCTCTCGCACTCTCACTCACTTTCTCACTCTCTCTCACTCTCTCTCACTCTCTCTCTCTCGCTCTCACTCACTCTCTCTCTCTCTCTCTCTCTCCCTCGTTCTCTCTCGCTCTCTCTCTTTCTCCCTCCCTCCCTCTCTCTCCCTCTCTCCCTCCCCCCTCTCTCCCTCCCTACTTCCCTCTCTCTCTGTCCTTACCTTGAACTGTTGCACCGTCTCCTGTAATTTAAGTTTAGTAAGGAACATGTCATCAGAGCTGAGCTCCTGGGCGCGGTCCTCCATCATCTGCAGCAGTTGGTCCCGCAGCTGCAGCGCAAACTTCTCATGCTCTGGGTTATCCTCATCGATCTCCGACCTGGGGGCAAAGGTCACGGCAATATAATGTCCAGTAAACAATTCCAATTCTGATTCCACCAAAACCAATTCCTCTATTTTCACACTGACTGATTCCGGAATCAGCCTTCAGTTCCAATTCCAGAATTGTAATCGCAGCAGTTCTGACAGACACATTCAAAAATAAATACAATTCTTAACTTTGATAAACAAAGATAACAAACAAAAGAGAATAATGAATTACAACATTATAATTTGACACTAACTAAATTAATTAAAAGGGAACACAAACATAATCGTTAGAGAGGAATAAAAGGAAATTAACTGAGATTATGTAATTAGTGAATGAACAAGTGTGACACCAAGAAGACATTCAACTCACTCACATCACTTCCCAGGTGCACAACTACTGAAATACAACACACTTGTGTGATACAACGACAACACAATGACAAAGGTAGCAAACAACGAGTAATCACAAAGTAATAGTGTTTATTATTCTTGGCAGTGTTTCCTTGCGAGTTACAAATGCTACCCATGCATATGATGTCTGAATATGGGGAGGATAGGGTTTATTTGAATGAATTAATGAATGAATAAATGAATGAATGAATTATAATTTATTTTTGACAATCTGGTAAACAGAGAATAGTTGTTATAATCCAGACAGGGATTATTCAAAATACCAATTACCTCACTTTAATATTGTTTTATTCAGTCTTGAAATGGCAATCAGTGAATGGATAAACGCTGAACTGAGTTAACTTTAATAGAACTATGTGTTAAAAAGCAATTCTATAATGTTGCAAGCTTGAGAAGTGCCAAACAAACAGGTATCTCATTGGTAGGACTTTAATTCATAATCACGTCCTTGTTACACCGAATGAATTAATTACAAATTAGATGTTGTTTCTTCAAGGCAACCTGGTACATATGACAATAAATATTGTTTTAGTACAACCTGTGTCTTAGTACAGCGCGTGTGTGTGTATGCGTGCATGCGTGTGTGCGTGCATGTGTAAATGTTAGGGAGGGTGTCTGTGTGTCTTAGGGAGGGTGTGTGTAAATGAATATGCATGCGTGATGTGTGTGTGTGTGTGTGTGTGTGTGTGTGTGTGTGTGTGTGTGTGTGTGTGTGTGTGTGTGTGTGTGTGTGTGTGTGTGAGTGTATAGTGCTTACATATGTGTGTGCATAATACATTGTATATACTGATGACAAAAAAGAATGTTGACACAGACATAGAACCAATTACGACCTGCTATCAATGACCCTCTCAGTAAATCACTCAGTGATCTGCTCAGTGACCCTCTCAGTGACCCTATCAGTGACCCGCTCAGTGATCCACTCAAGAGAGGTGTCTGCTACCTACCATCTCTGGCCCTCGATCCACTGTGCGAAGAAGTGTCGTACTTCAATGGGGAAGTGGACGCCGTACACCGACTGCATCTGTCGCATCGCATCCCCTGTCAACTGCTGCACCTGCGTCCACAGTGCCATCTTGTGTGCAGTCCACTCACCACTTGGGTGCACCCAAGTCTGAAGAAAAACACAAGGTCAATAAAAGTAAAGTAAAGGTGCGTTCTTACATAGCGCAGTATCCAGTCCTCAGGACTGCTCAGAGTGATTTACACTTCACCTCTGGCATATATGTTTAATTGAACACCATCTCGACTTCTCTGGGAAGTATTCAGCAACACAGCAATGAATGTGCAAAGACTATTCGTACACAAATATCCACCACGGTCTATAACCAGGTACTCATTCATACAGCCGAGTGAACTGGAGCAATGTAGAGTGCACGAACTTGCCCAAGATTCGACACAGCAGCACAGGATTCAAACCCCTGGTTCCATCAGTCGAGAGTGCAAAGTTCTAGCCACTGTCATTATCGTAACATAACTCTCACGTTTCATTTAGAACAGTTTCTTCACATCATGACACTGTTATAAAGCCTGACTGCAGAACAGACATACTAAAAACGTATCACACGCAGTGCGTCTCAAAAAGAAACGAAACAAAAATATATTTCACGCAGACTAGACACAGTTCTACAGCAGACAGGTACCGGTAATAAACTTATTTTCTCAACTCCTTGCCTTAGAAAACATTTGACGAACCAAACGCTCATAGTGTCTGGCATTAGAGTCATCAAAGTGCCACAGTTCCATTTATAACGCGGTATGTGCCTGTGAAAATAGTGTCGAATTGGTCTAGACCAGCATTTCGGCATGCAGGCAGTTTGACTGACAGACACAAAGATCCATACGTGTCGGAACACCAAGATGTCACGCACTGAATGAAACTGCCTACAAGCCAGCCCCTGACCTTGCAAAATGTTTTTCATAGAACTTCTTTCAGTGACCAAAAATAGAATTATATATCAGGACATTGACTTGATCAGCCAAGGCGTATGTCAGATATATTTATATCCCCTATGTGATTCACAACATTAAACAGCTGCTGATGCAATATTTCAGTAGTAACCAGTCGTAATCACATCGGTACTTTTGTCATTCGAATCGGAGGTTTAATACAAAATGGAAAAAAAAAAAAAAAAAAAATTCTCAATTTAATTCGAATCCACATTTGAAACAGTCGTCCAATAATGGATCAGGTTCACAAGACCAATGTCACAAAACGGAATGCTTTTTTGGTGACCAAATGGGTTAGATCTACTTATTAAGAGAATGTATCATCTTTTGTTCCAACAAAAGTGATATCGATTAACTGGTGCCACTTCTCACCAGCACAGTAACACACGTAGCTCGACAAGAGGCAAAGTGTGAGTGACCTAGTTGAATAGATTGTTGTCTGCTCACCTGGGCCCGTATGCATGAAGAGTGGATAACTCCCTGTTTAGTCCGCTATCCAGCGGATAAACTACTAAATTGATATATATGAACAAAGCATTTTCCTGCGTATAGTGGCCTATCCGCCGGATAAAAATGGCTGCTCTTGTTCTGCAAAGCTTCTGACAAAAGGCGAATGCCACGAAGAAATCTAGATCAAAGCCATAATTCTGAAGCGTTTGAAGATGAACAACTAGTTACAAAGTTTCGCTGTAAACGACAAGACGTCATAGGCATAACTAATACACATGACACACCAAGAGATTGAGGTTTGGATCATTGATGCCATAAGTGCTCATAACACTGCGACATGTTATTTCGGCAGTTTTCAGGACAACTGATTGGGATTTACAGTCTACCACACATATTGGACTACCAAATCAGCCCTAAGCAGACAGGACTAAGGCAACATTTTACCAAGTTAATTGTTAATGGCATTATTATTTGTCAACAATTAATAATCTGTTGACTGCGTTGCGCTGTCTGCACCAATACACCCAGGGCACTGCCTGGTTACTCCAATACACCCAGGGCACTGCCCGGTTACTCCAATACACCCAGGGCACTGCCCGGTTACTCCAATACACCCAGGGCACTGCCCGGTTACTCCAATACACCCATGGCACTGCCCGGTTACTCCAATACACCCAGGGCACTGCCCGGTTACTCCAATACACCCAGGGCACTGCCCGGTTACTCCAATACACCCAGGGCACTGCCCGGTTACTCCAATACACCCAGGGCACTGCCCGGTTACTCCAATACACCCAGGGCACTGCCCGGTTACTCCAATACACCCAGGGCACTGCCCGGTTACTCCAATACACCCAGGGCACTGCCTGGTTACTCCAATACACCCAGGGCACTGCCTGGTTACTCCAATACACCCAGGGCACTGCCTGGTTACTCCAATACACCCAGGGCACTGCCTGGTTATTCCAATACACCCAGGGCACTGCCTGGTTACTCCAATACACCCATGGCACTGCCTGGTTACTCTAATACACCCAGGGCACTGCCTGGTTACTCCAATACACCCAGGGCACTGCCTGGTTACTCCAATACACCCAGGGCACTGCCTGGTTACTCCTCTATAGTTTTAAAAGATGTAACTGGTGAATTTGTGCCAACTGTGAATCTAAACACAATTATGTTATTGTTAGATCTGAGGTTTGCACAGCATAACCTATTCAACTTCGATCATCTAATTCTGACCTACTTTTTGTTCCTAGTGTCAAAATGACATTGGAACTAGGGCTTGTTCTGTTGCTTCACCAACTCTTTGGAATATGCTTCTTCTTAGTGTTAGATCAGTTGAAAATATTACAAAATTCTGTCGTCATTTAAAAACTTATCTTTACAACCGTGCTTATCCACCATAGCTCTCTAGCGCCTTGACCCATCTGTTGACAACTGGAATACCAGTGTTTCCCCTGGTATATAACAAGCGAGGCGGGCCGCCTCGCCGTTTTTCTATGCCACCTCGCCCAAAATGTGCCGAAATTGCCGCCTTGTATCTATTTCATCCATTTTTTTTCGTTCTTTCACGGTATATTCAACGTCGGCGAGCGGCGCGTAATGACACCACAAAGTCACTTATATTCCTGCAAAATCGCAGATTTGTAGCAACATCGTTTAGCCGTCATTGGACAACGTGAAAGATATCACTTGTCAGTTTTCCAATCACTGAATATTCCTGCGGGATCCCCGGTGTCTCCAATGGTGACACCTTGCGGAGTTTCGACATACTAGAAATCTAGACATTCATGTAAAATGGCGCCCAAACGGTAACTTGCGTTTTGGTTTATGACGGTGGTGGGAGTGAAAACCGTGCAGGCTGATGGCACTATGTCACTTGTGTCAAATCCGGACTCTTTCGAAGCCCAAATAAAAACCGTGCATCCTAATCCTATTCACTAGTCGGCATTTGTATCGAATCCGGACCCTGTTGAAGTTCAAATACCGACCCGATTTGCGCTAGTCTGTGCCGCTGCGGCCGTGTGTTACCGCAGAGCGAGCGTAAAAAGATATATATATATATAGCAGCGTATGTTGATACAAACCGGGGCGCTATTTACGCCTCAAATGGACGTAAGACACAATATTCTTAAAGGTAAATATGCCTAGGATAATGTTGAAAGATGGAACTACATTGTATCTCACTGAGGTATCAAAGATAAGCAAAACTCAAGCGGCAAAATCAATGACAAAGTAGGTCCGGGTTCGACGCAAATGCCCACAAGTCTATTCAACTAATATTCTATGCTTTTGGGAAAGTTGATTTGAGTGAAATACTTACAAATATAAACCAACGAAGTTCACATCTCATAAAAAAATGCCTACTACCCAAAACCGTGTATACTAACGGGTTATCAATAACTTGGGTTAGACAATGATATGTTTGCACAGCAATTGGATGTACTAAACAACTTATACTGTTTTATAAAAAGGACACAATTTGAGAAACATTCTTGCGATTAATAGAAACATACTTTTGTGGCATTCCATAAATGACTGTTTAATTAATTGTATAGCATTCTAGCAAACAAATAAAATATAATCTTTTGAACATAAACCACCAATTTACCATAATATTATGATATTAAAATAATTTAAAGGTGATGATGAAAGAGTCTTCAGATGATATCACTGGATGCTTCCCAGAGAAGTCGAGATGGTGTTCGACTGAACAGGTCTGCCAGGGAGTAAAGTGTAAAGCGCTTTGAGCAGTCCTGCGCTATATAAGAACTCACCGTTTACTTTTTTATTGACTCTGTCAGTGAGGTAACAAGGCCTAGGGTTAGTGCAATAAAACATAACCATAACCAAGTACCAGTGGTCAAGTGGAAACCACACCTCTACTGAGTAGCAGTGGTAAAATGGAAACCACACCTCAACACGATGAAACAATCATGATTACTGACTTTTATCAATCATGATTACTACATTTACAAGTAGTGTCTTGTTGTTTTATATCTTCCCATCTATATTCAAGAGTAAAGGTTAAAACATACCTCAGAATGCACCATTTTAAAGCTAGTTAAAAAAAATATCCAGGCGAGCATGCCCCCGGACCCCCCTAACAACGCTTCGCGCCAGCGGCGCTCCCCTACCACCTCGCCCATCATTTCACCCAGGGGAAACACTGGAATACTACTTATGGGTTTTGAGATTGACCAATCCTTTTGTTTTGATGCGCTTCTGAGCTTGGTTTCCAAGGATTTAGGCACAATAGAAGTTATCTTATTATTATTATAATCTAGTGCATCTGCAGTCGAGTGCACATCTGCAGTCGAGTGCACATCTGCAGTCGAGTGCACATCTGCGTCCAACATGTTGATGGAACACAAATTTAAATACAACTTTCAAACTTCATCAGTGAATGAGCATGAATTTGTCAACGACAAAAGGAAGGAATATAATGTCGACTGGTCTAAGTGTCAGTGTAGTCACTGGAACAGTTTACAATTATGATGTTGTTGACAAACAGGTAAAAGAGCTCTGCCAGATGAAAAGAACACCCAACAAACCTTGGTATCACCAACACATGGCCACTGACGCTGTATGTCCACGGTACAGATCATAAAATGTTATCAAATAAAATCATAAGTTAATATTTAGCTGCCATTCCAACTGTCTTTGCTCGATGCAACGTACACTGTGTTCGAAAAACATGCTTTAATGTTAGTTTTAAAAACATTATCCATCGTTGGTCAGATATGGCCATATTTGCATAAAATATCCTGTTTTTCAACAATACATCAATCGCACTGTTAACGTATCTAAGCTTTTGTACGTATTACTCACGTCCTTGACATTGCCAAAACTTCCTTATATGGCTAAACATGACCGGATAGCTATCCACGGCCGTATTAATGACTTGTGCATACAAAATTGGTACAGAAGTTAAATGCGAATAGCTATCTGCGGATAGCGGCAATACGCGTTTAACTTTATCCAGTTTTCATGCATATGGGCCCTGGTTTCTAGTATGTTACCTAGTCTGAACATTTAGTTTAAAACTGTCCGCTAGGTGTCACTACCAACAATCCTACTGGCCACTTGAAATCCAATTAGTACTTTACTGTGTTCCAATTACAGACACTCCTACATATATGCATTGTCGTTGAAACTGGGGAGGTTGTGTTTTATGGGTTTTGAAGATGTTTTGGTGAGCACCACTTCTGAGTAAAATTTGCATGATTGCATAATCAAATTTCTTAATTTTTGAACAATGAAAATAAAATCTTCAACAACACTCATATATGCCTGTGTTTTCCTACAAAACGTTTAATGTCATCGCAAAAAATCATCAACAGCACCAATGTCATGTCCAACAAAACCAGTTTCGGTTTCATAAAAAGATGCCACTGCAAAACTGCTATGCTTACGGCATGTTCGAAACCCTCATGTTACGGGAAGACGAAACATTCAAATATATTGAACCATCACGGGGCCACTCAACAAGTTTTCTGTGGTGATTATTATTATGAACAAGAGCATATGTTTTCATCAAATATGTGGTATACCTATGTCCACCTCCACCAATACGTCGTAAAAGTACTGCCACGTAGCGATCAAATGTTTGTTACAATGGCTACCCACAAACTGATTATACAATCGATCATTTACTGTATGACTGATCGATGATCGATTATAAAAAACAAACCAATTCCCAACACTAACCACACATGTAATCTTGTGTTGTAAAACATTGTATTTATACAACTCAATCTACCTTCCTTCTTTACATAGCTTGGGGAAAAAATGGAACATATGGAACAGGACTTCAAGACAAACAATGCACATAGCCTGTTCAGATGCGAGAACTTAGTGACAAGTCTCGTAAACAACTAATGGCTGCAAAGGATAGTGACAGAAACCTGAAAACGGCTCCAACTGAGGTCTTAAAACGTTGGGAAATCTACTTCTAGAAACATCTACAAACTGGTCAAGAACATAAATTTGATCAAGGCCACATTTGATACCATTTGGAGTGATGCATTAAGGAAGATGCTGAGATCTATTTGGGTGGACTCCAAAATGACATCACTGATTGAGGCCATGTACGAGAATGTCCAATGTGCTGTTACCATCAATGGTCAGTTGACAGACTGGTTCAAAGTTGAAATAGGCATGAGGCACCTATCCTGTTCAACTTGTTCCTCGAGTTTGTCATGGCTGACCTGAAGAGCCTACCTAAGGAGTTCAAACTAGATACAGACCTCAGTTTTGACATCAGGTATGCTGACGACACAAAACTAATATCTACCATATTCGAGAAACAACAACTTGCAACTGAAGAGCTTCAAGCACCAAATGATTTATGAAAATAAACCTCTCCAAATGCAAAGTAATCACCTCATCAGACAAGCATATTATCCTGGAAAATGAAGAACTCGAGACTGTGAGAGAGTTCTGCTTCCTAGGCAGCATTGTACCTTCTACAGAGAGAGACGTCGACAGACGAATAGCCTTAGCATCAGCAGCCTTTGGTAGTCTCAGAAATAACATATTTTCAAAGAGAGGCATCTCAAAAAGAATGAAAGCCAGCGTATATGCGGCTGGCTATATGAAGCTAGGGTGTAGACACTTAGACACTACGATCACAGAGACACAGTCTCTTGACATTTTTAAGATGAGTTGCCTGCGGGCAATCAGGTGTTACTAGGGCAGACAGATTACGAAATAGTCAGATCAGAGATGAGACAGTCATCCCTGAATCCATCTCAGATGTCATCAGACATAGAAGACTCCGGTGGTTTGGACATGTCTGCCATATGCCAAACGAAAACCTCATAAAAATAACTTTCAAGGAAGACTCAAAGGACAGCAAAAACGAGGAAGGTCGCGGAAGAGGCGGAGAGACCTTTGAAGAGACCTTTGAAGTTGCATGGTTCCCACTCACCCAACCACAAGTGGGGCAAAGTACAACTGATTCAGTGAGATTCCTACAAATTATTAAAAGCTATTAACCCCTGGTTGATTACAGGTAATGAAACAGAGAAGCTTCCTTTAATCAACCTTTTCATTTAAATGAAAAATGAAGCAGAGACTAATGAACATCAAAATCTCATGCCAAAGAATGTGTCATTACTCTCACAGCAAGCTGTACGGGCTTTTACAACACTAACTCTTCTACGCAGATACTCAGATACATAAAGCAGACTGTAACTGGCTCAAGAACTGGCTTCAAACTAACAGTTGTGCTGAGATTAAAGTGATTTCCTTGCTTTATTTGGCCAATGTTTAGTAATTGCTTACTGAACTGTCCCCTCTAATATTCTAGGCCAATGTTCAGCCGTGGTCTATTGAACATCCCAACCTGTTCCTCTAATATTCAGAGCCAATGTTTAGACATGGTCTATTGAACAGTCAAACTGTAAAAGTAAATAAATGTCCAACCAGGACTCAACTATGCATCAAGAAAAATAAACCGTCATAAATCACTCGAATGAACAATTACAAGAATTCAGTTAAAATCAAGTTTAAAAAAAGCTGGAATCACCGGAAACCTGATGACAAATGTAACTGTTATTTATAAATATTTATTGATATAATTAGGTATGTATCATCAAATATGTGTGACCTAGATATCAACCTTGGGTATGACCCCACAAAAGCCCCCATCCCCTCTATCCACACCACCTGACTAGCCAAGGCTCCATCTGCCAACGGCACACACTTTATACCAGCATCACAATCATAATTTACCTTGTATTTGATGTTTACCCTGTATTTGATGTTTACCCTGTATTTGATGTTTACCCTGTACTGGTATCAACAATAAACACACCTGGACCTGTTACAGTTTAGACTACAAGTGTACTAGAGCAAACTGGTGCGTGAAGTGACAACACTAGGCAACAAGACACCTGGGCCCAGTGCATTTATCCTGTAACAATCAATATTATGTCAGTCTTAGTTAGCCTCATTCCTTTGACATCCGAGTGTGACTCTAACTTGTCTCTATTCACTGTCACACAATCAACCACTGTACTCTGGTCTAGGCCTTAGCCCACTTCAAAGTACTCATCAAAGTCACTCTTCTTCTCTCCAAACAGCAGGAAAAGCATTTCGGACAATTATAGATCTTTTAACAAACGAAAAGAACAACAATTACAGGTGTCATTCTGTGAAAGCAATTCTTTGAAATGGCAGATGAGGTCAATGTAACCTTTGCTCACAAATTGTCAACTGTACACGCGACAATGTTTGACCAAATTCACCATTAAAAGTACTAGCAGAAAATGCCCAAACTCCAGTTGGTGCTATGTACATACAGACAGAGGCAGAATGCAGTTGGTGCTACGTACATACAGACAGGGGCAGAATGCAGTTGGTGCTATGTACAGACAGACAGAGGCAGAATGCAGTTGGTGCTACGTACAGACAGACAGAGGCAGAATGCAGTTGGTGCTACGTACATACAGACAGGGGCAGAATGCAGTTGGTGCTACGTACATACAGACAGAGGCAGAATGCAGTTGGTGCTACGTACACAGACAGAGGCAGAATGCAGTTGGTGCTACGTACATACAGACAGGGGCAGAATGCAGTTGGTGCTACGTACATACAGACAGGGGCAGAATGCAGTTGGTGCTACGTACATACAGACAGAGGCAGAATGCAGTTGGTGCTACGTACAGACAGACAGAGGCAGAATGCAGTTGGTGCTATGTACATACAGACAGGGGCAGAATGCAGTTGGTGCTACGTACGTACAGACAGGGGCAGAATGCAGTTGGTGCTACGTACAGACAGACAGAGGCAGAATGCAGTTGGTGCTACGTACAGACAGACAGAGGCAGAATGCAGTTGGTGCTATGTACATACAGACAGGGGCAGAATGCAGTTGGTGCTACGTACGTTCAGACAGGGGCAGAATGCAGTTGGTGCTACGTACAGACAGACAGAGGCAGAATGCAGTTGGTGCTACGTACATACAGACAGGGGCAGAATGCAGTTGGTGCTACGTACATACAGACAGAGGCAGAATGTAGGTGGTGCTACGTACATACAGACAGGGGCAGAATGCAGTTGGTGCTACGTACATACAGACAGGGGCAGAATGCAGTTGGTGCTACGTACAGACAGACAGAGGCAGAATGCAGTTGGTGCTACGTACATACAGACAGGGGCAGAATGCAGTTGGTGCTACGTACATACAGACAGAAGCAGAATGTAGGTGGTGCTACGTACATACAGACAGGGGCAGAATGCAGTTGGTGCTACGTACATACAGACAGGGGCAGAATGCAGTTGGTGCTACGTACAGACAGACAGAGGCAGAATGCAGTTGGTGCTATGTACATACAGACAGAGGCAGAATGTATTTGGTGCTACGTACAGACAGACAGAGGCAGAATGCAGTTGGTGCTACGTACAGACAGACAGAGGCAGAATGCAGTTGGTGCTACGTACATACAGACAGGGGCAGAATGCAGTTGGTGCTACGTACATACAGACAGAGGCAGAATGCAGTTGGTGCTACGTACAGACAGACAGAGGCAGAATGCAGTTGGTGCTACGTACATACAGACAGGGGCAGAATGCAGTTGGTGCTACGTACATACAGACAGAGGCAGAATGTAGTTGGTGCTACGTACATACAGACAGGGGCAGAATGCAGTTGGTGCTACGTACATACAGACAGGGGCAGAATGTAGTTGGTGCTACGTACAGACAGACAGAGGCAGAATGCAGTTTTCCGTAGTGCTATGTACAGACAAACAGAGGCAGAATGCAGTTGGTGCTACGTACATACAGACAGGGGCAGAATGCAGTTGGTGCTACGTACATACAGACAGGGGCAGAATGTAGTTGGTGCTACGTACAGACAGACAGAGGCAAAATGCAGTTTTCCGTAGTGCTATGTACAGACAAACAGAGGCAGAATGCAGTTGGTGCTACGTACATACAGACAGGGGCAGAATGCAGTTGGTGGTACCTACATACAGACAGGGGCAGAATGCAGTTGGTGCTACGTACATACACAGGGGCAGAATGCCGTTGGTGCTACGTACATACAGACAGGGGCAGAATGCAGTTGGTGGTACCTACATACAGACAGAGGCAGAATCCAGTTGGTGCTACGTACATACAGACAGGCAGAATGCAGTTGGTGCTACATACATACAGACAGAAGCAGAATGCAGTTTTCCGTAGTGCTATGTACAGACAGACAGAGGCAGAATGCAGTTTCCCGTAGTGCTATGTACAGACAGACAGAGGCAGAATGCAGTTTCCCGTAGTGCTATGTACAGAAAGAAAGAGGCAGAATGCAGTTTCCCGTAGTGCTATGTACAGACAGACAGAGGCAGAATGCTGTTTCCCGCAGTGCTACATACATACAGACAGGCAGAATGCAGTTTCCCGCAGTGCTATGTACATACAGACAGAGGCAGAATGCAGTTTCCCGCAGTGCTATGTACAGACAGACAGACAGAGGCAGTTTCCAGCAGTGCTATGTACAGGCAGAGGTTGTTTCCCGTAGTGTTATGTACAGACAGAGGTTGTTTCCAGCAGTGCTATGTACAGACAGAGGTTGTTTCCCGCAGTGCTATGTACAGACAGAGGTTGTTTCCCGTAGTGCTATGTACAGACAGAGGTTGTTTCCAGCAGTGCTATGTACAGACAGAGGTTGTTTCCCGCAGTGCTATGTACAGACAGAGGTTGTTTCCCGCAGTGCTATGTACAGACAGAGGTTGTTTCCCGTAGTGCTATGTACAGACAGACAGAGGCAGAATGCAGTTTCCCGCAGTGCTATGTACAGACAGACAGACAGAGGCAGTTTCCCGCAGTTCCTAAATGATGTTTATTGCGACGTACATTTGAAGGTTTTTGCATTAACAAAAGTTATGTAATGTAAAACATCCCCAATAGATTAGCCATCCTAACTAAAGCAGTCTCTGCAATTCACTACTTGTTACATTTAGCAAAGAAGAACCTATCTAGTAAGATGCTACCTTTTTCTTAAACACTATTGTCATGTTAATATTTTGAATGGGTTTTGGTTCACCCAAACAAAATTCAGCAGAAACGACAAAACCTACACAATAACATTTCGCCCTTCAGATGTTTACAAATTACTAGATCTAAAGAACAACCTCAATTATTTTGACGATTTTTAAAGTGAATGGAACCGTGTCTTTTAATGTTTGATCAAACTTATGACAGTGAAACTAACTTAGATATTTATTTATTTTAAGAATCTGTGGAGGTGTTTTACCCTAAAGAGGGACTTTGAAGTGTATACCAAGCTCAAAAACATTATTATGTTTCATTGTGAATTTGTTGTCTTAACATTTTTGAATAATTGTTCCACCGACCTTTAACATTTTATTTTATGAAATGCTTAAACACACTACATATCTGAACATAATAGTAATAATATTTATTTTATATAGTGTCAAATCCATCAATGTTTGCAGCACTGTACAAAAAACTGATAGATAAAAATACAAATAAAACATATTTAAAATACAAAAATAGATACGTTATCTGAACAAACCTGATTAGCGACGGCTAAATGAATTTAGGAGACAACTTTAAAGCACCATGAACCACAACTAGCGCAATTTTGCCACACGTCATCCTGTTTGTCGATATAAACAACTCCTTCATTTTCAGCTGCACTCTACTTAGCCACAGGACACACGAGAACATGCACGCACGATCACGCACGTCACCAAAGCAACCTGAAAGGTATCAGATGGAGGCAGGATATCTACGTGTCAGGCAGCATTGCAACTAACACGCTTGAAGTAAGGGCAGGGGGAAGCATGTCTTGACTGTATGTTGGCCGAATTTTCAGCATTAGATTACCATCTGCAACACAGGTTGCACTTGATCACCTCTTGAATATATCACTGTGTTCCACCATTCTACAAAGCCAGCAAAGCAGTCTTGTACTTTCTAGTGAGATTTACTTATCGTAATAATTAAGGAAAATATTGAATTGTTTAGTAATAGTAATTAATGTAAACTAGCTTACACCCACCAATGGACCAACAAACAAAGGGCACCAATTATCACTATTAAGGTGGCACCGTCTGGAGATCACCACACAATTCTTACACATAGGAGAAAGGTCTTCTAAAAAAGCAGAGCATATCAAAAAAACATGTAAGTAAATCATTCTAAACAACTATTACATCAATGCATCACCTACAGTTAGATCAGAGGCCAATAGTTCATGGACGGAAGTGAACAGAAAACGACGTTGGACCTCAGCACTTCAAAGGAAATGTATTTACGATACCGCAAAGTTAACAGGCTAATATATATAAACTTATTTTTACATTACATCATCAGCACACACGCACACATGCATGCCCAAACACACACAGTGAGACACATTCACATATTGCACATACGGCATTGTACATAAATACATACATACACTGTACAACACTGTATCTCACTCATAAAATAACGATGTATAACCCTTGCTGATAACCATATACTTCATTACAAAATAAAATTAACAATGATTTAAAATAACTAAAATTGCTGAAATCAGTGCTGGATAAATACTTATCCTGGGCACTGACCAGTGGACTGTCTGTAGGAGGGGAAAGAAGATCATCTGCAGCCATGGCACAGTGGCTGGCAGCAAGACACGACTCTTCCGATGACAAGAGACAGGTTCCTGGAAGGTGTCATGTCATTCCCAGGAAGTAGACACAGAGACTTACGACTACTGACAGGACACTGGGCCATGACCACAAGAGAGGGAGCATGACAGACCACCCACGAGCTGGGTCAGCAAACCATATCACACCTACAGTTTCTCCCTCCCACACTCCCATACTCCCTCACACCCCCACACACCCTCCCTCACACTCTCCCAAACTCCCTCCCACACTCCCTCACACCCTCCCACACTCCCTTACACCCTCCCATACTCCCTCACACCCTCCTACACTCCCTACCACCTCCCTCCCTCTCTACCTCCCTCCCTCCTCCTCACTCCCTCTCTACTTCCCTCCCTCCTCCTCACTCCCCCCTCTCTACCTCCCTCCCACATCCTCCCTCCCTCCCTCCCTCTCTACCTCACCTCCCTCGTCCTCACTCCCTCCCTCCCTCTTCCTCACTCCCTCCCTCTCTACCTCCCTCCCTCCTCCTCACTCCCTCCCCCCTCTCTTCCACATTCTGGGTCAGTATCCCACATACCCCCTAAACTTTCCCTTCCTCTCACCCTCTTTTCTTCCCACATTCTGGGTCAACAACAATCCCATACTACTACTACCAGTCTATATTGCCCCAATCAGTACATTTGACAGATCAACTACAACACAACCGACTGAGATATTCCATTTGCCTCTGTAGTGCTCAAACAGATCCACGACTCGGCTATTTCCATAAATCAATTGTGTTTTTTAACAGTTTGGGCCGACGCCCGTTCAGAATCCAGTGAGCCCGAGCTCTACCACATCTGTACTATGTACGTCAGCTGTTTACCAACCCACATGGGGCTGTCTGCACTGGTCTAGTCAGTCTACAAGGCACATCTAACAATGCTTAACAAGACTCACTTATACCCATGGGCTCATACTGCTTACTACAGTAAGTATGGGTGTAAGTCAGTCTGCATTCTTGGAGTAACAAACCAAACACAGCCGTTATCACCATTACATACTTTTTATCTTACTACAGTAAGTATGTGTGTAAGTCAGTCTTCATTCTTGGAGTAACAAACCAAACACAGCCGTTATCACCATTACATACTTTTTATCTTACTACAGTAAGTATGGGTGTAAGTCAGTCTGCATTCTTGGAGTAACAAACCAAACACAGCCGTTATCACCATTACATACTTTTTATCTTACTACAGTAAGTATGGGTGTAAGTCAGTCTGCATTCTTGGAGAAACAAACCAAACACAGCCGTTATCACCATTACATACTTTTCATCTTACTACAGTAAGTATGTGTGTAAGTCAGTCTTCATTCTTGGAGTAACAAACCAAACACAGCCGTTATCACCATTACATACTTTTCATCTTACTACAGTAAGTATGGGTGTAAGTCAGTCTTCATTCTTGGAGTAACAAACCAAACACAGCCGTTATCACCACTGCATACTTTTCATCTTACTACAGTAAGTATGGGTGTAAGTCAGTCTTCATTCTTGGAGTAACAAACCAAACACAGCCGTTATCACCATTACATACTTTTAATCTTACTACAGTAAGTATGGGTGTAAGTCAGTCTTCATTCTTGGAGTAACAAACCAAACACAGCCGTTATCACCATTGCATACTTTTCATCTTACTACAGTAAGTATGTGTGTAAGTCAGTCTTCATTCTTGGAGAAACAAACCAAACACAGCCGTTATCACCATTGCATACTTTTCATCTTACTACAGTAAGTATGTGTGTAAGTCAGTCTTCATTCTTGGAGAAACAAACCAAACACAGCCGTTATCACCATTGCATACTTTTCATCTTACTACAGTAAGTATGTGTGTAAGTCAGTCTTCATTCTTGGAGAAACAAACCAAACACAGCCGTTATCACCATTGCATACTTTTCATCTTACTACAGTAAGTATGTGTGTAAGTCAGTCTTCATTCTTGGAGAAACAAACCAAACACAGCCGTTATCACCATTGCATACTTTTCATCTTACTACAGTAAGTATGTGTGTAAGTCAGTCTTCATTCTTGGAGAAACAAACCAAACACAGCCGTTATCACCATTGCATACTTTTCATCTTACTACAGTAAGTATGGCTGTAAGTCAGTCTGCATTCTTGGAGAAACAAACCAAACACAGCCGTTATCACCATTACATACTTTTTATCTTACTACAGTAAGTATGGGTGTAAGTCAGTCTGCATTCTTGGAGTAACAAACCAAACATAGCCGTTATCACCATTACATACTTTTAATCTTACTATAGTAAGTATGGGTGTAAGTCAGTCTCCATTCTTGGAGTAACAAACCAAACACAGCCATTATCACCATTACATACTTTTTATCTTACTACAGTAAGTATGGGTGTAAGTCAGTCTGCATTCTTGGAGAAACAAACCAAACACAGCTGTTATCACCATTACATACTTTTAATCTTACTATAGTAAGTATGGGTGTAAGTCAATCTGCATTCTTGGAGTAACAAACCAAACACAGCCATTATCACCATTACATACTTTTAATCTTACTACAGTAAGTATGGCTGTAAGTCAGTCTGCATTCTTGGAGTAACAAACCAAACACAGCCATTATCACCATTACATACTTTTAATCTTACTACAGTAAGTATGGGTGTAAGTCAGTCTGCATTCTTGGAGTAACAAACCAAACACACATTAGTCACCATTACATACTACTTTTCATCTTACTACAGTAAGTATGGGTGTAAGTCAGTCTGCATTCTTGGAGAAACAAACCAAACACAGCCGTTATCACCATTACATACTTTTTATCTTACTACAGTAAGTATGGGTGTAAGTCAGTCTGCATTCTTGGAGTAACAAACCAAACACAGCCATTATCACCATTACATACTTTTAATCTTACTACAGTAAGTATGGGTGTAAGTCAGTCTGCATTCTTGGAGTAACAAACCAAACACAGTCGTTATCACCATTACATACTTTTAATCTTACTACAGTAAGTATGGGTGTAAGTCAGTCTGCATTCTTGGAGTAACAAACCAAACACAGCCGTTATCACCATTGCATACTTTTCATCTTACTACAGTAAGTATGGGTGTAAGTCAGTCTGCATTCTTGGAGAAACAAACCAAACACAGCCGTTATCACCATTACATACTTTTTATCTTACTACAGTAAGTATGGGTGTAAGTCAGTCTGCATTCTTGGAGTAACAAACCAAACACAGCCGTTATCACCATTACATACTTTTCATCTTACTACAGTAAGTATGGGTGTAAGTCAGTCTGCATTCTTGGAGAAACAAACCAAACACAGCCGTTATCACCATTACATACTTTTAATCTTACTATAGTAAGTATGGGTGTAAGTCAATCTGCATTCTTGGAGTAACAAACCAAACACAGCCATTATCACCATTACATACTTTTAATCTTACTACAGTAAGTATGGCTGTAAGTCAGTCTGCATTCTTGGAGTAACAAACCAAACACAGCCATTATCACCATTACATACTTTTAATCTTACTACAGTAAGTATGGGTGTAAGTCAGTCTGCATTCTTGGAGTAACAAACCAAACACAGTCGTTATCACCATTACATACTTTTAATCTTACTACAGTAAGTATGGGTGTAAGTCAGTCTGCATTCTTGGAGTAACAAACCAAACACAGTCGTTATCACCATTACATACTTTTAATCTTACTACAGTAAGTATGGGTGTAAGTCAGTCTGCATTCTTGGAGTAACAAACCAAACACAGCCGTTATCACCATTACATACTTTTAATCTTACTACAGTAAGTATGGGTGTAAGTCAGTCTCCATTCTTGGAGTAACAAACCAAACACAGCCATTATCACCATTACATACTTTTAATCTTACTACAGTAAGTATGGGTGTAAGTCAGTCTGCATTCTTGGAGTAACAAACCAAACACAGCCGTTATTACCATTACATACTTTTAATCTTACTACAGTAAGTATGGGTGTAAGTCAGTCTCCATTCTTGGAGTAACAAACCAAACACAGCCATTATCACCATTACATACTTTTTATCTTACTACAGTAAGTATGGGTGTAAGTCAGTCTGCATTCTTGGAGAAACAAACCAAACACAGCCGTTATCACCATTACATACTTTTAATCTTACTACAGTAAGTATGGGTGTAAGTCAGTCTGCATTCTTGGAGAAACAAACCAAACACAGCCGTTATCACCATTACATACTTTTCATCTTACTACAGTAAGTTTGTAAGTCAGTCTTCATTCTTGGAGTAACAAACCAAACACAGCCGTTATCACCATTACATACTTTTCATCTTACTACAGTAAGTATGGATGTAAGTCAGTCTGCATTCTTGGAGTAACAAACCAAACACAGTCGTTATCACCATTACATACTTTTCATCTTATTACAGTAAGTATGGGTGTAAGTCAGTCTGCATTCTTGGAGTAACAAACCAAACACAGTCGTTATCACCATTACATACTTTTCATCTTATTACAGTAAGTATGGGTGTAAGTCGGTCTCCATTCTTGCAGTAACAAACCAAACACAGCCGTTAAGGTTAGGACAAATTTGGAGTTTCACTCGAATCAAATATCGAATCGAATATCTTCAGAAATTTTGAATACGAATCGAATACAAATATTCAGTGGCTTCGAATGCGATTAGAATAAGTTTTTACCCTGCCCTGCCAGTTGCCGTTTGTTCCCTCGTTCGTCCTCGACTACATTACACTCAAAGAGTTTACAGCCATTTATATATCCGCGTGGGATTAAAGCCCCTGAATCCGCTATCCCCAGTGACCAATGGTGACAGATCCCAGTTGAGTGTGGGCAACTATATTTGGTGAAAGTTTCGTATTTCCACAGAGTCGTTTTTAGCCATTTATTATTATTTTATAAACAAAATTGTAAGTAAACAGCCATAATTATTACAATTAATTTATTTATAACACCTTGTACTAAAAAGATTGCCATATGTCACAGAAGTAATATAAGCAATGTTTGTGCGAAACTAACTATTTTTGCTGGGCATATCAAATGAACCGACCGCATGACCGTGCCGGCGCGGGGTGTTGCTCTTTGATGACCCACCCCACGGCTTTACATCTTTTATTTGTGGAGATTGCCGCGCAAGTTAAACCTTTTGTCTGCGGCTTTTCATGTTCATGATATTGTAAGCTCGCTGGAAAGAAAGACATGACGGGACAGATGATTTTGCTGCGATCTGATTGTCGGAGGACATGAAGGAAAATATTCGAAAAGTATTCGTTTATAGGGCTGAGATTTTTCAAATTTAGAATTGAACAGAATAGCGGAAAAAGGCTAGAATATTTGAAATTTCGAATACGAATCGAATTTCGTATTAACCTTAACCATTTCAGTACGACAGGCCGGTTTTCCAGCCGCACTGTCTGTGACGATTCGGTACGACAGGCCGGTTTTTCGGCATTGACAATGTCTGCTATTCAAATCGTTTTATTCATAATAATCCACTACGTGGAGCCACTTGTTGTGTACGGTTGTCAAGGCGAATAAATTAGCTATTCAGCAGTGGTCATCGTTTATTATCGCTCAATAATAGTTTACGGTGATTTTCACGGTTTTTGATGATGGATTATCAAAATCTGCAGTGGCCACAATGGCGGATGGCATTACTTCAACTAGCGATTTACCACCGTATGTTTTGGACAGATTATCTGATAGTTTTATCAAAGAATCTTTGTCGGATGTTAACGATCGACATAATAACGATGTCAACGAACTTAGTATGCAACCGAGTTCAGCAACTGCAAAAACGTTGAAATCTTGGTGGCCATGTTGGATTGCTGGTTACCATGACGACGTTATTCGCCGATTATCATACTTTCCAAAAATATATAACATTCCTATTCATAAAATGCATTTTTGTTGCTCAAATCTTGACTTGAAGTGAGGTAAGGTAGTCCATTCTCTTGCATATTCACTGGGAATCCAGTATTCAGTGGTCACAGCTGGTCAGGGCTGTAATACTGAAATGGTTAACAGCCGTTATCACCACTACATATTTTTCATCTTCAACTCACTTCAACTTCTCTCATGTCTTATTGATGAATTTCAGTTTATTCATGTCTGCTTGCTGTATTCATACCTGTGCAATATATATATATATTTATATATATATATATATATATATATATATATAATATGTATTGTTAAACCACATGCCATAGATGTATACTTTTTTCTTCTTGGATGTTTATTTCTTAAAATGCAACTTTGTTATGTTGGACACACTCGTTTGGTCTAATATTTTTATTTTTGCTGTGATTTATATAATCAAATGTATTTTCAGTTTTTGGAATGAATAAAAAAATACGACTATGATTATTTGTTTGCTATGCCTATTTCTAGGGAAACCAAACGCAAAACCAGTGGTGCCCTCTGGAGAGTAGCTCTGCTCACCAACAGCAGCAAACATACAGTAAATCAACAACTCCAAATAATTATCTTTGTTTTTTAAATACATAAAAATGTGTAGATTAGAGGCCAAACGTCTAAGAAAGTTAATGAACACAGAAAGACTTCCTTAAAATTTAGCGTATTAATACAGATTGTCATCCAAAGAAAAATATCTAATGGCAAATGGAAAAGAAGGCTTCGGCTTATCAAGAGAAGAGACCCACAATTGTTCATATCGTCAATTGTTATTTTGTTTTCATACATTAATTATAAGTGTTGCTAGTATTTACATGTAAATTACGAGTTATAAGTCAAACATGAAACCAGCTAGCCTTCAACAGTTTCACTTTATGAACACATATAATACCAGTGTTGAGATCCGCTGTGACTATAAGAAACACTATTGCAAAACAGCTTCATGGTACAACACAGGATGTGCATTTTTGGGCTTCTTGATTAGGCTTTTGAGGTACTAGTAAAAAAGACCAATAAAATAGCTTACGTATTAATTCCTGTCACAAGATGTTATTATTGTGGTAGGGACAGGACAGGTCCTAGATTTATAACTTCCATCTAGGACAGAATGTGCTTAACAAAATATTCAAGGTTAGGAGTGGTAGTTTTATGGCCGAAATTTCATTTGAGGCAAAACATTACTGATGATACAAGTTGTGAACTATATATTGTGGTTGTAGCAACGAATGACCATGCAAACAGATTTATCAAGACAAGATTTAACAAAAACACAGATTGCATAGCAAGGTTCTTGGAAGGTAATTATGTATAATATTAATAATCGAGAAACCGGATCATCAATCCATTACAAAATTAAACAACACAACCACCCTAAATGAATAGCAAGTGGACAAACAAGACTTTATTGTTTAATTGTGTCAGATATCTGTCGGTTTAATTTTTAAACAAATTCAAACTGCAAGCATTAACACAGTCAGCAGATAATTACTTATTACATTAATTGAACATTGTTTGGGAAAATAAGCAGTTTTTCACAACTAATCTAGTGTTCTTTACTAATTAATCCTACTCTGTGCCCTCCAGTTCTACCAAATTCAAGTTTGAACAAATGTCCCAATCAATATCTTCATAACTTGTCAATATCAAAAACAAACTTTTCTTTGTTCTCCTCCTAACCTCCTAACCGCTTGTGTTGGATGTTTTATCTGGCAGGGCATCGACATATACACAAAAGTTCTTGGAACTATGGGAGGTATGCATCAGTTCAATAGTTTGCCCGCTGCTTGGCTGTTTCATGGTTGAGAAGGAATGGCAGTTACAGAAAGGCAGGTTTGTATCGAGTTTTCAATTCATTTGTTGAGGATCCAAGTTTGTTTTAAGCCATACAGTGCAATAGCAAATTAACAAAACTAATGTAAACAATTATTGTTTCTTAATGCAAGATTCTGACATTCTCCCATTGGGGTGGTGTTGCATCTACGTGGGCTATTCAAACCCTGATGTAAAGAATAGATATGATACGTCTACGTAAAACCACAAATACCATAACTCAATGTTATCTATAAATATGATACACTGATGATGTAAACCACAAATATGATATTCACCCCTCACAACCAGCACAAACGCAATGTATACAATATTCACAACTCCCAACTTACATCAACACAAAAATATGATATATGAACCCTCGTAGCAAAATTTTCACATAAATACAATAGTCATCCCCCCTTAGGTAGCATAGATGTTTGCACAAATACAATAGTCACCCCTCATATAGCATAAACACACAAATATGATATTCACCCCTCCCACCTGGCATAAACCAACAAATATGATATTCACCCCTCCCACCTGGCATAAACCAACAAATATGATATTCACCCCTCCCACCTAGCATAAACCAACAAATATGATATTCACCCCTCCCACCTGGCATAAACCAACAAATATGATATTCACCCCTCCCACCTAGCATAAACCAACAAATATGATATTCACCATCCCAATTAGAATAAACTAACAGATGTGATATTCACAACCCAACATAAGCCACAACTACAATATCGGTTATCCATCTGAACCACAAACTGGACATCCTGAAGATTATTCAACCATGACACATAAAACATGACAAACGCACTAGTCATTAGTACTTATTACTCATCCATTGTCCACTGGAGTGAAGAAACATTTTATTTGACCCTTCACTTGACTTCTAGAGGCCAGTACATGCAGTGTCCCATTCGCACTGCGAAGTTAGTGCCACTTAACTCTCATATTTCTCGCTGCATGTGCAATAAAGCTTGCACGTTTTCCCACCATGTTTAACTCGGTCACTGATAATGACCAGCTAAAGACAAGTTTCAGTTTTGAAGCAAGAGGGTCAGGGTTTAGGGTCAGGTTGTTATTAAACAAATTTCAATTTTGTTCGCAATGATTCTTGAGACAGAACATTATTACATGTTGTCAACAAGCAGAAATGTGAATTCTTGGTACCTCTAATACAAAGAACAAACTCTAAAAAACTGCCCAACCAGTCGATGGCACTGCTGAAGTAGGCCAATAACCAACATCGTATCCGAGCATGTTGTAATATTTGGTGATAATAAATGGGAAGCATTGGTCGCGTTAGAATGCTGCATTATTGATCGAGGCGATGGTGGTTCGATTCTATCTTCTACCACTTCAAAACTTAGGCAATTTTGTACACCTCACAGTGGCCATGTCTTTCAGAAGAGACATTACAAAACAGTTGGCCCCTTCTATATGGTGTCTACGCCAGGGGAAGTAAAAGATTCCACACAGGGGGTAAATGTGTAACCTGTCATGGACTCACAGAATGGTGGCATCTATCTCTAACATACTGGATCATACTCCCAGTGGCCAGACTTGCTTCCCGATCAGGCGTGTGAGTGGCACTGCACAGACAGTGTATATGACAACAACGTCATCACTGACTCCCTACTGAGGTCTATAATGGTGTATATGACAACAATGTCATCACTGACTCCCTACTGAGGTCTATAATGGTGTATATGACAACAATGTCATCACTGACTCCCTACTGGGGTCTCTAACGGTGTATATGACAACAATGTCATCACTGACTCCCTACTGGGGTCTATAACAGTGTATATGACAACAATGTCATCACTGACTCCCTACTGAGGTCTATAATGGTGTATATAACAACAATGTCATCACTGACTCCCTACTGGGGTCTATAACGGTGTATATGACAACAATGTCATCACTGACTCCCTACTGGGGTCTATAACGGTGTATATGACAACAATGTCATCACTGACTCCCTACTGGGGTCTATAACGGTGTATATGACAACAGTGTCATCACTGACTCCCTACTGGGGTCTATAACGGTGCATATGACAACAGTGTCATCACTGACTCCCTACTGGGGTCTATAACGGTGTATATGACAACAATGTCATCACTGACTCCCTACTGCGGTCTATAACAGTGTATATGACAACAATGTCATCACTGACTCCCTACTGGGGTCTACAACAGTGTATATGACAACAATGTCATCACTGACTCCCTACTGGGGTCTATAACGGTGTATATCACAACAATGTCATCACTGACTCCCTACTGGGGTCTATAACAGTGTATATGACAACAATGTCATCACTGACTCCCTACTGGGGTCTATAACGGTGCATATGACAACAATGTCATCACTGACTCCCTACTGGGGTCTATAACGGTGTATATGACAACAATGTCATCACTGACTCCCTACTGGGGTCTATAACGGTGCATATAACAACAATGCCATCACTGACTCCCTACTGGGGTCTATAACAGTGTATATGACAACAATGTCATCACTGACTCCCTACTGGGGTCTATAACAGTGTATATGACAACAATGTCATCACTGACTCCCTACTGGGGTCTATAACAGTGTATATGACAACAATGTCATCACTGACTCCCTACTGGGGTCTATAACAGTGTATATGACAACAATGTCATCACTGACTCCCTACTGGGGTCTATAACAGTGTATATGACAACAATGTCACCACTAACTCCCTACTGGGGTCTATAACAGTGCATATGACAACAATGTCACCACTGACTCCCTACTGGGGTCTCTAACGGTGTATATGACAACAATGTCACCACTGACTCCCTACTGGGGTCTCTAACGGTGTATATGACAACAATGTCACCACTGACTCCCTACTGGGGTCTATAACGGTGTATATGACAACAATGTCATCACTGACTCCCTACTGGGGTCTATAACAGTGTATATGACAACAATGTCATCACTGACTCCCTACTGGGGTCTCTAACGGTGTATATGACAACAATGTCACCACTGACTCCCTACTGGGGTCTATAACGGTGTATATGACAACAATGTCACCACTGACTCCCTACTGGGGTCTATAACAGTGTATATGACAACAGTGTCAGCACTGACTCCCTACTGGGGTCTATAACAGTGTATATGACAACAATGTCACCACTGACTCCCTATTGGGGTCTATAACGGTGTATATGACAACAATGTCACCACTGACTCCCTACTGGGGTCTATAACAGTGTATATGACAACAGTGTCAGCACTGACTCCCTACTGGGGTCTATAACGGTGTATATGACAACAATGTCATCACTGACTCCCTACTGGGGTCTATAACAGTGTATATGACAACAGTGTCACCACTGACTCCCTACAGGGGTCTATAACAGTGTATATGACAACAGTGTCACCACTGACTCCCTACTGGGGTCTATAACAGTGTATATGACAACAATGTCACCACTGACTCCCTACTGGGGTCTATAACAGTGTATATGACAACAATGTCATCACTGACTCCCTACTGGGGTCTATAACAGTGTATATGACAACAGTGTCAGCACTGACTCCCTACTGGGGTCTATAACAGTGTATATGACAACAATGTCATCACTGACTCCCTACTGGGGTCTATAACAGTGTATATGACAACAATGTCATCACTGACTCCCTACTGGGGTCTATAACGGTGTATATGACAACAATGTCATCACTGACTCCCTACTGGGGTCTATAACAGTGTATATGACAACATGTCATCACTGACTCCCTACTGGGGTCTATAACGGTGTATATGACAACAATGTCATCACTGACTCCCTACTGGGGTCTATAACAGTGTATATGACAACAATGTCATCACTGACTCCCTACTGGGGTCTATAACAGTGTATATGACAACAATGTCACCACTGACTCCCTACTGGGGTCTATAACAGTGTATATGACAACAATGTCACCACTGACTCCCTACTGGGGTCTATAACGGTGTATATGACAACAATGTCATCACTGACTCCCTACTGGGGTCTATAACAGTGTATATGACAACAATGTCATCACTGACTCCCTACTGGGGTCTATAACAGTGTATATGACAACAATGTCACCACTGACTCCCTACTGGGGTCTATAACAGTGTATATGACAACAATGTCATCACTGACTCCCTACTGGGGTCTATAACAGTGTATATGACAACAATGTCACCACTGACTCCCTACTGGGGTCTATAACAGTGTATATGACAACAATGTCATCACTGACTCCCTACTGGGGTCTATAACAGTGTATATGACAACAATGTCATCACTGACTCCCTACTGGGGTCTATAACAGTGTATATGACAACAGTGTCAGCACTGACTCCCTACTGGGGTCTATAACGGTGTATATGACAACAATGTCATCACTGACTCCCTACTGGGGTCTATAACAGTGTATATGACAACAATGTCATCACTATAACGGTGTATATGACAACAATGTCATCACTGACTCCCTACTGGGGTCTATAACAGTGTATATGACAACAATGTCATCACTGACTCCCTACTGGGGTCTATAACAGTGTATATGACAACAATGTCACCACTGACTCCCTACTGGGGTCTATAACAGTGTATATGACAACAATGTCACCACTGACTCCCTACTGGGGTCTATAACAGTGTATATGACAACAATGTCACCACTGACTCTCTACTGGGGTCTATAACAGTGTATATGACAACAATGTCACCACTGACTCCCTACTGGGGTCTATAACAGTGTATATGACAACAATGTCACCACTGACTCCCTACTGGGGTCTATAACAGTGTATATGACAACAATGTCATCACTGACTCCCTACTGGGGTCTATAACAGTGTATATGACAACAGTGTCAGCACTGACTCCCTACTGGGGTCTATAACAGTGTATATGACAACAATGTCATCACTGACTCCCTACTGGGGTCTATAACAGTGTATATGACAACAATGTCATCACTGACTCCCTACTGGGGTCTATAACGGTGTATATGACAACAATGTCATCACTGACTCCCTACTGGGGTCTATAACGGTGTATATGACAACAATGTCATCACTGACTCCCTACTGGGGTCTATAACAGTGTATATGACAACAGTGTCACCACTGACTCCCTACTGGGGTCTATAACGGTGTATATGACAACAATGTCATCACTGACTCCCTACTGGGGTCTATAACGGTGTATATGACAACAATGTCATCACTGACTCCCTACTGGGGGTCTATAACAGTGTATATAACAACAATGTCACCACTGACTCCCTACTGGGGTCTATAACAGTGTATATGACAACAATGTCACCACTGACTCCCTACTGGGGTCTATAACAGTGTATATGAGAACAATGTCATCACTGACTCCCTACTGGGGGTCTATAACAGTGTATATGACAACAATGTCATCACTGACTCCCTACTGGGGGTCTATAACAGTGTATATAACAACAATGTCATCACTGACTCCCTACTGGGGTCTATAACAGTGTATATGACAACAATGTCATCACTGACTCCCTACTGGGGTCTATGTGTATATGACAACAATGTCATCACTGACTCCCTACGGTGTATATGACAACAATGTCATCACTGACTCCCTACTGGGGTCTATAACAGTGTATATGACAACAATGTCATCACTGACTCCCTACTGGGGTCTATAACAGTGTATATGACAACAATGTCATCACTGACTCCCTACTGGGGTCTATAACAGTGTATATGACAACAATGTCACCACTGACTCCCTACTGGGGTCTATAAGTTAACGGTGTCTATAACAACAATGTCATCACTGACTCCCTACTGGGGTCTATAACGTTGTATATGACAACAATGTCATCACTGACTCCCTACTGGGGTCTATAACAGTGTATATGACAACAATGTCATCACTGACTCCCTACTGGGGTCTATATCAGTGTATATGACAACAATGTCATCACTGACTCCCTACTGGGGTCTATAACAGTGTATATGACAACAGTGTCATCACTGACTCCCCACTGGGGTCTATAACGGTGTATATAACAACAATGTCATCACTGACTCCCCACTGGGGTCTATAACAGTGTATATGACAACAATGTCATCACTGACTCCCTACTGGGGTCTATAACGGTGTATATGACAACAGTGTCATCACTGACTCCCTACTGGGGTCTATAACGGTGTATATGACAACAATGTCATCACTGACTCCCTACTGGGGTCTATAACAGTGTATATGACAACAATGTCATCACTGACTCCCTACTGGAGTCTATAACGGTGTATATAACAACAGTGTCATCACTGACTCCCTACTGGGGTCTATAACAGTGTATATGACAACAGTGTCAGCACTGACTCCCTACTGGGGTCTATAACGGTGTATATGACAACAATGTCACCACTGACTCCCTACTGGGGTCTATAACAGTGTATATGACAACAGTGTCATCACTGACTCCCTACTGGGGTCTATAACAGTGTATATGACAACAATGTCTATAATCTATAACGGTGTATATGACAACAATGTCATCACTGACTCCCTACTGGGGTCTATAACAGTGTATATGACAACAATGTCATCACTGACTCCCTACTGGGGTCTATAACAGTGTATATGACAACAATGTCATCACTGACTCCCTACTGGGGTCTATAACGGTGTATATAACAACAATGTCACCACTGACTCCCTACTGGGGTCTATAACAGTGTATATAACAACAGTGTCATCACTGACTCCCTACTGGGGTCTATAACGGTGTATATGACAACAATGTCACCACTGACTCCCTACTGGGGTCTCTAACGGTGTATATAACAACAGTGTCATCACTGACTCCCTACTGGGGTCTATAACAGTGTATATAACAACAATGTCATCACTGACTCCCTACTGGGGTCTATAACAGTGTATATGACAACAATGTCATCACTGACTCCCTACTGGGGTCTATAACAGTGTATATAACAACAGTGTCATCACTGACTCCCTACTGGGGTCTATAACAGTGTATATAACAACAGTGTCATCACTGACTCCCTACTGGGGTCTATAACGGTGTATATGACAACAATGTCACCACTGACTCCCTACTGGGGTCTATAACGGTGTCTATAACAACAGTGTCATCACTGACTCCCTACTGGGGTCTATAACAGTGTATATGACAACAATGTCATCACTGACTCCCTACTGGGGTCTATAACGGTGTATATGACAACAATGTCATCACTGACTCCCTACTGGGGTCTATAACGGTGTATATGACAACAATGTCACCACTGACTCCCTACTGGGGTCTATAACGGTGTCTATAACAACAATGTCATCACTGACTCCCTACTGGGGTCTATAACGGTGTATATGACAACAATGTCATCACTGACTCCCTACTGGGGTCTATAACGGTGTATATGACAACAATGTCATCACTGACTCCCTACTGGGGGGTCTATAACTGACAACAATGTCATCACTGGACAACAATGTCATCACTGACTCCCTAATCTATAGTGTATATGACAACAATGTCATCACTGACTCCCTACTGGGGTCTATAACGGTGTATATAACAACAATGTCATCACTGACTCCCTACTGGGGTCTATAACGGTGTATATGACAACAATGTCATCACTGACTCCCTACTGGGGTCTATAACGGTGTATATGACAACAATGTCATCACTGACTCCCTACTGGGGTCTATAACGGTGTATATGACAACAATGTCATCACTGACTCCCTACTGGGGTCTATAACGGTGTATATGACAACAATGTCATCACTGACTCCCTACTGGGGTCTATAACGGTGTATATAACAACAATGTCATCACTGACTCCCTACTGGGGTCTATAACGGTGTATATGACAACAATGTCATCACTGACTCCCTACTGGGGTCTATAACAGTGTATATGACAACAATGTCATCACTGACTCCCTACTGGGGTCTATAACGGTGTCTATAACAACAATGTCACCACTGACTCCCTACTGGGGTCTATAACGGTGTCTATAACAACAATGTCACCACTGACTCCCTACTGGGGTCTATAACGGTGTCTATAACAACAATGTCATCACTGACTCCCTACTGGGGTCTATAACGGTGTATATGACAACAATGTCATCACTGACTCCCTACTGGGGTCTATAACGGTGTATATGACAACAATGTCATCACTGACTCCCTACTGGGGTCTATAACGGTGTATATGACAACAATGTCATCACTGACTCCCTACTGGGTCTATAACGGTGTATATGACAACAATGTCATCACTGACTCCCTACTGGGGTCTATAACGGTGTATATAACAACAATGTCACCACTGACTCCCTACTGGGGTCTATAACGGTGTCTATAACAACAATGTCATCACTGACTCCCTACTGGGGTCTATAACAGTGTATATGACAACAATGTCACCACTGACTCCCTACTGGGGTCTCTAACGGTGTATATAACAACAATGTCATCACTGACTCCCTACTGGGGTCTATAACAGTGTATATGACAACAATGTCATCACTGACTCCCTACTGGGGTCTATAACGGTGTATATGACAACAATGTCATCACTGACTCCCTACTGGGGTCTATAACAGTGTATATGACAACAATGTCACCACTGACTCCCTACTGGGGTCTCTAACGGTGTATATAACAACAATGTCATCACTGACTCCCTACTGGGGTCTATAACGGTGTATATAACAACAATGTCATCACTGACTCCCTACTGGGGTCTATAACGGTGTATATGACAACAATGTCATCACTGACTCCCTACTGGGGTCTATAACGGTGTATATGACAACAATGTCACCACTGACTCCCTACTGGGGTCTATAACGGTGTATATGACAACAATGTCATCACTGACTCCCTACTGGGGTCTATAACGGTGTATATGACAACAATGTCATCACTGACTCCCTACTGGGGTCTATAATGGTGTATATGACAACAATGTCATCACTGACTCCCTACTGGGGTCTATAACGGTGTATATGACAACAATGTCATCACTGACTCCCTACTGGGGTCTATAACAGTGTATATGACAACAATGTCATCACTGACTCCCTACTGGGATCTATAACAGTGTATATGACAACAATGTCATCACTGACTCCCTACTGGGGTCTATAACGGTGTATATCACAACAATGTCATCACTGACTCCCTACTGGGGTCTATAACAGTGTATATGACAACAATGTCATCACTGACTCCCTACTGGGGTCTATAACGGTGCATATGACAACAATGTCATCACTGACTCCCTACTGGGGTCTATAACGGTGTATATGACAACAATGTCATCACTGACTCCCTACTGGGGTCTATAACGGTGCATATAACAACAATGCCATCACTGACTCCCTACTGGGGTCTATAACAGTGTATATGACAACAATGTCATCACTGACTCCCTACTGGGGTCTATAACAGTGTATATGACAACAATGTCATCACTGACTCCCTACTGGGGTCTATAACGGTGTATATGACAACAATGTCATCACTGACTCCCTACTGGGGTCTATAACAGTGTATATGACAACAATGTCATCACTGACTCCCTACTGGGGTCTATAACAGTGTATATGACAACAATGTCATCACTGACTCCCTACTGGGGTCTATAACAGTGTATATGACAACAATGTCATCACTGACTCCCTACTGGGGTCTATAACAGTGTATATGACAACAATGTCATCACTGACTCCCTACTGGGGTCTATAACAGTGTATATGACAACAATGTCATCACTGACTCCCTACTGGGGTCTATAACAGTGTATATGACAACAATGTCATCACTGACTCCCTACTGGGGTCTATAACAGTGTATATGACAACAATGTCATCACTGACTCCCTACTGGGGTCTATAACAGTGTATATGACAACAATGTCATCACTGACTCCCTACTGGGGTCTATAACAGTGTATATGACAACAATGTCATCACTGACTCCCTACTGGGGTCTATAACGGTGTATATGACAACAATGTCATCACTGACTCCCTACTGGGGTCTATAACAGTGTATATGACAACAATGTCATCACTGACTCCCTACTGGGGTCTATAACAGTGTATATGACAACAATGTCATCACTGACTCCCTACTGGGGTCTATAACAGTGTATATGACAACAATGTCATCACTGACTCCCTACTGGGGTCTATAACGGTGTATATGACAACAATGTCATCACTGACTCCCTACTGGGGTCTATAACAGTGTATATGACAACAATGTCATCACTGACTCCCTACTGGGGTCTATAACAGTGTATATGACAACAATGTCATCACTGACTCCCTACTGGGGTCTATAACAGTGTATATGACAACAATGTCATCACTGACTCCCTACTGGGATCTATAACGGTGTATATGACAACAATGTCATCACTGACTCCCTACTGGGGTCTATAACAGTGTATATGACAACAATGTCATCACTGACTCCCTACTGGGATCTATAACGGTGTATATGACAACAATGTCATCACTGACTCCCTACTGGGGTCTATAACGGTGTATATGACAACAATGTCATCACTGACTCCCTACTGGGGTCTATAACAGTGTCTATAACAACAATGTCATCACTGACTCCCTACTGGGGTCTATAACGGTGTATATGACAACAATGTCATCACTGACTCCCTACTGGGGTCTATAACGGTGTATATGACAACAGTGTCATCACTGACTCCCTACTGGGATCTATAACGGTGTATATAACAACAATGTCATCACTGACTCCCTACTGGGGTCTATAACAGTGTATATGACAACAATGTCATCACTGACTCCCTACTGGGGTCTATAACAGTGTATATGACAACAATGTCATCACTGACTCCCTACTGGGGTCTATAACGGTGTATATGACAACAGTGTCATCACTGACTCCCTACTGGGGTCTATAACAGTCTATCGGGTCTTGATACATGTGTGGTGAGCAAGCAAAAAGGGACAAGACATTACAATGTTCAGCTGATCAGACCAAGTGTTCCTAAACTGGGGACTAATCATTATTACATGTTTAGGGATACTTCAGTATTTTACTTCTAGGCAGGGGCTTAGCCAGAGGCCTGTTTGTCAGTCTTGAAGACTAACAGATGACTGGCCAAGACTGGTAATTACAACTGATAAGACCAGTGGAATTTAGAGGGGGCCAGCTGGCCACTAGATTAACTAACAGAACATGTCAAGTCTAGAGGCCCACATTAATGACTATCTTTGGCACAACTAATAGTGAAACAAATCAAATGGATCAGTATTAATTAAATAAATGGCTCACATGACACTGGTTTGTCAATGAAAACACTAAACTGGTCAATAATGGCTGTGCTGGCTACGGGCCTGCTTCTAGGGACACTTTATTATTTTACTTCCAGGTTCACAAAATAAAATACCAGTGTTTTTGATGGCCCCTCTTTCAAAGATATTTGCAATCTGAATTTGTCTTATAATCCGCAAGGAAATGGGCACATTTATGGACTATGACACCTGCACAGCTGGTTGGCAGAATATCTACACAATTACAATTACACACACACATATATATATATATGTTAGTGTTGGAAGGGTTCAGGATCCCTCTGCATAAAAACACAGAATCAGTTTTGTTTGGGCGACAAATGATGGTATCTTACAGTTCATTTTCTTGAAAACAAAACTGTAGGATTTAACAAAACCACTGCTACAAATTGGTGACAAGAGAAAATTAAAGTGTAGGTTTTACTAATACTGAACATAAATTTTGCACTCACTGTCTGACCTATTTTTTAGCATTCTTTTCAGTGGGAAAATCAATGGTAGTCTGTACGTAGTTAATTGGTGGCTTGGGATGAATGATTAGCCTCATGTAATTCTAGATGAGAGCGACCTATTGTACAACATCATTATCTTAGAAAGGCACATTTCATGTGTAACACAAAGCTGCCAAAGAGGAGAAATTGTGGCAGTCTTGCTTTATTAAATTATATTGTCTTAGCCCAAAACCATCTCAAATGTACAGAGCATGGTTGATGCTTCAATTGGTGGCCATCTTAACGTAAAACCTTATCATAAAAAACAGGATCATGAAAAATAATAAAACTTTGTCACAACTAGTTGCTACCATGTTATTGATGTGCTGTCAAAACCACACACCTCCAGTTCTTTTAAGACACCTGCATGTTTGGTGCCCATCAATATTGACAAAAATATGCTTCTATTGCTGCACCTGTATTATTTACTGTATTACTGCAATAAGGTAGAACGATTACCAAAAATACCTGCATATATTAATCTCATTAAAAATGTACCATTTTACAGTCAATACATTCTCAGCCTACCGATCTGCTTGCTCCAGGGCATGCAGGTCACATCAAAATATTTCCTTAAAAGCCACGTATTTCAAGTTACTATCCTACGTGCACATAACGGTTTGTATAATAACAGGAAGTATAACTGTGCCTTCAAGTAGGAGCTAGAGGAAGCAGACTGTGTACGCACTGCTCACAGTGGACATGAGCACACTTGAGTTGTTTGCACACAAACACAGACAAACCACAACATGCTTTGTGCTGTTAGCAATGTCACAAGGGCCAGAAGGCAGTGATGACAGACTGGCACTCTGGCTGTTACATCTACATTTACAGTAGCACCCTGTTTACACTCTGGGTGTTACATCAATGTTTACAGTAGCACCATGTTTACACGGTGGGTGTTAAGTTAATGTTTACAAATATAATTAGCCACTAATCAGCAGTGGCAGGTGGCAGTTTATTGAGAAACAAGTTGTTATACCATGTAGTACTGACTGTAGATACAGTCGCGCCTCATTATAACGCGCCCCGTTATAATGCGGTCGGTCGTGGAATCCCGAATTTCTGCCGCCAGCAGGAAATGGGCGGTATGACAAACTATATTAACATGGTAATAACTGTCAATTGTTTTGTGTGAAGTTATCCCCGTCTTTGTCCATGACATGTATATATTGAACGACTAGTTGGCGGATAATAAATTTAACGTTGACGTACAACTGCAACGAATCAAGTGTGAGGCGCGTCACTACGTTGCCGTTGTTTATTCTGCACTGCCAATGCTATCAAAGGTATAAGTTTCTTTGATCAATAATTATGGTCAATTTTGACTTTAGGAACACTAAATGTGTGGAGCGGGGTAATGTTTGTTTCGTGCCGACATCAAACGAATCGTTTCCAATCTGCTAGTCATGCTCATGGCTTTCGCGGATTGCGAGTTCGCCTGGTTTCAGCACCGGGCGGCTTGTAAAGTGCACATTAAATTCACAAATATGCATTGCTTAAGAATGGGTCAAATACGTTTTAATACAGCTTAGTAGGCAAGATCAGTAAGCTAACATTGCGTAAAAAATATTAGCTTTTCGCTGCAATGAACACAAAGCTACTGCCTGTACTGGTGCGCCAAAATATTAATTCGTCAACCGCATATGAATTGGTGAATCGTAATATTGTTTGGCACGGTAAATGTGCTTTCTAAATTGGTATTTTGATAGTGATTGAAAGGCCAATTGTGAATGTGTTTACAGCTTTAAATCCTTAATCAACTCACACAGCGTTTGTCAAATCATTTGGTATAAATAAATCACCTGCAGTACAAAATTATGTGTCTGTGCTCTTGAGTAGCTTGTCGCTGAAATCAGGCGGTTTCCTTTGATTGTTCTCCAACTTAAATTCACACCACATGTAGTTGCAAACTGTTATTGAAATCTAATAACATATATATATATATATGACCTACTACAATTATTTGCAGCTGTTATCTTAATGCGACAGTCACAGGACAAACCTATTAACATTTTCAGTTTTCAACTTTAAGGATTCGATTTACGTTACGGCAAAAAACTGAAGAAAAGTATGTACTATGTAGGGGCATGCCAAAAGAAATGCTTCACTGTTATTTAATATCACAGTGTACATTCGCTCCGGCGTTCCTTGAAACAGTGTAGAGCTTGAATTGTGAATTTGCCCAATTTACGTTAGACTGACTGAGTTACGTGACACCATTTTCATTTACGCCGACAAATAATTGTATAAACGTGTAGCAAACTGCCATGCAATTCTACAATGTCCATGGTTGAGTAACTAAGTTTAGTCATAGTGTTAGTGTGAATAATTGGTCCTTAATTTCTCTTTGGATTTTTACCCACTGTAAAGTAATAGGAGACTTGAAGCATAACTCACTCAGGTTAACGGAGGGAATATAGCAATAACAAATGTATTATACATTTCTAGTGTGAGTGTACTTATTCTTCGATGGGCGATATTAAATTGTATGAAAAGTGAACATGTGCCGCTCAATGGACCTGTAAAGAATATGTTACGTAAATTGTAACGTAAATCGAAATTCGTATATACAACATGCGACTTCGATAAATGTTAAAATGCATAACATTATGTATTATTTTTAGATTGATAGGACCTTGTTATATTGCAAGACATGATTAACAACATTATTATTAATATTATGTCAATTTTTGACAAACTTTTATGACATAGGGATATGGGCACATGCGTGTGCAGTTTTTGAAGCATTTTTTAGTTTGTGTTTGTAGGAACCATGACATAAACATCAGCTGAACGCCAGAAAGTTTACAGAGATAGAAAAAGACAACAGCTCCACATTACGTAAGAAAGGAGACAGATCGTGTTATGAAATATTACGAAGAGACAAACTATCATTGTCAAAACTGCAGGAAAAGATAAAAAAGGGATGCGTCTACGACAAAACATACCGGAGAAAGCTCAAGGCATTATCAAGTGCTGCTACACAACCAGAAGTTCGAGAGGTGGCAGAAAAAAATGGCACAACAACAATCTTGCCCGATACAACGCTTACTGTGAAACTGCCATTTCAAAATTCAAGGAAGACTAGCACTATTGTGTCTACGCAAAACAAGACAATACACTAACAAGAAGTGAAACTTTATGAACTCGTGCAAAGAAACAGGCTGGTGGAAAAGAAACTGAAAACTCTACAGAAAACTGTCCAGAGACTAAAGAACACCAAACATGCTGGTGAAGATAGTAGCGACAGACAAGGAGAAACTGCTGAAGAATCAAGTCCAAAAAATCAGGCAAATGAGGACATAAGGAATGATGGCTTCATTCCGACGAAAGTAACGAAAATCAAGGAAATACTCGTGCAACATCGTGCCCTTCTTAACGAGGTGGAGAAAACACTCAACAGTTCGCAGAAGAAAGCAACTGTCCGCACTTCACAAAGGGTGCAAGGAAAGAAAACAAAGTTTTTGTTACCAATTTTCATGGTTACGTTATTAAATAACTTGTTAGGACGATGGCACCTGCAGTGCGACCTGTTCACCTTTTAATTGTATCTCACAGTGAATAAATATATACAGTAACTTTGATTATTTCGTAAACATTTTTATTATTTTCCACTTTCTCCCAATTTACGTTATAAAAATATGTCGCATGTTTGAAGGAGCAACACATTTCAGTACATTCCAATGTGTCAATACAATGGTGTCTGATATATTGGGAACCTCCACATAAGACATAGCAATGGTTTGTGCAAACACAGCTGCATTCTTCTTCGTGTGATGGACATCGGAACAACCTGATACTAAAAAATTATGGAATGCACAAAATTCTTGCATGAAAGTTGGTCAGATAAACAAACACTAAATTATGATGAACATGTAAATGACAGAGCCCTCTAAGTTGCGACTGAATTGGTCGCATATGCGACTGTTTTTTTCTGTTTGGTGACTGACACATTATGTACAGTTGCCCGCTGGTGACCATGACGAGTCTGTAAGTGTAATAACAGATCATGCGTTGTCATTTGCCGTTTCATAAACCACGTGTTGTCGTTTCTCGGAAACGCCGTAAACAATACTGACTTTATTGGCGATATTTTGAAACAAACATGATTACTCTGCAACGGTATTTGTTTATTTTGGTGCATTTATGACACAGGATTTTTAAAACGCGCAAGGTAAACTGCTACGAAGTGTCATGGCGCCTGTGGTACCTTGTGTCAACCGACGTAAACGGGGATGCTAGCGGAAGGCGCTAACGTAAACCGTTTCGCGATCGTTGCTGAGCGCATTGAAGACATGTTGCTAATTAAATGTCGTTGTCACATCGTTAGAACCCACATAAGTGTACACATTCTGGTTTTGAATACAAAACTCGGAGGAATAACAGCCTAGGTTACGCTGGCTCAAAGTGATGTAGTCCACGTTTCATAGTTCTCACAAATTCCGTTGGATGGTGTCATAATAGTTGAAAAAAATTGTCAATGAAACAGCATCA
>CM034533.1:67627235-67844011 GCA_020002185.1 Paraescarpia echinospica | reverse complement strand
CACACACCATCCAGCACACACCAACAAGCACACACCATCCAGCACACACCATCCAGCACACACCAACCAGCACACACCAACCAGAACACACCATCCAGCACCCATCATCCAGCACACACCAACCAGCACACACCATCCAGCACCCATCATCCAGCACACACCAACCAGCACACACCAACCAGCACACACCATCCAGCACACACCAACCAGCACACACCATCCAGCACCCATCATCCAGCACACACCAACCAGCACACACCAACCAGCACACACCATCCAGCACACACCAACAAGCACACACCATCCAGCACACACCAACAAGCACACACCATCCAGCACACACCAACCAGCACCCACCAACCAGCACACACCATCCAGCACACACCAACCAGCACCCACCAACCAGCACACACCATCCAGCACCCATCATCCAGCACACACCAACCAGCACACACCATCCAGCACACACCAACAAGCACACACCATCCAGCACACACCAACAAGCACACACCATCCAGCACACACCAACAAGCACACACCATCCAGCACACACCAACCAGCACCCACCAACCAGCACCCATCATCCAGCACACACCATCCAGCACCCATCATCCAGCACACACCAACCAGCACCCACCAACCAGCACACACCATCCAGCACACACCAACCAGCACACACCATCCAGCACACACCATCCAGCACACACCAACAAGCACACACCATCCAGCACACACCATCCAGCACACACCAACCAGCACACACCAACCAGAACACACCATCCAGCACCCATCATCCAGCACACACCAACCAGCACACACCATCCAGCACCCATCATCCAGCACACACCAACCAGCACACACCAACCAGCACACACCATCCAGCACACACCAACCAGTTTCTCAGCACACACTATCCAGCACACACCCAACCAGTACTACACCATCCAGTACACACCAACCAGCACACACCATCCAGCACCCATCATCCAGCACACACCATCCAGCACACACCAACCAGCACACACCATCCAGCACACACCAACCAGCACCCATCATCCAGCACACACCATCCAGCACACACCAACCAGCACACACCAACCAGCACACACCATCCAGCACACACCAACCAGCACCCACCAACCAGCACACACCATCCAGCACACACCAACCAGCACACACCATCCAGCACACACCAACCAGCACCCACCAACCAGCACCCACCATCCAGCACACACCATCCAGCACCCATCATCCAGCACACACCAACCAGCACCCACCAACCAGCACACACCATCCAGCACACACCAACCAGCTCACACCATCCAGCACACACCATCCAGCACACACCAACCAGCACACACCAACCAGCACACACCATCCAGCACACACCATCCAGCACACACCAACCAGCACACACCATCCAGCACACACCAACCAGCACACACCATCCAGCACACACCATCCAGCACACACCAACCAGCTCACACCATCCAGCACACACCATCCAGCACACACCAACCAGCACACACCAACCAGCACACACCATCCAGCACACACCAACCAGCACACACCAACCAGCACACACCATCCAGCACACACCAACCAGCACACACCATCCAGCACACACCATCCAGCACACACCAACCAGCTCACACCATCCAGCACACACCAACCAGGGACACACCAACCAGCACACACCAACCAGCACACACCAACCAGCACACCATCCAGCACACACCAACCAGTACACACCAACCAGCACACACCAACCAGCACACACACCATCCAGTACTACCACCATCCTGTACCACACCAACCAGCACACACCATCCAGCACACACCATCCAGCACACACCAACCAGCACACACCAACCAGAACACACCAACCAGCACACACCATCCAGCACACACCAATCAGCTCACACCATCCAGCACACACCAACCAGCACACATTATCCAGCACACACCATCCAGCTCACACCATCCAGCACACACCAACCAGCACACACCAACCAGCACACACCAACCAGCACACACCATCCAGCACACACCATCCAGCACACACCAACCAGCACACACCAACCAGCACACACCAACCAGCACACACCATCCAGCACACACCAACCAGCACACACCAACCAGCACACACCATCCAGCACACACCAACCAGCACACACACCATCCAGCACACACCATCCAGCACACACACCATCCTGCACACACCATCCAGCACACACCATCCAGCACACACCATCCAGCACACACCAACCAGCACACACCATCCAGCACACACCAACCAGCACACACTGACCACTGACTGTTGGCACTCGGTTATTTTATTATTATAAACGTACATGTTTACTCAATGATGTTTGCTTGATGCGTAATTTACAACAGAGAAAGGCACAATTTTCCAACAACAATGTGCATCAAGCCATCATTTGGGGCTACAAATTTTGCGTCGCAAAATTTTTTTGATGAAAAAGTAAATTCCGTTTTTATTAATTTTTATTTTTCAAAAGGGAAAATTTCTTTTACTGAATGGCACATTTTCTGTCAAAACTAGTACGTAGCCAGCGAACTGCACATGTTTTGTGCCTAGTCCCTCATGGACAACCAAACAATGAAGGGGAGGCAATTATTGTTGGATTCGCGTAGACCCAACTTGTTTATAGTTACGTTTCGATGAATGACACAAAGCATCTTTCGCACTTTGAAATGCTATTTAAACATCAGATAGCATTTTTAAATGATAAAAAATAAATTATGACAATCTAGCTTTGTCATTATGATTATGAATTTTCCACATCAACTGAAGCCGTGGAAAACGAAACTTATGACGATTTGGCTTGAACATTTAAAAGTTTTATATCGATATAAATAACATTATATTTAAAAACCATTTCCATGCCATGAGAAATCAAGTTATGCCAATGTCTGTCTCAGTTTCCTACCCTGGGAGTCCTAGTCTCCCACCCTGGGTGGTCCTAGTCTCTCACCCTGGGGGTCCTAGTTTCCCATCCTGTGGGTCCTAGTCTCCCATCCTGTGGGTCCTAGACTCCCATCCAGGTGGTCCTAGTCTCCCATCCTGGGGGGCCTAGTCTCCCATCCTGGTGGTCCTAGTATCCCACCCTGGGGGGTCCTAGTCTCCCATCCTGGTGATCCTAATCTCCCATCCTGGTGGTCCTAGTCTCCCACCCTGGGGGTCCTAGTCTCCCACCCTGGATGGTCCTAGTCTCTCACCCTGGGGGGTCCTAGTCTCCCATCCTGGTGGTCTTAGTCTCCCACCCTGGGGGGTCCTAGTCTCCCATCCTGGTGGTCCTAGTCTCTCACCTACGGGGTCCTAGTCTTTCATCCTGGGGTTCCTAGTCTCCTATCCTGGTGGTCTTAGTCTCCCACCCATGGGGTCCTAGTCTCCCATCCTGGTGGTCCTAATTTCTCACCCTGGGGGGTCCTAGTCTCCCACCCTGGGGGGTCCAGTCTCCCATCCTGGTGGTCCTAGTCTCTTACCCTGGGGGGTCCTAGTCTTTCATCCTGGGGGTTCCTAGTTTCCCACCCTGGTGGTCCTAGTCTTCCATCATGGTGGTCCTAATCTCTCACCTTGGGGAGGTCCTTGTCTCCCATCCTGGGGGGTCCTAGTCTCCCACCCTGGGGGTCCTAGTCTTCCATCATGGTGGTCCTAATATCTCACCCTGGGGAGGTCCTTGTCTCCCATCCTGGGGGGTCCTAGTCTTCCACCATCAGAGTCTTAGTCTCACACCCTGGGGGTCCTAGTCTCTCACCCCATGGGGTCCTAGTCTCCCATTCTGGTCATCCTAGTCTCCCATCCTGGTGGTCCTAGTCTCCCACCCTGGGGGTCCTAGTCGCCCATCCTGGTGGTCCTAGTCTCTCACCCTGGGGGTCCTGGTCTCCCATCCTGGTGGTCCTAGTTTTCCACCATGGGGGTCTTAGTCTCCCACACTGGGGTTCCTAATCTCTCATCCTGGGGGGTCCTAGTCTCCCATCCTGGGGTCTTAGTCTCTTACCCTGGGGGGTCCTAATCTCCTACCATGGGGGCCCTAGTCACCCACCTTTGGGGTCCCAATCACTGTTTACCAAACAGGTGACCCAGCTGCTAACTGCATGGGGCTTAAAGGAAATAAAAATAAGGCATTAGCTAAAATCCTTTTTCCATGTGTACACACAGTTCAACCTTCTATGTAACATTTGACAACACTAAAAAATACAGAAAAATACATTTGTAGCATAAATTCGATTTTAAACCCGTCTGTGTAGCGATTCCCGCGGAAAATAAAATTTAATGAGCTAGGCGATCACGTGGTATCGGGACGTCACTTATGACCCACACTCGCATCAGGCCGACCCTTTCCATGCATTCAGAGCGTGTTTACAAATATAGCTTTTGGGTCGAAACGAGCGTCAGAATGAGTTATTGTGCAATATTCCGATGAAATACAAACACTAGTCATCATAGAGGAACAAGCAGTTATCTTACGGTTCCACATGAATCGAATTTTATTCAAAACAATGAATGCGAATGGGCCTACAAGTCGACTAGGTTTCGCCGAGCTTGGGCTCGTTTTCAGAATAATTATATCGAATGCAACCAACGGGAGATAATCTACACCAATAAACATACATAGCAAACATATATCGTATCCAGCTACAGAAAGTAACGTGTATAATCTCATAATATTACTAGAATATCGATGTATGAAGGAGGAGTTGTTCAATTTATCATAACAACTTAAATCAGTGAGTGAATTTCTATCGGTCCTGTTAGCTCGGTTGGTAAAGGCGTTGGTTCCTTAGCGTTTATTTTGCAATCGGGCGACGCCGGTTCAAACCCCAACGCCTTTACTAACTGAGCTAGCAAGGCCAACAGACATTCACTCACTGATTTCAGTTGTTATGATACAACTCCTCCTTCATACATCGATATTCTAGTGATATTATGAGATTATACACGTTACTTTCTGTAGCTGGATACGATATATGTTTGCTATGTATGTTTATTGGTGTAGATTATCTCTCGTTGGTTGCATTCGATATAATTATTCTGAAAACGAGCCCAAGCTCGGCGAAACCTAGTCGACTTGTAGGCACATTCGCATTCATTGTTTTGAATAAAATTCGATTCATGTGGAACGGTAAGATAACTGCTTGTTCCTCTATGATGACTAGTGTTTGTATTTCATCAGAATATTGCACAATAACTCATTCTGACGCTCGTTTCGACCCAAAAGCTACACTTGTAAACATGCTCTGAATGCATGGAAAGGGTCAGCCTGATGCGAGTGTGGGTCATAAGTGACGTCACATCTCGGCATCCCGAAAAGCGCGCCAAAAATATGCATATTCGAAAATGTCCGGATGTACAGCATTAAATGTGGAATTTCTAATTCATTGATTTTTTGATTGTTTTTGGCTTGGTGGATGTGGAAATAGATAGCAGGATGTAATATAACATGAATTCAAGCCATAGATGTTTTTATTCCCTTTAATGGCAACAAGGATCTCCTTGAACTGACACCTTCATCTAAAAAATTAATGTGTACTTCTTGACACTGGCTGTTGGTAACACCTGCTTCATAGTCATTGAAGTCTACAATTAATCTCTCTAAATCAATACACTGCCTGAGACAAAAATGTGTACCAAAAGAGCTCCCTACACACACAAAATAATAAACCATTGCTTGATAGGCAGACCAAAGGAGCTCCTAAAAGTAGAAATAATCCAATTCTTGAGATGCAGACATGGACCAAACACCAAAATAGCTCCATAAAACCAGTGCAATGCCCTCAGATGCATTAGAGGTGACCGATAACTCAATCCGAGGCATTTTTTCAAACCACACTTTTCGGACGCTGTCACGAGTAGTTTTCAGTTAACCTAATCACGCATTCCCCGAGAAAGACAGCATCTAATTTGAGCAGACTGTCGTCATAATAGGGCTGGTGGAATAACGCTGCAACGCGTGACATCTGAGTAGAGCGTACAAAAACAAGCGGGTCATCTTGCGTGCCTCAGCTACACGGATGACACGAGACGAAGAGAGCGCCCTAGAGGACAGGAACAATAGGCGTAATTTGATGTTATGATGAACAAGCATACACACATGATAACTGGCTGTGATTGGGAGTAGAAGTATTCCATCTAGTCGCATCTTCCCTTTGATTAGACAATCTTAATTAATGTTGGCGAATGATGTATAATGATTAATAACGAGCAGACAAAATAATTAACAATCGTGCTTTTTTCTATTAATATCATGAAAGTCGTGTCGTTATAAATCATGCAGAACAATACATTTCAAACAAGAAAGTTAAAACTGTGTACATATTGCCAAGGGAACGGAACGGCTTGGAACCACACACGCGTGCTACCAGATCTTGGTCTGCGTTCGCACTAGGATTTGTTTGAGATTACGCCAATATAACCTTAAATTTATGCACCCCAATTAAAGATTGTTTAGTTAGAATATTATAGACGGAATTATAAGGCTTTAGCAAAATGATCATTCATCTTAACCATATGAATTAGCAAATTGGGTAGTGCGTGCATAGCTGGTCAGTTGGCCTACTGGTGTCTGAACTATCACAACAACGCTTACAACCGTACAAATCTCACAATTTGAAAGATACAGGTTGCTCCATTTCTGGGCAATTCTGAGAAATATTTATTCCCAGCTCCTTTGGACCCTGTGGAAAGATGGCAAACAGATGATCCATTACTAGTTAATTGGCAGATACACCCACCTCGTTGGGAACTCACGCCGTCTATGTTACCAAGCCACATCATTATGGCACTATTTAAATATACCTGTACTGTGCATGTCTGCACTAATCAATGGGCTTTAGGCAACATTCTATATATCTGTACAGATCTCTGTTTCTAACACGATCACCACTAATATAAAAACTGACCATATTCAAGATAATGTTCTAGAAACATACAATCTTAATGGCATGTATATATATATATGAATTCCTAAAAGAAACTACTTACTATTATTTTTTATTCTATTGTTTTAAACCTACCTGTTTTTATGTAATTTGAGTGGTTATTCTAGGGTGACTTTGAAAGTTAACATGAAGAGGTTTCAAAAAGGTTGACTAAAGATAAATAACAGAAAATCTCAGCATTTATTTGAACGCTGTGAAGCATATTCCATAATTATGATTATAACAAGTGCATAAAGATGAACAAAGGTGTAAGTCTGCTCTGATTTGAAAACAAATGATGTGGGAGATCCCTAAAGATGTTTCCAAGAAATTGATTGAGATTTCCACCGAGACAAGTAAAATATTAGCATTTTTTCAATTTAATTATCAAAATGTGGTATGCATTTGTTTGCGCAATGGATATTGAGATAAAAAGTATCTGATACATTAGTTGCTGTACCTATGCTTGGAAGGCCAATCAGACTAATGTGCTGGAAAAATGTTTTAATACTGAATTGACAGACGCACATCTTCTGAGAAGAAAATAGTTCCTTTTTATTGCAGATGTTGACAGTGTTATGCTGCAACATAAAAAAATAATCTGCTGAGAACTGTGCCATATATTTGAATTCTCATCTAGTAAGAATTATCTATAAGTCACATCTTGTGTCAATTTGTATATATTGACACAGCTGTCAGTGCTGTCATCTAACTATGATCGAGCCAGCGCACGTGCGCACATATGTGTGTGTGTGCTAGCGTGTGGGCATGATAACTTTTTCCTGCTCAAAGAAATGTTCATCTTCTTTAATTCTGCATTGGTTAAGGGTTATTACTGGTTTTAGGAATGGTACCGGAAATTAGATGGATGTTCAGTGTTACAAATGTATTTTTTTCCGATTCTTCCAACCTAAGTAATTAGTTTATTGATCAGCTTGGAATGTTTTATACAACCTGTGTTGCATTAGGCTGCTCATAGTACTTCACTGCAAACATCTCTTACAAATACTTTGGGAAACTGTCTTCTGCACCTGCGTCTATGTACCGCCATCTGGAGGATGACATTTTTGCTAGTTTACTAAAATTCAGTGGACATTTTGTTCCATTTCTGTATTGTTCTCAGTGAGAATGGGGGCTTTTTATAGCCAATCTACACAATAGTATTTTATTTTATCTCTCAGAATATTGTTGTTTTGTATTCAAGTATTTTGACTACATTGTAGTCTTTGTTAGTGAAATGTTTCCTTGATTTTTCTCCTGAGCTAAACCATTTCGCACATGAAGACTGCAACATATTCTAAAATAGTAAATAAGTTTCTTGAAAGATAGTGTCAAACAATACTGAAATAAACCAATAAACCAGAATATCTTACTTGCAAGAAGCTATGCCTGTTCTTTTTTTTAACATCACTGTGCATTTGTTCCAACTTAATACTAATTTTTACAAAATGGCCTCCATGTTTGTATGCAATATTCTGTTGCTTTGTAAAGTGGTATACTTTCGATTAACTTTCTCCTAATTATGGATCTGAAGAATTTTGTTTCCCTTGAAGCCACTACCCGACAACGTTCTGATCACGTCAGCACTGTTATCCCCACATAAATCCATGTGTCCATATCAAGGTTGGCGTGTTTCTGCACTCACCGTAAAAACTGTGTGACAGAAATACTTTCTGCCCCTGCGGCAGAAATACCTTTCTCTCCTAGTTTCTTCCCTTAGGGGAGATACTCCCAAAATGCAGCCACACAGCCCATGTGTTGTCAGGTGACAAGTCTTGTACACATGGGCACAACAAAATTCTTACAAATGAATGCAAGTGGTCAGGTGGTATTTTGTCCCTAAGGATTATGCCTGGTTACGGTGCACACTAGATCAGTGACTTGTCTATAGTATTATTACAAGATATTAAGCATACATCTAACACAATATTCGTATCCACTGTATTCAACCCAGGGAATCACTAGGGAAATGCGAGCACTGCAAGGCAGAGACAAAAAATATGTTATTATACAAATGTACTTGAAGTTGTACTCATGTGAATTTACTCAGATTGCACATAGACAGGTACAGAAAGATACTGACAACATAAACTGTTTCTGTCTGGCAGAAATACCTTTCTGCCCAATTTCTGCCCTGGGCACAGCAGAAATACCTTTCTGCCCGGCAGAAACCAAAACTGGTCTATATATATGTAAATATTCATCACGTGACTGATACTATGTGTGTAGTTTGTACACAAGTAGTATGCATACTAATTCGTGGACACAGTAGCGCTGCAGGAAGTGCTTTGGACTCTCGACTGAGAGAACCCGGGTTCGAATCCTGTGCAGCAGTGTCGAACCTTGGGCAAGTTTGTTTACTCTACGTTGCTTCAGTTCATTAGCTGTATGAATACCTGGCTATAGACAGTGGTGGATATTTGTGTACGAATAGTCTTCACGCATTAATTGCAGCATGGCTGAATGCTTCCCAGAGCAGTCGAGATGATGTTCGATTGCACAGGTCAAGTGTAAAGCGTTTTGAGCAGTCCTGTAGATTGGATACTGCACCATATAAAAACTTACCTTTACCTCTTATATGACTAACTGTGTGGTCTGGAGTCTCTGGACACAGTCAAAGTAAACACATCCAGTTTATGAGGCAGCAATTCCAAACTGGTGAATAGGTGACATATTGAAACCGGAACAGGATCTTCAACTGCCAAAACATCTGCACAGTTGTGCAACATGGTCTAGTATACAGGACAACTGGCACGTTCTACACACACAAACACACACGCAGCCACGTGCACACACACACATATATATATACCAACAGTTCGAGGATGCAATCTCTGACAAAAACATCAGATAACCTGAACATTCTTAGCTGAGTAACAGTGTTATAGTTAAATTAGAATATTGTTCAGCATGTCCTTTTATTGTTATGGGTAATACCTGGACAAGTACTACTAGTTATGTAGTATGTGCAGAGATAATATAAGTATGTCAAAAGCTTTATGAGGCATTCTATCTTTCTTTCATTTGTTCATTCAAAGGTTCTCAATGCATTAAATTATTGTTCTTCATAAAACTTTGTGTACAATTGTTTGCAATGCAATTCATTTTTCAGAGTCAAGTAATCTTCATCAACCATCCACATAATTTGCGTACAAATACAGTACAGATCATTCATGAGCACCTGATGATTGTAGCTATTGTTGTTTGATCGTTTTTCAAAACCTGACAGAAATGTCTTTAACTGTGCCCAGAAACCAGTGAACAGTAAAGTAAACACAGTGGGTTGTCAGTGTTATCTTGTTATTATTCTCTTCTTGAAAAAGAGTTCAAGTTAACGCCCACTCTCACTCTCCAACCCCCTCCATCCCCACCACCACTCTGTCCCTCCCACTCTCGCACTCCAACTCCCTCCACCATTCTGTCCCTCCCACTCTCGCACTCCAACTCCCTCCACCATTCTGTCCCTCCCACTCTCACTCTCTCCCTCCCACTCTCACACTCCAACCCCCTCCACCATTCTGTCTCTCCCACTCTCACACTCCAACTCCCTCCACCACTCCGTCCCTCCCACTCCCACTCTCACACTCCAACCCCCTCCACCATTCTGTCCCCCCCACTCTCACTCTCCAACCCCCACCACCACTCTGTCCCTCCCACTCCCACTCTGTCCCTCCCATTCATTCTCTGTCCCTCCCACTCTCACTCTCCAACACCCTCCACCCCGCCATCACTCAGTCCCTCCCACTCCCATTCTCTCCCTCCCTCCCACTCTCCAACCCCTTCCACCCCCACCATCATGCAATCCCTCCCATTCCCACTCTGTCCCTCCCACTCCCACTCTCTCCCTCCCATTCTCCAACCCCCTCCACCCCACCATCACTCAGTCCCTCCCACCCCCACTCTGTCCCTCCTACTCCCATTCTCTCCTTCCAATCTGCTCCCACTCTCTCCTTCCCACTCTTACTTTCCAACCCCCTCCACCCCCACCATCACCCAGTCCCTCCCACCCCCACTCTGTCCCTCCCACTCTCACTCTCCAACCCCTTCCACTCCCACTATCACTCAGTCCCTCCCATTCTCACTCTGCTCCTCCCACCAGCACTCTCTCCTTCCCACTCCCACTCTCACTTTCCAACCCCCTCCACCCCCACCATCACTCAGTCCCTCCCATCCCCACTGTCCATCCCACTCTCACTTTCTAACCCCCTACACCCCCACCATCACCCAGTCCCTCCCATTCCCACTCTCTCCTTCCCACTCTCACTCTCCAACCCCTTCCACCCCCACCACCACTCTCTCCCTCCCACCCACTCTCACCCTCCACCACCATTCTGTCAAGTCTGACTAAGTTTCCCATCGAGATGTCATATTATTACACATTAATTCGTAAAAAAAGATTTTAATGCAACTTGCCTGCGAGGATCTTCGGTGCCAGGCCTTCTATTAATAGCTATTTTGCGAGATCACTGCTGAGGGCCGGGCTAAAATGCGGCGAGTCTGGAGAATGGAGGGGCAGCTGGGAAATCCAGCAAGTGTCCTTTTCAAACATTGTATTACATGATGCCGGTAAGAGGGAAAGGCACCGATCGATATAAATCATGCACGAAACATTGAATGCATTTACCTCTGAATCTACCGTAGAGGCATCACACCTAATAACTATATATATATATATAGCAAGCAACCGACAGTGTCCATGATACAATACACAATTATATATCAGATTCTTTTCAGATACACATAAAATGGGAAACGCAATATCAACAGTGAATCTTTTTGAGTTATTTGTTTGCCACATTTGAATGGTAAATTGTGTAACCTACATTCAGAAGATTGCCATTTTGAGAGAAAGAGCACCAAGACAGCAATTGTGACAAGATTTAACCATGTCACTATGTAAGGCTTGTAGTAGTAGATTGTGCAATGTAAAATATGCATGGTTATTGTTATACAATTAGCAACAAAACTAGCCTCTATCCAGTCATAAATGGGGCGGTACAGTACAGTATGCTTGATGCTACACACAATATCAGGACAAGCCACAGCATAAGTGACTTTATCAAAGCAACCGAGCAAATGGAGCAACTTAGCAAACATAAGCTATGGGAGAGAGGGAGGGAGGGAGGGGGGAGGGAAGGAGAGGGAGGGTGAGGGAGGGAGGAGTAGAGGGAAGGAGAGGGAGGGAGGGAAATAGAGGGATCGAGGGAGGGAGGGAAGGAGAGGCAGGGAGGGAGGGGGGAGGGAGGGATGGAGGAAGGGAGAGAGGGAGAGACGCAGAGAGTGAAGGATGCAGGGAGGGAGGAAGAGAGAAAGACAGAGGGAAGAAGGAAGGGAGGGAGGGATGCAAGGAGGGAGGAGGAAGAGGGAAGGTGAGAGGGAGGGAAAGATGGGAGTCTGGGAGAGAGGAAGAGAATGAGGGAGAGGGAGACCTGCATGGTATATCAAATGTGTAGTCTCTCCAAGTAGCAGCCTATTTTAAACCTCATCTGTGTTGTTCATGATCACACAATATCGAATATCGATCATGTCAAAAATATTGTGATCTACCTCACAATTCATCAAATATGCTTTCATCTCAACCAGTTGTAGAACTCTTTAGGAATGACACAAAATTGTGTTATGATATATATATATAACAATTAAAAAAGATGCAAAAGTAATATCTAAAACTGATAATTCCAAAAGTTACTGTTGAAATATCTAGTATACTGGAGTCTCAGTAGTTTTAGTATTACAGTATTATTATTAAACAAGATTACATTAAAAAGCAACACTGTATATAATGCAAATGGACAAGGAACTTTGAGGGAAGTAAATGGTTTATATTGAGAGTTCAACAAATGTTCCTCTACTCTTCCCTTGTGTGATACTGATCAATTTAGTTTTTCAACACATTTACACATGTAACTGGCATTTACAGAACCAGCAGTTAGAAATTGTGTTCCATTTGTTTCTATCATACAAGAATGTCACTCCCAACTATGCATGTACATGTTTGTCCAACCTCCCATGGTCCCCACCCACCCACCCACCCACCCACCCACCCACCATCGTCTTTGCCCCACCATTCTCACAACTTCAATGCTAACATAACAATTGTAATCTCTGTAAACAACACAAAATCAACATATTTATTACATTAATTCACAACTACAGAGTTCTGCAGTTGAAGCTGAGATCTATGGACATTTACTTGTGTCACAAGAACAGTGACACAGTGTTCATCCAAACACCACATGGAGACTGTCTCTCCAGCTGGCTCCCCAGTCTAGAACTGGTCTCATACTGCCTAGGGACTGGCTGTGACCATTTGGGACACTAATCTGGGACTGTGATGGTAATTTGTGTGACAGCTTGAGATGTTAAGCATGTGTCCCTGGGCCAGACCCAGGTAAATGCATCAGACAAGACTGCAAGGTCACCATACCCATATAGCTCTACTGGTTCCTCTCTGAGGACAGGCCCCTATTTACAGGAATTACTTCTGCCATGATGTTGCTCTAGCAGATTTTTTGTTTAACATTGTGAATAATGGGACAATTAATATTTGTCCTTCTCCTTCCTTCCTTCCTCACCCTGCTGTCTTCTTCACCAACCTTTAATATGTACACACTGGCCACAAATGAAGGCTACAGTAACTGTACTAACTGTATGTACTCTGACACCGTTTTTTTCCAGACACCCAAAAAATGACAAAATTTAGTATTTTTGTGTACCTTAAGTTTTTGGACACCTCTTTAAAATAAACTTAAAGCAAATACAACGATGTTACAAAAGCTTGTTAATAAAATGGGGATGACATCAAGATTCATTTGTGTACATAAGTAAGTATTCAGACAGTGTACATAACAATTATTTTTGTGCACTGTATGTTTTTGGACGGCTAATAATTTTACTTATTTTACATCAGCGTTCGCGCTAGGTCTCCGCCATTCGCCATGCACTCATTTTTGTACGGTTTGGCAAAATTAAAATGCATGTGATCGCCAAATTTGCAAAACATGAAATACTGATGCGAAATGCTGGTTTTATCTTTATTTTATTAAATGTCACTGATTTAAAATTGTTCTTCAATTTCTTGCATTTGCCTGATCGTTCATTTGTGAAGGACGCTTTTATGATAATTTATGTCAACTGAACTGTTATTGGTCAATAACCGAGGGGTTCTAGCCAATGAGAATCCTTATCACAAATTTGGCCGTGCACAACCAAACTTCCTAAGGCTAGCGTGGTGTCTGCACAAGACACAACGATTGTAAGTTTGTATTTAATTTAAAGAAAATCCTTAAATGACAGGCAAATTATTGTTAAAAGATAACATGGATATCCCTTAAACCATTTAACACGAATTTGTCATGTGACATATCACAGTCAAGCTGGCCGGAGTAGAAATACATGTATGGTCTGAAGAAAATCAGAAACAAGTTGTACTTTAAACTTTAAGTTTTGTAGTTTAGACCCGCACCTCCAAAACGTCATGAAAACGGTCACCTACAGTCACCAAACTTCACATCATATATCTACTATACCTATTCTACACATATACACTGGTCATGTGATTAAAAAAATTAATTTACTGTCTTATCGATCAAAATATACAAGAAATTCACTCGCTTTACGTGTATACGTTAGTTCCACTGGAAAATCCAGTAGGTGGCACAACTTTATTGGTAATTTCAGCCGTGGGGATAGATCACAATTCATATTTTAGAATATTTTATTTGACTAAAACAAAATGACTCCTTTTAGCGAAATTTGCCCAAGAGAATTTAGGTCTAGCGCTAACCCAGTAAGTGTGTTCGACTACATACAGTCATTACATTATTATAAATAAATGCATTATAAATACATATCCTGTTCTTTCAAAGATTGATCTATCTACTGCTAAAACAATATCAGTATCTCTAATTAGTAGTCGCCTTGACTACTGCAATTCAGTCCTAAATGATATTGCTAAAAAGGACTTAGCTAAACTCCAACATGTACAGAATTGTTTAACACGTGTAGTACTAAAAGCACCTTGTTTCTCACCATCTCTGCCCCTACTTAGACAGTTGCATTGGCTTCCAGTTACATATCAAATACAATTCAAATTAGCCATTATCACATATCGTACCCTTTCTACGCAACACCCATCCTATTTGTTTAGTCTCCTTCGTTTTTCCGATATCCCCAGGAATCTCAGATCATCTGTTCAGGTGATGCAACATGCGACACAAAGCAAGAAATCTACACTAAGCAGGGTTTTAGCAAGCACATCTTGGCACAGGCACCAAGTGCACCCTATACCCACACAAGCCTGCAGCAGTTTAGCCAGCTGCAGCAAAGTGACCGGACACTGTGAATACACAAACTGTGATTTACAGAGACATACTTGACTGGTTCCCATGTGGTCCCTCTCACCAGCCACACACTATCCTGTAGAGTAAACATCAGCCGAAATATTATTACCGAATTATCTCTTCTTGTGCAACTGGCAGGCTGGTAGCAGGGAAATGACTGGCAGCTCCATAGTGCCGATACATACATGACAGCCTCTAAAACTGCCCTGTGGGTGCCAGCGATAAAGATTCGGGATAATGGCTACAGCAGCTGGATATTAGAGGAATTATTAGATCCTAATATCTGGCAAGTAGTGTTGTATACAGTTAATCTTACTACAGAAGAACCCCCAAAGTCAGCTTGATTTTCCCATTGAAACCCATGCTAAACTAATTCTGTAAGTGTACCGCGGCCATTCATTTACTCCGAAATGCAGCCAACTGTAAGTCTAAAAATAATAATAATAATAAAAAGGCCAGCAAACTCCCTCAGCTAGGTACATTACAATCCGCTAGAGGCAGCACTGTAGATTTGTCCTCTGAATCTAGACCAAAATCTGTGACGCGTGGCTCCGCTCCCGCCAAGATTCGGGGCTTCCCCAAGATTGCGTGGCAACATTATGCAAATGAATATTCGACCTATATTGATGATCACATGAACCAATGAAAGACAGAACTACGTCATAGCCATGTTCGCGGACAGTTTTCCGAAAATTTTGACCGAGGTAAGTGGTTGTTAACTTTGACGTTTAAACAATCGTTTAAAAATACGGTAAAAATTACCAACAGCCTTTTATTTATCTTACGCACTCTATTTTATGTATATCTACTTTAATATGATATGCATGTTATAGTTGTGAGCTTTGTCGGAAAGACGCAGCGGCCCGTCGAAAATAGGCATGTTGCACGCTGTTTGGCGTTCAAAATGGAAAAGCGCAGTTAGCAGACAAGCGCACGAGCTGTGCCGCAGCATGTACGCCACGTTGGCGTTGGCACAATTAAGTTTGACGGGCGCGCGCGCTATGCAAATCACAAAATGCTTGCTCTGACACCAATTAAAATGTATGCTTCTAAGCTATTCTAAAAATTAGTCATAGTTTTTAATTGATTTACAAATGTAGCATTGGGTCTGAGAATGTGAGCGTAGACTGAAGTGATCCAATATTTCTGTGCCCGACTGTTCGATTCGTATGAGATACGAACAGAATGTAGCCATTGTAGGTCACACTGTTTCCTACAATTTAAAATCCACATAATCAACACTGTTTGCACGTAAATCCCGATGTATTTTGTGCGAATAATGAATTATATATATGTAAATAATGTATGTTATTTATTTTTATAAAAAAAGCTTTGGTTAAAATAATACTTTCACAATTAAAAAATCTATATGATCTTGACATGTTTTGGCCGAGTTTTACATTATTGATATTGAGCCATTTAACATTTTATCCAGTGCCATCGACACTTTTATAATTAATATAAAATAATAAATTTTATAATATAATGAAAAAATGTGTTATGTTTACATTTAATTGAACATATATTATTGTTGATATACTCAATTGCAAACTCATACAAATATTCTCGCATACTCACATACAGAGACAGAAGATTCACACTGTTACCTCCACGTTGGTTTCTGTCGTGAATCACAACACTGATAAAAGACATCGGTGTTGTGTGCACTAAGAACAGTGTGTTAATAACTGCACTTATAAAATGTATGGAATAGCTGGACAAACTTAACTATATGTACATTCTTACTTTCCAGATCATGCCGAAGGTGACGCCAACCTTGTTGATCATTGGTCACAGTTTCGTCCGCAGGATGGCAGAGACGTGTCGGAGAGGTAACATATGTGGGGTACAGCACAGGTACTATCGACCAGACCTCTGCCTGTCTGATATGTTTGGAAAGGTCGTTTTCCGAGGGAAAGGTGGGCTTACTATGGATGGCCTTTTTCGGGAACTGGGGGCTGTGCGGGCAGTTGCACCAACTGTTGTTGTTGTTGACATTGGAACTAATTATCTAAGCAGCATAGATTGTGTACCTGAGGACCTAGCAGACCGTATTGTGGCATTCGCTCGTGAATTGCTCGCAATACCTTCTGTGGTCCAGGTAGTAGTATGCGAAATATTGACCCGAGTACCAGTAAAGTTTAGTCGGTTTGAAGTGAGATCTGATTTGGAACATGCCAGACAGATTCTTAATGATAAAATTTATGCATTGGTAAAAGATTTGGAAACAATAACTTATTGGCATCACCGTAAATTGTTTGAGGAGAAATACTATGCGAAAGACTGTGTGCACATGAGTCCACTTGGATCGATTAGGTATGTCGGTAGCATGAGGTTAGCAGCTATACATGCATTCCATGCTGTTAACCAGCGGTTGCAGTAGTCTTGGCTGCTATCCTCATGCTACTTCATGTGCAAGGTCTCTCGACATACTCCTCAATACATTTTTTCCCTAAATTCTTTTGTTAACTATTGTATATGTAAATTCTCACTTCCAGCAAATTTATTTTCTAAAATATCAACATTTTCTCTTAACTGTACAAAGTTCGATATTTGGCATACTATTACTACAGTTACATTAATCTTGCTTAGATCATTTGTCCCTATGTCAACGATGAACACCTTTGTTGCAGTTGCTGGCACAACTTGAATGTGCCGTATTAGACCATCTGTGGTATGTCTTCCCTTTCCTAAGGTAAACTACCTTTTCACACATATGGGTCAGGATTGATCTGGTCATAGTACGGAGCTGTACCCTAACTATGTATCTGCCATCCTGCGAACAAAACTGCCCAATGATCTGTAGCGGTACTTGAGCCTCGTGTCACATGAACATTGACACAGTTACACATTGCTGTCATGTGACCATTGGCACACTTCACTTGCATGGATATATGACACATTGAACTGATTATATCTACTTGGTCAACAGTGTCCTGTGAACATTGGCACATTTCACTTGCATTGATGTATAACACATTGAGCTGATTATATGTACATTCGACCAACAGTATCCTGTGAACATTGGCACATTTCACTTGTATTTATGTATATGACGCATTGAACTGATTATATCTACACTTGGCCAACAGTGTCCTGTCAACATTGGTACACTTTACTTGCATTGCTGTATGATGCATTGAATGGATTTATCTACACTCGACCAACAGTGTCCTGTGAACATTGGTACACTTCACTTGCATGGATATATGAAACAGTGAACCGATTATATCTACACTAGTCGGCAATGTACTCTGTTCCGCCTTCTATAGTTCCCTGTACGTGCAGTGAAGCTGACTAGTTCTTGTACTTCTGCTGTTTCAGTTGTTTTCAATGTCTACTTGTCAGCTGCATACTGTGAACAACATGTTAACATTACTTCATGTTGATGTGTGACATTAATGAACAAAACAATTAAGTGTCATTGTTGTATTAGTGACCTTTGCATTGTACTGTGAACATTTCATGACACTGAACTATACAGGAAATTATACAGATCTTGGAATGCATAATAAATTATTTTAAATTCAAGCAATGCTGTTGTGTTTCTTCACAACAATGGTTGTGTCAGGGACACCTCAATGTTTACAAACAAGTCAAATAATGCCCAATGGTCAACAGTTAATAGTTGAACTTTCATTTTGATCAACCTACCATAATTATTAAGTAAAATAAAATGGACATTAATAATATAGACAATATGGTTAGGTCATTTTTTTTAAACAAATTAATAATTAATGGTTCACACTTTAATATGCCATTTTATCCCCAAAATTATGGTTAATAAGTATATGTGATCAATTACAAGGATTTATAAAGTTACTAAGTCCATGCTCGGTCGGTGCTCATTCAAGGTCAATTATCTAGATCGTATCAAGGTCATATGCTATTATGGTCAAGGTTAAACATTTAGTTACTTTTAATTTGCTAGCACAACATACTATAATTATTAGTTTAAAATAAATTGCACATTCATACATGCAATTAGGTCAAAGGTCATTTTTTAAAAACAAGTTACCTCACTATTGGTTCATGCTTTAATATGCTACTTTATAGTCAATGTGTACATAAATGTTCCATTCTAACACTTTATAATCATACCAAGCCCATGTGTCACACATAATCATTTAATTAGGTCACTTGTCAGCATATATAGGTCAACAGTCATTAAAGGTCAAATAAATAGGTCATGTCAAGGTCACAGTACAAGGTCAACATTTTTGGGTCATAATATTTTACTTTACTTGAATATCTTCATTAGAACAGATTATGTAATGTTTTGCCTATATTCAGTGCCACATGGTGGCAGCACAGTCTGCACAAGCTCCAGATCACAAGAAATGGACATGAATCCTATAGACACAATGACCCTTTTTTCAGACACTAAAAAGTGGATTTACTTTGTTAATAATAGAGATATTTTAAAATTTCAAAAAGGGTTGTAAACTACATAGCATACACTATCGCATAGAAGTGTTTAAATGATTATATATCAATTTTGATTTTTTTTTGTAATGTACCTACCTCAGCATCAGCCATCGTTCAATTGAAAATAAATGTTATCAGTTATTAGTCTATTGCGACAAATGAATTCCTACTGACAGTACTAGATAGTTTAATATCATAAAATCAGGCTGTTTTGTGTCAATCACTTGCATGGCCACTTTAACAGGTTTCTACTGTATCTAGGAACAGGTTGGGACTCGGTCAAACTGTTCCTTATATCGGATGTTCTTTACATCAATGGCCATACAAAACAATGTTTAGGTCACCCTGGGACAGTCCCAAATTATTTTTATAACAGTAAGTATAGGAAGTTAGTCTCGTAAATACGGTCACCTCGCTATTCAGGTCACTTTTTCACCCAGTCCAGAGGGTGACCATAATATATCCAAGTTATGGATATATATATCCAAGTTATTGACTAATTTTTAAAATAGAATTCTGGAAATGTCTACACTACACGCTACCAGGCCAAGTTTTGCCATGAATATTTAAACTCAAGTACTTAATATTTTGGCACATTTCTAATAAGAAACGTTAATTATCATTCCTGCTTCACAAGCAAGCCCAAGGCGTGTTCATCTGGAATGGACTCGACAGTTTCCAGTAACTTGGCCGAGGCACATAAATACATATGGAGCACTGTGATTAACTTGCACATAATGTCATTGCCAGGGTTCAGTGACTGGAATCTCTAGCCTCTGTACATATGGAGCACTGTGATTAACTTGCACATAATGTCATTGCCAGGGTTCAGTGACTGGAATCTCTAGCCTCTGTACATATGGAGCACTGTGATTAACTTGCACATAATGTCATTGCCAGGGTTCAGTGACTGGAATCTCTAGCCTCTGTACATATGGAGCACTGTGATTAACTTGCACATAATGTCATTGCCAGGGTTCAGTGACTGGAATCTCTAGCCTCTGTACATATGGAGCACTGTGATTAACTTGCACATAATGTCATTGCCAGGGTTCAGTGACTGGAATCTCTAGCCTCTGTACATATGGAGCACTGTGATTAACTTGCACATAATGTCATTGCCAGGGTTCAGTGACTGGAATCTCTAGCCTCTGTACATATGGAGCACTGTGATTAACTTGCACATAATGTCATTGCCAGGGTTCAGTGACTGGAATCTCTAGCCTCTGTACATATGAGTACCGTTTAATGCCTCTTAAATATTAATGAGCTCAGCTGTGTTGGAACCATCCAGGCAATCTGTGACCTATCGTGGGACTGCATATTTCGTTAGGTATTAATTAAAATATGCTGTTTATCTGGCATATCATGAATATCTGAACCTTGTGTAGACAATGATGATACCCAGTCATGTATGATTCTACATCTTATGTCAGTATGAGAGTGACAGAATGTCATCCACATGAACACTACTGTTTTATTGAAACCTACTAAAGTGGCTTAATACTTTCTCGTCAATTGATTTAGCAGCAATGGCAGGTCAGCCATTCATCCTTCAATAATAATAAAGTACTAAATTGGCATCATATCTACTAAACTTGTGTCCTACAATGTGTTACACCAGGCTGACAGAATAAAAAGTAAAAGTAAAGGTAAGTCTTATATGTAGCACTGTGTCCAGTCCTCACTCCCCAGGACTGGTCAAAGTGCTTTACACTTTATTCCCTGGCAGACCTGTTCAATTGAACACCATCTCAACTTCCCTGGGAAGCATCCAGCCACGCTGCAATTAATGGGCGAAGACTATTCGTACACAAATATCCACCATTGTTTACAGCCAGGTACTCATTCATACATACAGCTGAGTGAACTAGAGCAATGTAGAGTGAATGAACTTGCCCAAGGTTCGACACCGCAGTGCACACAGGATTCGAACCTGGGTTCTCTCAGTCGAGAGTCCAAAGCTCTAGCCACTGCGCTTCATGCTAAACAAAAACATACAAATTTAAAACTATATATTATTCAGGGATCGATCTGAAAAAAGATATGCATGGCGCCTTTTCAAAAGTTTATGTGCTCCAAATCAGTTTATTAAAATTTCATTAACTAATTTGCTGGTATGTTCACTTAAATAACCTGGTAAATGGGAACATTAATTTTTTTATATTAGGCATGTAATCATGTTATTATTTAACTTGTTTGAATTCTATTCAGGACTGCCTGTGCAACACTCGGTACATAGTATATATAACCAGGGATCGCTCTGGAAAAAGACATGCATGAGCCCTTCAGGCACATCAGAGATAAAACTATGTGCTTTTTCTAAATTTTATGTGCCCCAATCAGTTGATTAAAATTGTATTACTTAATTTGCATAATAGTATGATCGCATAAATAACCGGAGAAGTGTGAACATTACATTTTAATATTAGACATGTAACCATGTTATTATTTAACTTGTTTGAATTATATTCAGGACTGCCTATTTGACATAGTTCTGGGTACATAATATATAACCATCAATATCAACATGCTCAGAAAATGTTTTTCTTCAAAATCTGTAACGTTACAAAACTAGACACAGTCTGGGTAGGTGTGCCCCAGTTTTTGTGGACTGGTCATGCTGCTATATTCTACTGCTGCACGGATAGCGTGGTTCTAACTGAGAACTACAATGCAGCACAGTTTGTCATTGAGGTACAATGATTTACATACAAGAAAGTACCACCTAAAATATTCAAAGAACAGTTTTGAATAAACATTAAAAACTCATTTATACACCGATGCACAGATGTATGGAACAGCCTCACTCAGTCTGTGGTTGAGGCCCCATCAGGGCAGTCTTTTGAGAGGAAATTAAATAAGTTGTAAAAAAATCACCCAAATAAATGAGCAAACCAGAGCGCTATTTGAGCCTCAAAATGTGCTAAGAAGCAATATTTTTGTCGTGTAAATATGCCTGGGATGAGGCGGAATGATTTAATTATTGCATCAATATGTCAAATTTACGCAAAACTATAGTTAATAACGGCAAAATCCAGGTGGGCCCTGATTCTACACAAATGCCCCACAATTTTCTCAGATTTCGCAGATACGTTTTTGTATACATCTTTTGGGCACATGCTGCAAAAAAGTATGCAACATTCCAGCATACAATGCATCATTGATGCGTTTCTGCTGACCATGGGAATCCCCGAGTATTAATTCATAATAATTGATTATTAAAATGTTCAGTGTGATCATGAATTTAATCTCAACTCTAATTTGAAGTGGTAGTTTTCCTTTGTTTTTCCCAATGTAGTCATGTTTCTAGTTCGCTTCACTGCCAGCACTCACTGCTTCTCATTAACTCACTAGTCCGTATGATTCAAAACAACTTTCAAGGTTACTACTATTTTTCTCCTAGCATGGTGCCTTGAACATTCTTCCTCAATTTGTTTTTAACTGGGGTCCTTTCTTACTTTTTTTCACAAAACCTGAGTCTGTCTGCCATCCACTACAACATGCTAGCTCATTTGTACAATACTTTACTTAGTTTTGGTGGAATCATCTCACTAACTTATGTAATTATTGACTGGTTCCTCTTGAAACATTGCAAAGTGGCCTGACTATAATTAATAATAGCCTGTATATTGCATATTGCTCATAACACTTTCACAAGTCTAACCATCAAAGTCAATTATTTTGATGACTAACAAAAGTATGGATACTTTTATTAAATCAACTGGGGATAATATTATTCCCACTACATATTTTAACACCTATAAACCTGACTGGTGATTGGCTAAATCTACAGAGGAAGGGGTATCTATGTAGTCCACTTCACCCACTTACAAAATGTGCATATAATTATTATTCATGTACAAATAAGACTAAGTACTCGGTGCCAGTTATGTTATGGCAATAGATTTGGCTACATAAAGTGCTATGGACTGTTTATCACAGGAATTTACACTTGATATGTACCATAAACAACAAAACTGCTTATTGTTTACGCAACAAATTATAAGATCCTCGAATGATTTTTTCAAACACACACGGCACACAGTCACCTGTAAATGGCATATATATATTCTAAACTTGGCATTCATATTTCACATGCCACAAATGCTGACTGCTCCGCATTAATGCCACACCACTGCCTTTGTTCTGATCACACATCAGAGACAAGCCTGGTCAGAGATGACATTTATTAGAGGAGATGACATGTTTATCCTGGCAGACGTCATTCTGTGCTTCTGTTAGTCTCATTACGTTACATCCTTGACCTAAGATCGTGACTATTCCCACCAAACCGAACGTCGCATTTGGGCAGTTTGAAAAAATCGATGTGGAACATTTGTACCCGGGTTTAGTGCACAAACGTATGGAAAGAAATATGCATGAATAATTCTACGAGAAAGAAGAAGTTATACTAGCAAGAGTTGGACATTGTATTGTAAGCAACTCACGTTCTCTAGCTACACGAGGAGAATGACAGAAGACATCGCCCAATCAACATCCCTGGTAGTGGTAGTCTTCTGAGAAGTGCAAAAAAACTACACTGCATGACAGTGGGAAAAACTTGTTTTTGTAGTGAAATCCATGCTAATTTATACTCCTGATTAACACAATTGTTTTTCTTTATCGATAGTATAAATTTTTGCTCATCATAATGCTGGCCATCGAGAAGGTTTAACCCACAGGTATTTTACATAAACTTTGTTAGTACATGTACATATGTAAACATGATTTCCGCAGGTATTTGTAACTCCTTACAAGTAATTGTTGTGGTTTCCATATTTTTAAGTTTCTTATGTAAATGTAAAAAACATGGCAATCATTATAGCAATATGTAATTTGTTTGAACTCTTCTGATCTCTCAGTCAAATACTATATAAAAATATATTTTATGCTGGCTGTGAAATAAGGCTGGTCCGATCATCCCGGATGAGTAGTTTCAGTGACCGGACTAGTCCACGTTTACAGGAGCTGTCCCATCGGACTAGCTGTGATTATGTGAATTAATTTATGCTGTGTACATGCTAGTTGGGTGCTGTGATGGAATAAAACAAAATAAGACAATAAGGTAGCATTTTATCATACGCAGGTAAATATTCCATACGACCGTCGAATAGGAAACTTGATGAACGCGGGGAATGTAAATGGCGGCTGTTTACTTTCAGTTTGGATAGGTAGTACTGCCTAGCGACCATGAGTGATGAGCGACATGGACAAACACACATGCGCAGGTTACAGACATAATAACGTGCTGTCCCAGCGTTACTCCCACATCAGGTGATTAGCTTAGCAAGTTACCAACTGCCAGCAGTGTTACTGATTGTTCAGTCATCTGCTTCGGGAAAGGAAATTCTAATGAAAAGTAGAGGCCAAATGATGCAACTCAATCTTAGCCCGATAATGTCGGTTCTTCCATGTCAGGCTTCAAATTCTGCTGGCGTCGCCTTGTCCACAACTGCTGTTTGCTGTCCCTGATTAAACTAGTTATTTCTTCTGAATATTTTGCAATTGGATCTACGAAATAACATGTATTACTATTAGTTTCTATTAACGACACATTTAGTTGAACATTTAATTGAAATGAGAAATGGCTTGTTTTCTTTATAAAATAAAGCCACTTTTAGTTTTTCTATGTGCCACAACTGTCACATATGATACAACAGTATGGTGGAACCCGGCACATGTATTGTTAAGGACTAGTAAATTAATATCAGGATTAGTTGTTTCTGAGTCAGCCAGTCCAATGAACTACCTGTCAGCTAAAGCCACTGTGCACCCTGTTTATGCAATTCTCAGAAAGGTTGTCAATCAACACCTCACCCTTTTCAAATACTAGAAATAAAATATATACATGTATGTGAACGAATAAAAATGTGTCCTTACAACTGACTGAATGATAGTGAATTGTATGATTTGAATAAATAAAATGCAATATTCCTGATTTCACTGCTGTTGGGATTATTTCAAATAAAAAACATCTGGCTTTTCTTCAAACGTTACAAGCAAGGGAACACAGACAAAACATACAAGGCAAGGCAAGTGTCCTTGCACTGACAAAATAGATTTTATTCAGGGCAACAACTTACTGAAAAGCCGTGTTGATCATCAAAACAATTTGGTTAGAATTTACCAATTACACGAACTTAAATTATTATTTTTCAAGAGTACAATTTTAATTTGTATTATACAGATATGGTTTGGACTTTGGATGCATATGTGTATAAACATGAGTGGGTTGATACTGAAAATATGGTGACATAGTAGTAGTTTTGTCAACAAACAGGTGGGTTGTTTGTTGACATATAGTGACATTAATATAGTATTAGTATGTTTTTGTTACATGAGAGAATGTGTACCAAATGTTTTTCTCAATCTGGTATAAATGACTAATGACCTTGGGCCTAGATACAGTACCAACTGTGGTTATAAATAATCAAGTGGAAAAGTTGTTAGTTTTCTAACAGGCAGTCACAGCATGAGTATTTTATGTACAGTACTTTTATATTGATGCCTGTTACTGTACAGCCTCTCTATGCTAGATGTATGTTATTGTATTTAGCCTAGATACAGACATTTATAAGGCATGCTATATAATGGAGATTTACACAGCACTGATAGGATTCATGTTCTTGGGGGGGGAGCTGGAGGCTTTTACAAGCTTTGCCTTTGGACTTTGTCAGTTTATAATTTATAAATGATTCTCTCAAAATAACTTTCTAACAGTTTGTTTACAGTATCCGTTTGTCCTCCATAATTCAACAATCCTAAATCAGGATTAATAATGACACAGATAAAAGCAAGCCACTTTCACCTGACCGAACCATACGTCACCGATCAGTATGACACTCACACTGTCACTGACTGACACTAAAGTCTAAACTGTCGTTTACCACGTAAAAAAACGTTGCCTTGATCGTGCGAATCTGCTACACTGGGTACGTTTCTAATGCCGCCGATGATGTGTATGTATTAATATTATATGTATCAGCACTGAGTCGAAACAACATGTGGCCCCTGACAACCCACACACGTTTTCCGACGAGGGGCTTCGATCGTTCACCGAACCCTGGGCCTGCCCAGTTCAGTTGTCGGCCCAGTTTCAATTCAACTTCGCATTCCTCAACTAGCCTACTAGGGCAAAAGCCACTCACCTCTGTCGTACAATCACGCCAATTCCTGTCACTTATGTTGCGATATCACGAAACTGTCACTCAGATTCACAAACGTTACCAATTCTACAATCATCGCATTGTTGTGCAATCCAAACTGCGTATTTTGACAGCGCTACACTAACACGCTATTTGACAACCATTTTCATGACGGCTCGCCATAACGGCTATGTAAACGCACGCTTCGTTAGTCGGATGCCGACGCCGCTATGAAAGGGGTTATTTCATTGGATAGAAATGAGACCACTCATCGACGAACTCAAGCCGAGTGGAGCAACAAGTGAATGCCGCCTAGACAACACGCCTCGTCGCCTCGGGGTGGGGCACGTGTGTGCTACAGTCGACCGGTGTTAATTGGCATTTTATGTTTACAGTTAGATAGCTCCGTATTTCTGGGATTGGAAATTTGCATTTAATTAAACATTTTAAATTACTTAATAATCCTCAGCTTAGATAATTATAGTTAATTTAAAATACATTAATTATCATTTAATAATTTATACAAATTATGTTTTTGAAGTGAAAACAAGAAATGTATTAAATAAACAATATTAAAAGTAGTTTTGAAATGTCATAGCATTTAAATTTGTGTATATTATTTTTAATAGAAATAAATAAAAAGTATTACATATGCAATATATAATTTAGCTTTAATGACAATTACCTTGTTAAATGTTGCTGTAATTATTGTGATGTACTGAAATTTATTTGGCGGTGCCAAAATAAATGTCTGTTAATGCTGACATTTTCAGGTATTTGTAATACAATCAATTATTACTGTTATTTTAGCCATGTGTAATGGCGTCAATCTCTAGAGAGAGACTAATAATGGAAGGAAAAGTGGAAGGCAGCAGAAGCAGAGGAAGACCTAGGAGACAATGGGAGAAGAACATAGAGGAATGGTTGGGAGCAGACATCTGGCGTGTGGGGAGACTGGCAACCGAAAGAGCTGTCTATAGACAATCCATCAAGGCTACAATGTCTGGAAATGGATATGCAAACCCAACCATAACTGTTTTGGTAATTACATCCAACCCCGATGTTCTTTTTTAATCAGTTAGGTTTTATCTGTTTACCACCGCAGGGATAAGTGTAACTGATGTGGGTCACTCTTTGAAATGTCACTTACAAGAGGCATTCTATGAAGCATTATTGGCATGGGGCATTCTTTGAAGCATCATTAGCATAGGACATTTTGTAAGCATCATTAGCATGAGGCATTATTTGAAATGTCATTGGCATTGTACATTCTTTGTGTGTCATATTGGCTTGGGATATTCTTTATAAAAAATGGCAAGGGATATTCTTTGATGCATCATTTTGATTTAGTTTCTTTAATACTTCATTAATCGACATAGCATATTCTTCGAAGTGTCATCAATCTGTCAATCAACATCTATTGGTATGTAAATGACAGTAAATCAACATCAACTGGCCAACCTGTCAATCAATATTTATTGATCAATCAACATGTACTGGTCAATCTATCAATCAACATCTACTGGTCAATCTGTCAATCAATATCTACTGTCCAATCTGTCAATCAATATATACTTGAAAATATGTCAGGCAACATCTACTTGTCAATCTGTTAATCAACATCTAGTGGTGAACCTGTCAATCAACAGCTACTGGTGAACCTGTCAATCAACATCTACTGGTCAATCTGTCAATCGACATCTTCTGGTCAATCTGTCAATCAACATACACTGATAAACCTGTCAATCAGTATCTTGGTACTGTTGTTGATGACAATCTCACTTTCTCTGACGATGTAGACTATACAATAGAAAAAGGCACATCAACGTATGTTTTTGCTCCAGAAACTAAGGAGCTTTAATGTCAGCGCAGAAGTTCTGCAGATGGAGTACAGACAATTTATTGAAAGTGTGCTCTCTTTTAACATAATGTCATTGTACTGAAATTTAACTGCCAAGAAAAAGCAAAGCTGGCTCGGGTGGGCAGACAAAATTGTTGATGTGAATCAACTGCAACTATAATATTTATCTGCAGGTTCAAATAAGGAAAGCTGTCCAGATTCACCATGATACCACTCACCCACTCAGTTCTTCTTTTGAAACTCTGCCGTCTGGGCGACGGCTCAGAATGTCCATTGCACACAAAAACTGTTACAAGAAATCTTTTGTTCCTTCAGCCATAAACATACTGAATTCTAAGGACTGAACTTGCGGTTGTATATCATGTCAATGTCTAATGTGCAATTGTGTGTATGTGTGTATATGCATGGAGAGATTGAAACTGAATGTAATGTACTTCCAAACATATCTCGTGTATATAATATGTAAACCATTCTATGGACAACAAAGGTTTTTCAATAAACCTGTCAATCAACATATACTGGTCAATCACCATGTATTGGTGAACATATCAATCAACATCTACTGGTCAATCTCTCAATTAACATATATTGGTTAATCTGTCAATCAGCATCTAGTGGTCAATCAACATCTTCTGGTAAACCTGTCAATCAACGTCTACTGGTCAATCTGTCAATCGACATCTACTGGTCAATCAGCATCTACTGGTCAATCTGTCAATCGACATGCAGTGGTCAACATATCAATCAACATCTACTGGTCAATCTGTCAATCGACATCTACTGGTCAATCAGCATCTACTGGTCAATCTGTCAATCGACATGCAGTGGTCAACATGTCAATCAACATATACTTGTTAATCTGTCAATCAACGTCTACTGGCCAATCTGTCAATCAACATCTACTGATAAACCTGTTAATCAACATCTATTGGTAAACCTGTCAATCAACATCTTCTGGTCAATCAACATGTATTGGTCAACATATCAATCAACATCTACTGGTCAATCTGTCAATCAACATCTACTGGTCAATCAGCATCTACTGGTCAATCTGTCAATCGACATCTACTGGTCAATCTGTCAATCAACATCTACTGGTAAACCTGTCAATCAACATTTACTAGTAAACCTGTCAATCAACATGCATTGGTCAACCTGTCATTCAACATCTACTTGTCAATCTGTCAATCAACATCTACTGGTGAACCTGTCAATCAACATCTACTGGTCAATCAACATGTATTGGTAAATCTGTCAATCAACATCTGCTGGTCAACCTGTCAATCAACATCTACTGGTCAATCTGTCAATCAACATATACTGGTAAATCTGTCAATCAATGTCTACTGGTAAACCTGTCAATCAACATGCATTGGTCAACCTGTCAATCAACATCTACTTGTCAATCTCTCATTTAACATCTACTGGTGAACCTGTAAATCAACATCTACTGGTCAATCTATAAATCAACATATACTGGTGAACGTGTCAATCAACATCTACTGGTCAATCAACATGTATTGGTCAACCTGTCAATCAACATCTACTGGTCAATGTGTCAATCAACATCTACTGGTCAATCAACATGTATTGGTGAACCTGTCAATCAACATCTACTGGTCATCCTGTCAATCAGCATCTACTGGTCAATCAACATGTATTGGTCAATCTGTCAATCAACACCTACTGGTCAATCATCATCTACTGGTCAATCAACATGTATTGGTCAACCTGTCAATCAATATCTTCTTGTCAATCAAAATACCAGGTATACCAAGTTGAATACATTTAGCAAAGAATTCTTGATGTTTGCAGAAGATTAGAATTATAGAGCTGCAATACTTAAACACCAGGATCAGGGGTCACATGGACACTTTTGCTATCCTGTTTTATTTTTGAGACATTTAGTAATAATCTTATCATAGACCAACTATTTATTACAAGTATCTCATTAAATCTATTATACAATAATGAACCCACGTAGATTGACTATGAATGTTGGTTCCTCGGTGTTCCTGTAATTTGTTGTATTGTATAGTTGTAAGACTGATGTCAAGTTTCACAGCAGTGTTTTATCTCCAGTAAAGAACAGCTTCAGAATGAATGCAATTACTTTCTCTAAGAATGAGTCAGTAGTGGTCTACTTAATTTGAAGCCATTGTGAAGGTTATGTTCTTATTTGCGGATGCAATAAAGCTGGTAATAGACAGGACGTACTTGCCAGCAGTGCATTAATCTCACAACCACAGATGCTTGAATTTCACCAGGGACATGGTATGTAACTGAAAGCTCAGCTCATTCCAGATATGTGCAACAAACGACTAGCCTATTAGAACATGTGTAGGCAGTGTAGTGCCTCTACACTGCATAGGTGGCGCCAGTGTGCTTCTGTATATTGACTTGTCTCTATCTGGTGCCGAGGGGTGGGGTAAATGGGTAATCTGCTATAGACTCGGACCAAGTTTGTTCACCCCACTTTGCTTGCATCTTTTGGACAATACACAACATGTTGGTTCCTTCTATTTAGTTGTCATGGAGACCATGTGACCTCTCCATAACACCACAGAACAGCCAATTTCACTAACATTGTTATGAACTCATAAGCCGGATTTTGCACCTAAAAATTTATTTTGCTCCTTATCAGTGATCTTGTATACTGAAAGCTGCCAACATCAGGACGCGCACCTGGGATTTATTCACTGGTGTGTCACAGAAAATATGTTCCCAGTAATATGGCGATGTTTGCATTTTGAAAAAGCTTCTTAGATTTAACAAAGGATTCTGTTTAATGGTGGATTTTCTTTGAGCTCACTGTTTTAGTGACAGTCCCCTAGGGAGGCTCTCTAGGTGGTTCTATGTGTCATGGAGAGATCACATAACAAATAGAATGACAATTTCTCTCCAATGAGAGACGACAGAACACTTAGAATAGACCCACTGGTTAATGGGAAACAAGACATTTTTGGGCCTCTGCATCTAAAGGAATTAATTAAAACTAACAATTAGCAACTACAATCAAGAATATTATGCCAGCAGTTTATTAGAATAACCTTGTTGAAGACATTATTTAAATTGCACGAACAGTGCCAACGTGATAGAAAGCCTGACGCCACTAATGCCTACTCTTTCCAGTTCACTAGTGGCTGAACTGAGAACATTACTGCAGTTTGCATTGCTCAGTAACCCATATATGTTATCTAATCATTTGTTTGTGTTTGTAATGATATTTTCTCAGCCGATCATTCCGCTTTAAGTGTAGTAAGTTGTTTATATTGAGACATTAATTTGGACACCTGGTACATTTACAGCAGACCCAGCAGCGAAAAACAGCATTATAACAACTGTTACAAGTGTAACTCCGAATCTCAGTCAAAGGTCAAGCATCAGAGGTGAGTCCCAATATATCACCCACCGGGAATGGTGACATTTCATTAGAATCCCGCACTCAGAAAATAGTCATCACAGGTGAGTTTATTAATTCTTTTAGGTATAAAGGCCCAAACAATTGCCTTTCGTTTCCTTTTAACAGTATCATTAACAACGTGTGCAATCAGTGAAACCTACGCTAGAAATGGAATACTACATTTATTCAAGTAATCTTAACTATGGCAGTGATAACGCCATTTTACAAATAAAATCACAAGGATTGGTGTTGTAAATTAGAAATATTCAAATATTCATGGAACACAACTTGGCTTTTCAAAATATCCACATGAACAAGTGCATATATTTTACAACTGGAAAGAGAAAGGAATGTATTGAACAAATCGTAAAAATTAACACATTAACACTGTACCGTATGCTTACCTTGTGGCCAATTAACGAAAATAAGACATCCAGCAACTGGCCAAGAAGCATAACAATAACAATATGTGACAGACTATTTCCATAAAAGGAGACATTTAAAGAAGTCAACCATGGCAGAGTTGCTCTCATTTGTATAGATTTCTATACCATGTAACAAGACAGAACCCATGACAACGTTATTATCCAGGAGATAATCAGGTCGGTATGATAACGCAAACAGTAACCATGCCAACAGAATAATCCAGAATAGAACTAATCTCACCGATACATTAATCCTGATGGTAATCGTTTCGATTATATAAATGCCATTCAAATGTCTTCATTATACATACTGACAATATCAACATGTCTGCCAACAAATCAACATTTCTGTGGGAGAAAACTGCTTTTTACAGAAAAAGAATCCTACAGAATACTGTAATGAACGAAGATCAACGAATAAAAAGGCCTTCATTTACACTCATAATCGATACAGGTAAACGACTGCTTAAATTACCGGTATTCATAAAAGTTTGCCTATAAGTGATGGTGCAACTAAAATGTCAGTGAACAAAATAAAACTGATCCAACAGGACCAGTGATACAACATAATGGTCTTTGCCACACATAACCATACAAGTCTTTGTATTGTCCAGCAAAAGGTAACACCAGAGTTCCACCCATCCTGAAACTTGTGCTGTACCAAAGTAGTTTCTAGTTTATCTGCATAAAAGGCATTTCATAACACAATTCTAAATTAAATAATTACTGTTCAGTGCATTTTTCTACTCCTCATTTTTGGACATCATTGCAAACAGGCCTTAATAAAAACTTTGCTACTTAAAATTTGTTGAGATAATCTCTTATTGTCTAAAAAGAATGTGTGAATACAGCTGTAACAACTGTAAAACATGCCACTGTTACAGTTGTAAAGCCCCCTTTATGTCAGGTTATTACAGCCGTAATGTCATCCATACTCATGTAAGTGTTATTGTAATGTCTTGTATGTGTCAATGTTACATTTGCACATATCTCAAGAGTGTTGTGCTCAATGTGTCAATGTAACACTATACAATGTGTTACAACTGTAATGCATCCTGTATGCGTCATTGTTACAGTTGTAACATCCCTTTGCACATGTCAAAAAAACTAAAACTACCCAGGGATGCATTGGTCTGTGGCAACTGTTATTTCTAAAAATAATCCAATATAGCCACAACTACATTTCAGCATGGAAAACTAATAGAAGTCATACATGCATCCCCTCCCCTGGACCCTCTTCCTAGATATGTCATTTGGTAGAATGGTGGACTATTGATAGTGAGGTGTCCACCATTTCAAAGTTTGGACAATTTAGTTCAATGCACAAAGCCAGAGCAGCATAAATGAGTACCTGGCTATAGACAGTGGTGGATATGTGTGAACAAATAGAAACCAATTGCTGCATGGTTGAATGCTTCCCATGGAAATCCACTGTTGGAATAAACAGGTTTCCCTCACGGGATTAAGTGTAAAGCTCTTTGAATGGTCTTAACTGGATACTGCGGCAACTGCATTATATATGAAGTTACTGTACACATGTATGACAATATATATATATGTGACAGTGTCATTACAGCATCCAATCACAAGCAGTGCCTTATTAGTAAGTCCTGAATAAAAACTCTCCTCTGCTGGCATTATACAGTGTACAACGTTTGTGCTGGACTATTCAGATTAAAAACATTTTTTAATGATCATTTCAATACAACACATTAATCAACTGTGTGTTATTGCCCAAATATTGCATAAATGACCGAATAACACCACTGCTTTCTCGCTCATATTGCTGCATGACGTCACACCACATACTGGCCGAGGTGAAACCGTGTAGTGCGAGTTCACGCAGATTCTCAGTTATGACATTACCATCACTGGAAACGCCACCATGTGTCCGCACAGATATGCCATTGTTTCACCGTACATCAAACAACTGGCAATATTTAGTTATGTCATTGCTAGGTCAAAAAGTCGGAGGTCACTGAGAAAGCAAATTTAACGCCCGTAGATACTTGTGATAGGGTATGCAAAAATATTGACTAATAAAAATGTTATGAATTGATCATATTCGTATTGGCCTTCATATTGGCCTAAGGGTAGCCATATTGGCCCCAGGCCATATATACAGCTACACTCAGGCCAATACAAAGGCAACACAAATATGACCAATGAATAACATATAACACTGAAATTTCTTTCAGACATCATAGGTGATCTGACTGAGTCATTTGATAAGTCCAGTCCAACTGTGTTGAATTATACCCTAAGATCTAGTTTTGGTGAAACCGTTTGTGACCAGCCACAGCGAAGTGGGTTTAAGTCGCAAAGTTGTGAAATTAAGTTTTGTACCTTTTTTAATTCCACAGGTGATAAGCCTTAAAATGATACCTCATTTGTTGAAATGTCTGGTAGTTTTTGATTTATTGCTAAAATTGAAGAAAACTTTAAAAGGCAGCTTTAAGAAATGAAGTAATTTTGACTCAATTTTTCTATTGTTTTTTAATGTATGTGGGTTTATATATAAATGCATGTATTTTATTTGTTTTGGATTGTTTGTCAAGGAAAATAAACCAGACAAAATTTGACGTTATACATTTCTGCCGAAATCACAAAATTGATGGAACATGCTTAGAAAAACATTGTTGCCTCGTGTATAGAAGAGGCAATATGTGACTTAATACCCAGGTTGCATTCATGGGTCACATTTAAGACTTCTCTTCCCATAAAAACACATGTCAATTTCATGACTATGCTGTGATACCCCTGTAGTGCTTTCACAACCCTAGCACACCTGTTGGTGTTGTGGACCGCTTAGTACAGTGACACCCCTAGTACATGTTTGTGCAGTGACACCCCTGCAGGGTGTATTATAGCTGCGGCGGTCTCTCTACTGACACCTGGCGGAAGTAGGGATGTGTGAGGGCCACCTTCGCTGACACGCGCTTGTTTGGTTCATATGTCATCATCTTCTACAAACACAGAAAACACAACTTTGGGTCATTCCAACAGAAACCTCCACATTGTGCAAACAATTCCACCAAGTCTTATTGATACACATAGTTCGTAAGATGTTAAAGGTCCATGATGGTGAAACAAAATTAGATAATTATTCATTTTAAGCATCAACAGTTGTTTTTTACCATAAAGAAGATTTATTTTTTACGAGTCCAGGATAAAAAAGGCCAGTGTGTGAGTTTCCAGATGAAGCCAGATGTTTCTATACATTTGGCCCAGGTCCAGGCAGATGACGCCAGATATTTCTATACATTTGGCCCAGGTCCAGGCAGATGACGCCAGATGTTTCTATACATTTGGCCCAGGTCTAGGCAGGTTTTGCTCTTGTGGTAATGTGCAACTGTTCGCAAGGTTCTGCATGTCTGATTTCACTCTGCTAGCACCTATTCAAACTACTTTTAAACTCACTAAAAGCGATTCTTGGATGAAAACTATTTATTATATACCGATAGATGCATTTTTTTTAAACATTGTTGCACTGACTTAGAATTTTTTAATAATAATAAATACTTGTGAAATAAAACATTTGGATTTTTCATTAAATTTACAGCTCTAGTATAACGAAAGTTTGAGAGCTATGATGCCAAAATATGCTTTTTGATACCACCTAGACTACAAGATATGTCAAATAAGTTGAAGTAACCGTAACCGGAATAATTATATTGCCTGGAACTTAAAATTATATGCCTAGACATATTAAGAATTGCTGCTACAGATATTAATGTAAGAGTTGGAGAAGTGTGTTCTTCAATGGAAGGTTGGTAAAATCTTGGGTTTACCTTCAAGAGGTCATGACCTTCTTCATCCAGGGTCGGCACGACCTTGATGAGGTCTTGTGAAGGCCATTTGGGGAACGTTGTCTTGTAGTCGGGCAGTTGGGAAACTCCCGGCCACGAATTGTCATCAGGGGTACCTGGAAGGGGTAAGTAATCCAAAGTGAACAAAATGTCTTTATTCTTATGTCATGACCCTTATCACAGGTAACAGTTAACTGTGGTTGTACTGTTTTACTTTTGTTAGGCCATGTTCACATCTAATTTTCAACCGAATTACGATGCGGATCAACTAATTCGGCTCTGTTCACATACATAAAGTTAGGCCAGATTAAAGCGCCAACCGAATTAATGCACCAGGGGGCGTGGTGAGCGGTCATAAGCCATATTCTGTGAGACTACAGCCCTCCCATGCAGCAGCGCCGCCATCGCCGAATCAAAGCAAACGGAGCGTTCACATTGGCTTTTCTAATTCACCGATTTTCCCGCATTAGAATTCGGGTAGCTTAATGCGGATCAAGAGTGTTCACATAGCGCTACCCGAATTGGGATTCACATCCTAATGCAGATTAAAGTTGTATGTGAACACAGCCTTAGTCTTCCTTCCATAGGATGTTGCTGTTTTGTTTAGAGATTGCATATACAGTCTGAACTGTAAACAGCCAGGGGATCCTTCATTAATTCCACGCATGTCAAATTGTTGACATGTCACGTCTTCGTAGCAACAGTAGCAGTGAAATGCAGCTGCGTAAGCCAATTTTTAAAGTAGTTTACTACGCTAAATCCTCTCTAGAGATCGTATTAGTAATAGTAGTGGTCAACTTGTCTCATGAGACAATGCTTGATGCAGCTGCTTCACACCTCGTACACTTAGTCTCAAGGCCTGACAAGACTGCCTCATCAGGTGACTGTCCTTGGCAAAAGCTGCCAGCACAGAGGGTCGATGATCTGAGATATCTCTTTATCACATCCTTATATCTTAGTTTCAGTTTGCCTACAGTGCGTTTGCCCTCAGTCAACTCCCCATAGAGGATGGTCTTTGGGAGGCGGTCACTGGGCATCCAATGCACACGTTCAATCCATCGTAGGTGTCTGTGTTTGAGGATGTTGCTCAGTGGTGTTGGTTTGCAGCGTTGCAGGATCTCAATATTGTTAACTTTATCCCGTCATTTTATGCCAAATATCATATGCAGCAATGGAGATGCAAACTGTTGTTTCCATTTCTGGTACGTTGGCCATGTCTCTACACCATACACCAGAATGCCAACAACACAAGCATGGTACATTTTCAGCCTGATGTCAGGTTCTTGTTAGACTAGAATCATCTTGTTAGTCTTCCAAAGAATATCGCTGCTTTGCTTAGAGATTGCATACACAGTATGAACTGTAAACAGCAGGGGATCCTTCATTAATTCCACGTATATGTCCAGGTCTCTGTCTTAGGAAAGACATGACCCAGGGGAGGAAGCACTTCAAACAAACTCTGCCAGTCACCCCAGTTGAAGCACTTGGTGTAGATGGACCTCTGAGTGCTGAATGTGAGTTTTGAATACAAAGCGTCACCTGGTCAGGCAAGTGAACTGTAAACACGTTGTTGGTGCACACTCGCATATTAAATTATCATCTGTGTTCGCAAAGAATAATTAGAACAACTGATGTTAAACTTTGCATTTTTGGTGTGAACTGCAAACAGCAGCCAGATACAGACCATGCCTTTCGCCAACTTGAGGAAGACAACGCCAGTTGGGACTGACTGTAAGTTTCTGTGTGTGATGCCAATTTCACTGTGAACCATAGTTTCATTTTTGAAGTATGCTGACCATGGCATTTTGGCAACTGGGTGCCACTAAATTTGAAACCAGCAGATATATATGAAAATATGATACTCACCTAAGGTTCTGAATATTCTGAAGAGTTGATCAATCTCCGAGTCACCAGGAAACAGTGCCCTCTTGGTGATCTGAAAAATACAAAAATACAGACTTGCACAAAAGGTTTCTTTATGTCAGTTCTGTGTGGATGGCAATTTCAGAATATCTTCTAACTATGACACATCTGGTAAGCATCACATCTGCCAGGCAGTGTTTTCGAACTATATAATATATTATATTTAATGTGGATATTAACAAGACCAGTCTGTTTTCACCACTTCACAATGTTTTATTAATGTCACCTTATTCCAAGTGACATTAAGTGTCTCCCTTCTGATGCTTTTACTTATGTCAGTGATGCTCATGGCTCAAGGAGCTGGCTGGACCATGTGCTCAGCACTCACTCCAGTCACTCATCAATCTCTGATATGGTAGTTAATTATGATTGTGTCTCTTCTGACCATCTACCTTTATGCTTTACCATATCTGTCGACTTATTACCTACTTCTGAAGCATCCACTCAGGAACAAATTCAACAGACTTGTCCTGTGTGGGAGGGCTGCCATTCACTAAGACCTTCACAACTATTACACTCAAACCAGTGTGCTTTTATCTGCCATTGATGTACCTCTTGATGTTTTACGCAGTACTGACCCGAATTATAATGATGAAGCTCATCAGTTACTGCTATGCATTACTGATATACATTTTAGAAGTCCTATGTTTAAATACTGGACTACCCAATTGTATACTTAAAGTTGAACGCACATTTTATATATACTTTTTATTAAGTCTGTCTATATCTTTGTATTTTATTTATTTTTTACTTACTTGTATTGTAAGTATACATATGGACTTTTGTCTGAAATAAACATTATTATTATTAAGTTGTACAATGAATGAAGAAAATAACTTTTGATAAAAAAATATTTGTAATATTATTTTATGTATTTTTCAACACATATTAAAAGTAATTTATCAAAAGTATTATTTTTTATTCCACCAATATTTAACAGCATAACACATTATTTATTAGAAATTATAAAAATGGAAATGTATTGCATTTTCTTTGGGATGTTCCACAAAACTACACCTGTCAGTTTCTTCTTCTAAGATTGTCTGGTTACCATGGTTACCATCATACAATCTGATTTATATATTACATACCAACATTTTCTTTTCATATCATATATAATACACATTAGGTCAAGACAGGATGAGTAGTTTTAAGATGACAGTTAATTAAAATATAATTTCACTAGGTGTATGACTTGTTAACAATAAGCGAAAATATATTAATGAATAGATTACCCTACCATTTCAGCAAATATACACCCAATGCTCCAGATGTCAACTGGGGTGGAGTAGAATCGACTGCCCAGCAGAATCTCTGGGGCACGGTACCACAGGGTAACTACCTGAGACAAAAACACAACATGTGGTCAACATAATCAATTGCTAATTAGGCCATATACACATATAATACTAAGACATTTTTTGATTGACTGCTTATAAAATTGTGCTGACATGTGAAATGTTCAAAGACAAATCCATGTGCTGAATGTGTTTCCTATACAATGTGCAGTATGGAACCAAACCATACCAGCACAATGACAGTGAAAGACTTCTCAAAATACGGCTAAACATCTAGAATTCTTCTCACGCACGATGACTAATTTGAGTATTTATTTATTATACACTTATAAAGTTCATACAACCAGGAAGAGCATAAACAACAAACTAAACTTGATAGATGCACATAATAAAGAAATCTTTAAAACGTTAAATACAAATACATAAACACATTTTTGTGTACAATGTACTCATGATATATGTGAATAATTATAACAGCTATATATGCAAACAATGAAAAAAGTAAGCTGTACACAGTTCAGCCACTGCATGCTGGGCCACATACCTCATGCGTGTACGTGCGCACGGGAACACCGAATGCTCGAGCAAGACCAAAGTCGGCCAACTTGATGTTACCGGCGACATCTATGAGGAGATTCTGCGGCTTGAGATCGCGATGTAGGACGCGGTGTGAGTGGCAGTAGGCGATGCCTTGAAGCAGCTGATACAAGTAACTCTAGAACAACAACATGAACACGGGTACAGTGAAACATTTAAGCTAGGAAACAAATGTACGGAAACATGTAAATGTGCAGCATGCGGAATGGCGAATACCCCTGAGTAATGTCACGTTTGGCAATTTCCTATCCGATTCCTGTGCGGATGAGTTAAATCACTACATGGAGCGATTCAATTTGCTGCATCCGTATGACAAAACTGATCCTCCTATGTATTTATGGAACTACTTACTAATAATTTCCGCTGGCCATTATATTAATTGTTTGCCACATACGGCATAGGCCCTTGGTCAGAAATATTTTTTGCCAGTCTTGAATTAATCAAGTGTGCCTTTTAGCAAGCAAATGGTTTGCATGGCAGCCATTCATGTCAATCACAGCCATTATTGGTCAGTGATTTTTTCAATGACAAACCAATGTCATTTGAGCCATTTATTTAATACTGATCCATTCAATTTGTTTCACTACCAATTGTGCCAATGATAGTCATTAATGTGTGCCCCTAGACTTGGAACTACTAGTTAATCTAGTGGCCAGTTAGCCCCCTCTAAATTCCACTAGTCTTATCAGTTGTAATTACCAGTCTTGACCAGTAATAAAGACAGGCAGACAGGTCTGTGGCTAAGCCCCTGATGCTGCATCAGCATGTCGTTTCTGTACATATGGAATCCTAGCTTTAGCTAAAATATCCAATCCTTGTTGGGCTGATCACATTTTGTACTTTTCTAAGACCAAGACTAAGATTTTAAGACCTATTCTGTTACAGATTAAATACAAAATAACAAAAAAACTTCTATTTGAAAGCTCTCCAGAAATGTATTTATTTGGCAAACAAAGTGTACCATAACTCATTTGCATACATTTACATACATTTAACAAAATGCATTATGATTCCCCATTGGGCTCCTACACATTCAGTGAGGTGTTTTCAAACAGCACTAACTCAAATTTCAATATAAAGACATAAAACAAATAGTGTACCCAACAAATAGACCTAAGCTTTGAAATGATATATATATATATATATATATAGCATGCCACTATCCAGTAGATGGTGCCATATGCAAATCATGCAAATCATTGAAGTCCCACTATCTGCAGGTGGTTACAACTGATGAATTAGAGATTATGAGATATCGGTCGGTTGGAGTTTAAAGGGTTAATTAATAAGTGACAATGTAAGCTACACATAAACTAACACATGTGAACTTTCAATAAGCAAATTATGGCTTCCTCAGTTTTGTAACAGTGGATGTTGTTACTTTATTAAATAACAAGTTGCCAAAACCAACCTTGTTAAATAATATTTGAAATTAGGAATTACAACACAATCAGTTAACCGGCACAGTCAAATTTATTACGTCCCACAATACTCAGTCTTCGTCAAACTGATACTTAATATCTGAAATTGTTGTCACATGTTCATTTATAAACATGAACACAACAGTAAATGGTGACCAACTGAAACATGTCAGACACTGATACCACATATCAAAACATCACAAATAATGTAGTTTAATAATCCTGGAGACAATCAGATTGAGAAGTAATCAAACTGAAGTTTTTGGGGTATTACAAGGTTATGAAACTTTTTTTCAGAATAAGGTAACAATTAGTGAAGGAACAGCATAGAGTGGGTGTAAGGAAGTATTCATTTTCACAAACGCTAATATAAATTTATGAATTTATCTGCAGATCGTGTAAAACCCTCGGAGTGCCCAACGCCGAAATTTGGCCCAACCCTACCTGTCTTTGTTGTAACAATTTTAATTTCCATCACGCGCAACTGACACGCGAACATTTAATAATAATAATGACAAATTCCTATAGCGCCTAAATCCCCAGGAATCTGAGCTCAGAGGCGCAACATACAAGAATCATTGGGCAAAATCGTTAATAGGGACAAGCAAGAGTCGTCATTAGAGCAAGGGACCGCCGAAGGTTAGGGTGAGAATGCAATTTCAAATAAATAAGTCTTCAGTTTTTTATTAAAGGTATCTATATTCTCAGATGATTTTAAAGCGATATGGAGTTGATTCCTGATTTTGGGTGCAGCTATAGAAAAATGGGCCAAAAGGGCCTGAAGTCCTTTGGACTAATACGTCTACATGTGACCCCGGCTGACCAAATGAGTGATAAGTCGTAAAAATTGTAACATTGTTTTTTACATTCTTGTAAAGGTTGGGTAGGGTGCTTTATACGATTTCAATAATTATGACTGCTACAAAAATTGGCGAAGTTATGGAGGATTGAACATGGTAAGGGTCAAAAAGTGAAAATGAAGAAAACGGCTGTTGAAGTTTTATATTATATATGCAAATGGACTGCATGGAAATATTACATGCATGACATTCAAATGGGCCTAAATAAAATTAAAAATGACAAAGCTAATGCAGAGTTAAGAGAATTGACTAGAGGGTATAAATGCTTTATAAAACAAATATAAAAATGCTACCATGAACAGTTACATGAAAACTTGTGCAACCTAAAACATAGCAAGCCTGCAGAATACAGGGATATACTTAATAAAGGAAGTAACAGCAGTGAAAAATGTGGACATATTTCACTGGATAAGTTTATGAACCACTTTGAAAAACTCGGTGAAAAACCTGAAAGTGAACCTGCAGCTAGTGAGATACCTTTTGATCCAAGAAAGATTTCCCAGTCAAACGAACACATAAAAGATCATTCACACAAGATGAGGTACTAATGCAAATCAAAAAACTCAAAAACAAAAATTTGATAATGTTATAAATGAATACTTAAAAAAACAGCCCCACAGAACTAATTATAGTTATTGTTAAGATGTTTAACCTACTTCTATTATCTGGCATTGTGCCAACAGATTGGTGTATTGGGATCATTAAGCCTATATACAAAAAGCAGGGGTCAATAGATGACCCAGACAACTATCGTGGCATTATACTACTAAGCTGCATAGGCAAGTTGTTTTCCAGCCTCCGTTAACGCGAGACTGACCACATACCTAAAAGAAGTGAATAGGTGAATTCAACAACATATTAAAATGTATCATAATGTGGATAATTCAATGCTCTTCAAAATAACACTTATTTGTAATTATAGAATACACCCATGAAATGTTTTTTTGGTTAATCATAGTTACAGTTCATTAAGGGTTATGATAGAAGCAAAATATTGACATGTTTAGTAGTGACTACAGTTGTATATGCATGCCAGGGAAGATACACCTGGAAATAAAATATACGAGTAGTTGTTCACAAGGTACATATATATACCATGCATTTTGACTTAAAACAGTAGCAATTAATGACATAATACTGATTGAATTGGAGCTGCATATAACTGGATTTAAATTTGCACACCACAAATCCAGAAACATGGGGCAGGGGTCAGTTGCTAAGATTGTCTCACTCTCTACATAAGTCTGATTTGCTGCTGTGTTGTAACCATGTTTTAAGGTGGTAGGCCATAGGACAGCATTTGGGAGCATTTTTTGACTTAATGAGAATGGCAGTAAGTTGGTAAGATGCACAAAATGTGGCACTCAGCAAGGATGTAAACCATACAGTAATATTGAAGTTCAATGACGTTGTTGGAAAAGTTGAATTTGCATTATGCTTCTGTGATCAGGGTATTTAATTATTTACAAGGAAAAGTAGATTCCTTTAGTTACTCCAGGCTTTTACACAGCAGCACACACTGGGACAGTGTGACTGCTGCCTGGCTAAATGGATGCAATGGTGCTTTGAAGTCAGTTCTTCTGCCAACTATCCTTTTCACACAAACCTATAGGTTTAGTGGCTGCCAGCACACTACTGAGTCTAAACTACAATGCAGGTGTAAAAAATGTCATGATGTACTTGAACTTGAGGCACTAATTAACTGCCCACCAAGCAGTGGCAGAGCAGTTTTATAGTAATAATCCACAAGTTAAGTGGCAGTGATCTTCCTTTTGTCATTCATGTGATGTTTCTTGTGTATTGTACGTAGACAGGTACAGAAAGAAACTGATGTTTTCGATAAAAAAAACATTTGCCTATCATTGGCATGTATTTCCTATTGTTGCTGTTTCTACCATGCAAAAACAGTTTCTGACCGGCAGAAATCAAACAACCTTGTAGGTAATTATTAATCAAATGTTTTGGTGAATCATAATTACATATCATTAAGGGTTATGATGGAAGTAAAATGTTGACATGTTTACTGTTCACTTATTGCACCATGCCTTGCATTTAGAGGAATAATTATAACAGAAAATAAAATGTTGTGGCACCTATTTTTAAATACATGCATTGAGGAGAAACCGGGAATTACTTTTCTGTGGCATAAGAATAACTAATTTCACAGACTTCCTGCTCATAATTACATAACAGAAAAGACAACAACCATATAAAACAACTACATAAAAATAGATATCCATGCAAGACACAGACTCTGCATGTGACAGATGTTTTGGGAAGGGGAATAGCTACCAGGTTCTGTTTCTGGCACAATACACAACATCTACTGTTAGGAGATAGTCTCAAGAGCCCTTCTCAAAACCACATCACTAGATAGATCTAGATCACTAGAACATCTGCAATATTTAAATTTATCGGACAAAATTGTAGGCCTAAGTATTGTTCACATAGATCACCACTACAGGAAAGTTAACCAACAGCACGTAGTTGTAGACGTGGTGTTTATATATGTTTATACTGAGCGTTTTGCCATACAGACTGTCACAATCATGACAATGTGAGGCTTTTTAACATGACTGCAGAAACTGAGTGCTGTGTGCCAGGAAAAAATTATGCACGCCATTAATTAAATAACAGGTAATGCTTTTGAATATTGATTCCATGTGCTACCATTTCTTTAGACTAGTCGACTCTAGATTTTTTTGAAAATGCCAATTCAATTATGCTTGGTCTCGGAAGAAACTGAGAACCAGTATACTGTCTTTTATATTGGCAATATTTTGAAACAAACAATATGCAGATATGGAAATGTTGTTAGAAAAGTTTACCACACTATAAAACAGTACTATGTAGCTACAATGACTACGGAGTGTATCAATTTTTTAAAGTGAATTGTGAAATAAAATATTTTTCTGTAATAGGAATATGCCTGTCTAGAAATGAATTTGAAATACAACTTTGCCTTTGTGAAACGGAAAATCCGACATGCCCCCATAGGCTTGTAATGTTTAGTAATCGATCGCCACACAGCGTCGTGGTCACATGAACATTAAGCATTGAACATTTAAGTTTGACATTAACAATATTCTGTTTATATGTCATCACGTTATGTTCTACTATAACATTATCCTAGCTGTGTTTTGTATTCAGTACGTTAGATACAGACTATCACTGAACAGATAATTTCCTTCGTTATAATTATGCATGTATTAATGTACCACAATTTAGACAGGCTCATAGCATACAGGGCCTGGCCCTATGCAGTTGTACAATTGCGATCTTGGATTAAAGTCTGGGCTTGGCTTCTACCACGAGGCTTACGCCGCGTGCAAACATCGTGTCGTTTTGTGACGTGTTCATTGAGCTCTTACGCTACCTGCCCGCTTGGCCAAGTGTAAGGTCTTCGTGGCGTAAGGTGAGGGTTGACCAGGGTCATCCTGGCTGCCTTCTGTGCTCTGCACTAGTGAACGCAGTAGTTCAAGGAACGTAACAAGGCTAATTAAACCTGAATGCATACTTGGTATCAGTAACTCTACTCTGTCTTTAATTAGTTTCCTTCCATTGGAACACATTGTATTGATCTTATCTTGTATTAAATATAACATTACTTATTTTTTGATGTCGTCGTTTTGAAGATAGTACTTTGCAGGATGACAAGACACCCATGTAGCTGTTAATCAAGAATGCCTTTTCTTGGGGTACTATAATAACTTTTATGTTATGTCACATTATAATTAAATTATTTAAACTTCTATTGGACATTTGTTTTGTGGTGGATTTGAAATTTTTAATAGCACTTATACACTGGAGATTTATATTTCATGTAGCCACATATGTTGATTTAAATGTTTAATATATTTGAACATGCAGTATGATATCCTGACATTAAAATTTTATTTTTATTCCCATTCCCGACACTGCATTCTGGAAAATTCTGCCCATAAAACATGAAATAAAAAAGTATGGCCTTACCTGAATGATTTTGAATACTGTCAGTCATAATTATAAGGGACTTGACATGGCAGCTGATGAAATTTACAACAACCTTAATGATGATGATGTAGACATTTTCTTGAAAATGTATGTTCTACTATATGCTGATGATACTAGAATGATTAAATCAAATACAGATTTCTTGTGTATAGCAGAACTATGTCAACTCTTCTAATGGTTGACATTTGGTTGTTTCAGGATGACCCGTTAGAATGTAGGCACAACTGTCCAGGGGTCTAGTTGGTGCTGTCTATTGACACAAGCCTCTGCCAGTGACCAATTACAGATTAGTCACAGTTTCGATCAGACAGTTACCCTTCCTTCACAGTGAGGTGTGACAGATGTTGTAGGAAAATGGATTAGTTGAGGAAAGGACTGTAAGCCAGATGATGCTGCTGCAGTAGACAATTTAGTTAGTAAATTTTGCATTTTAGGGGACCTTTGGTGCCCTTAGAATGATTCAATCAAATACAGATTTCTTGTGTACAGTAACACCACCACATGAAATGTCTATGCAAAATTAGAGAACAAATTACTGAAGAGTTTTTGAAAAAATAAGCAAAAAGTCCAATTTACCAGTTTTGGGGCCCTTGGAGGCCCTAGAACGTTTCAATCAATTACAGATTTCTCGTGCCCTAAGATATGTCTATGCAAAATTAGAGAAAAAGTTGCTGAATGGTTTCTGAGATACGGCAGCTAACGAGTGATGGCAATAGTCTGTTGGACCTTCAGCCCAAAAAGTATGTTTGCCTATATTAAGCGTGGTTTTCGGAACAAAGAATTGTTGTGAAACAGATGAACTGAGATTCCTGGGGATATCGGTAGCATACAAGTGATGATTTATATTATATGATTAGTTATAGTTATGACTCGACTAAGGAATGTAGTGTATAAGCTAAACAGAACAGGGCCAAGGAAAGAACCTTGTGGGACACCAAATGGAAGATGTTCTGGACAAGACAGTGAGCCAGATATGTTAATTCTGTGGTATCAGTCTGAAAAATATGAACTAAACCACTGAAGAGCCGTGCCACATATACAAAAATATCTATTAAGGCAATATAAAAGTATGTCGTGATTTACTGAATCAAAAGCAGCTGATAGATCTAGTAAGGTGAGAGCAGTCAATTTGCTATTATCCATATTGCATACAATGTCATTGTGTATTTTAAGAAAGCCGTCTCAGTTGAATGAAATCGCTTATATACAGATTGTAGATCATTTGATAAATGCTATGGATAGCTGACAGATTGTTTCAAGATCATGTATATTTATTCATGAATAGATTCAATAACAGCTATTCACAATCTAGCTTACAAAAACATGTGACACGGTTGAGCCCACATTTTGGTGATTTTATTATGTCCTCCGTACTGAATTTACGCATCTATTCATAAAGTTTAGACCCCCGCACACGTGGCATTGATGGAATGTTCTGTCATTGGTCGATCTGCCAAAAATGACATCATTGGGCTGACGTAATTCAACGAATCAGAACCATGGTTTCAAATGTAGCGTCATCAGCCCTCCAAAGCGAAAGTCGAAAACAAAATGGCGGAGCGGTGTTCGGCAACTTATCCGCTTCAAAAGTTTACTTCGGATTATCTCAAATTTCTGCGTCAATATTTTGACAAAATGCCTGATTGTATTCATAAATAAGGTTATTATACTAGTTCAGATAGTTAGAACGACTTTGGGGTGTTTTTTATGTGAAAATTCAACAAATTAGCAGTGTGATGTTTCTCCGGGCAAGTGCGTGGGTTTCAACGGTAACGAGCATGATGGTGATCGGCCTGCTTGAATCGGCCTAATTTTATGTCAAAAAATCATAAAAATAAGTTCTCAATGGATTTGTTTCATTTTTGTGTTATTTGGCTGCTAACATACATGTCTACATTAGTTTCACTGGATGTAGCGCATACAGCCACTCGGTAATTGTCTAGCAGCACAATTAATTTTTTTTTTTAATACTATTTTGTTGATGTAGTTCAGATAGTAATATCCCCATAATTTTAGTATGTGATATAGTTATTATAATTTTATTATAATAAAGCATTCCTTTAGCAATAAAATTATACCGTCAATCATATTTGTATGACATATATTAGCCATAATATGATTTTTATAGGAACAGTATGCTACAAAGGATTTTCAGTGGTCACTTCTAGGGTTTAAAACAATCTGCAAATATCACACAAGGGTGGATTACACAGCTATACTCAAAATGATGAACATTCTATCATTTTTAGCTTTGGACGGTAATCCTGTTCAATAATACATAAGATGATCGATACTTTTTCCAGTCAACATATATGTAAATACCTTGACTAGTGGATGTGAAAGGCCAGCGACTGGGGAATTGTCCACGTATTTCTTGAGGTCCTGGTTGAGATACTCAAATACAAGGTAGAGTTTCTTCTCACTGTGGACGACATCCAGCAAACTGCAACACAGTCATCAACATTGTCTGGGTCATCAACATGTACAACATGTTCATTGACCATCATCAACATGATATCATTCCAGGTCATCAACATGAGACGTGACTGATGGGTCATCAACATTGTCTAGACTGTCCAGGAAACCTAGTTAACCACGTTAGAGATGTGCTGGAGAATGTTCTTAAGGTTTTAACAGACGTCACTGCTCCACTTAGAAATCTGAACATTTCATGCCACCGTGCAATGAAGAAAACTGAAATGTAATTCTTCCATGCCAAAAACAGATCGTGATTGTAGATAGCATTTGGAAAAATACTAATTATACATATATATATTAAATACATGTGTCGAAATGTAATGAAATGATTCGGATGTCAACAAACTTGATTTCGAGAAAATACTGTTTTTTGATTGCACGTTGATTTTTTACGATTTTGACCTTGTGTCCACACATACTTTAATTTTTTTTCTATCGACTGATAATGGTTATTCTTTCTTATATTTAGTACCCAATACTATATAATAGAACCTTTTTTAGAAAGAGTACGTAACATTTCATGCATGAATTCCGTAAAACAAAAGCGATAAATTACACATGTTCCTGTTGCATTTTTGGGATATCCCTCAACGGCAGGCGGACATATTTGGTACTACGAAAAAGCCCAGCATGTCTACTTTTCATATATGGCAAGGGAATTCCCTGTTTACGTCAACTTTAGCAAATAGCAGTGCGTGACTATCTGGCTTACTCGGCGAATGCATGCGCAGTGCACCCTTTCTTGAGCTCGCTAACTGTAAATAACATAGGGTGGCGATGGGTTTGTCATTAGGAAACATTCCAAATTACTCAGATACTGTTGCGATAATCCCAGTAAACAGTTTGCAAAATATATCTTCAGCAATGAGCGTGACTTGGGAGTGTTTTTTGAATGCATCGAACAGAGGAATCAAAACAAAACGGAACTTGGAACGTCAATGCAGGCGTAGCAATGTTCAATCACTCGCCATAGCCTTCGATATTGATTATTAATTGTCATGTTATAGATTTTTGTTACATGTATTTGACTTATATTTACATTATGTTCGGAAAATATAATTAGACAACACTGTACAAAATTTCAGATAAATCTGTTAAGTGTAACTAAGGTAATTTTAAGTAAACATGTTTTATTCACCATTGGTAAGCTTAACATCACTCCTGTCCAATGGTATTGGTTGATCACTCAATTTTTTCATTTTTCGACATGCAACTCATTTTGTCAAGACTCGACACATGCACGCACGTACGCACACATGTATGAGAACATCGTCAAAGACATCAACACAACAAAAGGTCATCTACCAAAATCCAGAGAAATATTGAATTTGCTATTCAATATTTCCAAAATAAACAAAAATTTATTTATTAAATAATCCCAACATACCGGACAACGTTTGGATGGTCAAGTTCTTTCAGCAGTGAGATTTCTCTTATTGCTGTACTGGGCACACCTTCAGATTCCCTGGATAGAAAAACACATCAAAGTTCTAATAAATACAAGCTTTTAATAAATTCCTATAATAGATCAATTGTTTGTGGAATACAATGTTCACATATATATATGTATAAAGTGGAGTTAAACAGGCCTCGTACATGAAGCCCTATTGCGGCAAAAGGATCAAAGTAAAGCCCAGAAACACATGACATCGAGAAATCTGTCAGTACTCAGTAGTAGGTAGTTTGTTAATGGGATCGTGACGCCATTGATTGTCCTTCATGTGCCTATCACTATGTTACGTCCGTGTAAATAGCTGGAACGGTCAGCTACAGCACTATCTCATACGTCAACTTGGATGTTTGCAGCCTCAAAATTATGTTTCAGAATGTCCTTAATGTAGCAGTCTTTTATCTCCTGCTCACCTTTTGCTCTCACACATTTTGTCATACTGACACAGAATATGTACAATCTTGATAATAATAATAAAATTAGTATATATTTGAAACTTGTCCAGTATGCAGGCCCACCTCAATTTCCCTACTATAACATTTTCCCTAAATTTGATACCTCAGTGCATTAGTTCCACCATTCAACATCATCCCAGGCATATTTATGTTTTAATATATTATGTCTTAGCACTGTTTTGAGGCATAAACAGCGTCCCGGTTTACATCAACATACGATGCTACATTGCTCATTTCAAATCAAATTAATTTATACACCATATATCTCTACAAAGCAGATTCAGGGGTGTTTACAAACTAAAACATGATGTAAGAATACATTACGTTGTCATTATAATATTACAATACATGGGTTACATATGCTAACACAACTACACATTTCGATTATTATATGGGCCATATATATAACATTAAGATGTACGTGTATTTAAAAATACAATAAATTACGAAAAAGCCTGATTAAAGAGACATGTTTTCAGGTCTCTTCTAAAACGTCCAGTCACGTTGACTTTTTAGCTCTAGTGGAAGAGAGTTCCAGAGAGTGGGACCTGCACATGAAAATGCGCATCGGCCGTATCGTTCCAGGTTAACTCTAGGAACAACCATGAGAAACTGGTCAGCCGAGCAAAGAGTACGACAGGGAACATATGCACATATACGGTCGGCAAGGTACTGTGGAGTGTTTTCATACACAGTGCCATACATCAAGGTCAACAGTTTAAATTGAATTCGCTGCGCCACAGGTAGCCAACGCAGCTGTCGTAGAGCCGTTGCAACCGCAGACGTCGATGGGAAGAGGCGGTGGCTGTGTAACACAGTTGTTTGGTGCTGCAAACAGTATCGCCTCTGTCTTCGCCTCGTTCAAAAGCAGGTAGCGCGACGCTAGCCATGTTTTCACGTCAGTCACACAACGGGATATCCGGTCGGCAGCAGACGCAGAATCGTTTCGTGGAAAATCGACGTAGAGTTGGGTGTCATCAGCGTAGACATGGTAGCGAACACCGTGCTTCTCGAACACGTAGGAAAGGCCAGCACAGTATATAGAAAATAACAGAGGGCCCAAAACACTGCACTGTGGAACTCCATGTCGTAGTCAGCTGTCGCAAGAAAGATGACCGTCAACGCTGATGCACTGTGATGTCACTGCGATGCGGTAACGCATGGCCGCAGCATGCGCTGCTGCGGCCATGCGTTACCGCATCGCACACGTGAATTCTTGTTGCTGAACTAGACAGAATCGGCGTGCGAAGCAATGCACTTTGCTGGCTCGCCACTTACCTAGCCGACCGAACACAGTGCGTCAGCGTTGACGGTCATCTTTCTTGCGACTAGCAAAAACCATATTCAATGGTGGAACTAACGCACTGAGATATCAAATTTAGGCAAACATGTGGTTGTAACGGTGAAATCAAGGTGAGCCCGGATACCTGACAGGTGCCGTATCTTTTAGTGTTGGATAAGTTTAATTTATTTGATATGCAAACTTTCTACTGTATGATTTGGGTTGCTTAGGCTTTTGTACACATATAAAAAGGCAATTCTATGTAAAGTATTGTAATTGATCAATTTATGCCTACTCACTTCAAAACAGGTCTAGATTTACCACGAATTATTTATGAGTAATGTAATTATTATTTGCAATGGTGTTGCAGTTATGGTCAACTTGTTTCCAGACATCTCTCGACAAACAATTACGCCATCTAGCGATTATCGCCGATATATCAAAAAGCTTGATCTTCCTTTTATCAGCTCAGTTCCTTCCTATTAAGTTCGTAGATGCGGATTTAATAGAGCCTTACATAAATTTGTGTATGGGCATATTTTAGTTAATGTGCATACGACATGTTAACGTGCAAAAGTTGTATAAGTAGTATGAGTAGTGGTCTTGCTATTGACTCTAATAGTGACATGCAACTCACGTATCAAGGCGGATTTTTTTCAGCGCGACCATCCGCCCATTCGACTTATCTTTTGCTTTATACACAACGCCATAAGTTCCTTCCCCAATTTTTTCGATTTTCTGAAAGTTCTCCATTGCCCCACCAACGTCTTCAAACTATTTTTGTGATCACTCGATCATAGTTACTATGAATAAAGATTTCGTGGGTGTAAACAACAAGATCTGCTGCGATTTCCCGCCGGGTCGCCGGGGCTTGGCGCTCGTTGGTTGGCCGAGACATTTGACGTGTAATTCGTTTCCGGTGTCGTCTGCAAGAGTCAAAGGTTGATCTATATATAGTCCAGTAGGGTGCCGAAACAACAACCGATAGCACATTTTTTTAGAAAGACACATTGCGATCTCCCAATAATTTATATAATAATGAAATAATATATTATACAGTGGCGGATTACCCAATAGGCACTATATAGGCACGTGCCTAGGGCTCACGAACTACTTTTAAAGTTGCATATAATTATATACGTTGACGTTGTACGTATAGGCTATATAACTCAATAGAAATGCTTTTGAAACATGCAATTACACGCACACACGCACGAACGCACGCACGCACACACACACACGGACCAAATTAACATATATAAAATGTATTTAATTGGCTGAAAATAAAAAAAACATAATGTCACCATGCAAGTTAACATTTTCAGGTTTTAATTATGTCAAAATACATATCTTCCCACCCACCTCAGACAACGCCTTTCCGATCAGTTATTCCCATTAATCCAGCGAATATGTGCAGAAAAATAACGGAATTGCATGTGCACTTTTTGATAATAGCAAGACAGTGAAGACACATATTGCACGGGCACAAAAACCTCCACTAGCGGCCGAACCACTAGCGGTGTAGTAAATTATTGTTCGCTGCCGCGCCGCCGTAACTTCAGTTTCTCTACTGTCTCTTGGCTCGACTAGTAACATCGGAAGACCGGGGGGATGCTGCTGAAATTTTTTCGCCGCTAGTAACAGAAAATGACATCAAGGAGCGTTGTCATACGTTGACGTTGTACGTATAGGCTATATAACTCAATAGAAATGCTTTTGAAACATGCAATTACACGCACACACGCACGAACGCACACGCACACACGGACCAAATTAACATATATAAAATGTATTTAATTGGCTGAAAATAAAAAAAACATAATGTCACCATGCACGTTAACATTTTCAGGTTTTAATTATGTCAAAATACATATCTTCCCACCCACCTCAGCCAACGCCTTTCCGATCAGTTATTCCCATTAATCCAGCGGATATGTGCAGAAAAATAACGGAATTGCATGTGCACTTTTTGATAATAGCAAGACAGTGAAGACACATATTGCACGGGCACAAAAACCTCCACTAGCGGCCGAACCACTAGCGGTGTAGTAAATTGTTCGCTGCCGCGCCGCCGTAACTTCAGTTTCTCTACTGTCTCTTGGCTCGACTAGTAACATCGGAAGACCGGGGGGATGCTGCTGAAATTTTTTCGCCGCTAGTAACAGAAAATGACATCAAGGAGCATCTTACTAAAAAAATTGGTGTTGATGCTAACGTAGAAGCCATCAACACTAAATACGACACATATATGCGTCATTTCACATTACATGCATGTGCCCTAATCCATCGGTATTTATGTCATGTGAACTCCAGACATGGCATTTGTCAGATGGTGGAGAGAACCAAAAATGTCAATCAACTGAAAATATCTTATACATTTGTAATTACAGATGAATTAGACAATACTTGCTTTGCCATAATTGATGATTGGAATGCTAATCTAAGTGATATGGATAACTTGTTATTTGCTGGTCACGTGATGAACTTTTGCACAGAAAATAATCTTCAAATTTCAACCTACACTGGATGTAGGCCTACACCTACCTGAAAACTCATACGTTTATATCAGTGAAAGATGGGATACAACTTCATGGTTGGATCATGCTGTGACAAGCTACGATTTTCAAAATACTGTAACTAGGATTGAAATTCTATATGACTTAAATGTCGTGGATCACATACCACTCACAGTGTTGTTAACAGTGACTATGTTCCAGAACTAACAGATCACACTAATAATGGATCTGCTAAAATTAACTGGAACTGTATGACAGAAAATGACATAAGCAAATATTGTATGCTGACTGACAAATACCTGCTTGGATTACATGTCCCTACCGAGGCTGTATGCTGTAAAGATAGTCATTGTGATGATGCAAAATTAATCATATACATTCTATAAATAAACTGTACAATGATATTGTTTGCTCACTACTCGATGCTATTGAACAAATTATGCCTAAGAACAAGAACAAATATACTAATAAGCCAGGGTGGGCAGAGTATGTGGACGATCTGTATGATACCTCCAGAGAAACTAGAGACATGTGGGTTAATGCTGGCAAACCCATACAAGGTCATATATATGACTTGCATTTGAACTGTAAAGCAAGATTTAAATATGCCCTGCGTTTTATTAAAAACAATGAAAACATGTTACGTAAGGAAGCACTGGCTAAGAAACTAACTGAACTTAACCCTGAAGCCTTCTGGGGAGAGATTAAGAGTATAAATAATTGCAACACTCCACTTCCTGCTAGTATAGAAGGCATATCTAGTGGGACTGAAATTGTAGAACTGTGGAGGAAACACTTCAGTGACTTGTTGAATTGTGTTAATAATAGTCGTATCGATACTTATGAATATAGTTGTGATACTTCATATGAGGATATTGTGGTCACGGCAGATGAAGGTAATTAATGCGATTAAAAAGCTCGATGCAAATAAAGCAGGTGGGGCGGATGGCATATATTAAGAACACATAAAATATGCACCCAACATACTGATACCGTTACTTACTATGTGCTTCACAAGCTTCATGGTTCATGGGTTTCTACCCGAGGCAATGTTCTCTGTCATACTTGTACCAGTTATTAAGGACACCGCTGGACAAATGTCCTCCACGGACAATTACCGTCCGATTGCATTAGCTAGTGTATTTAGCAAATTAATTGAAATCATTATATTAGACAGAATTGAAATATACACAGATACGAATCCAAATCAGTTTGGTTTTAAGAGGAAACTTGGTACAGATCAATGTATATAATTATGTGTTAAAATAAATTATCGACTTATACAGATGTCTTAATGGTAGCGTATTTGTATGTTTCCTTGATGCCAGTAAGGCTTTTGACAGGGCAAATCATAGAACATTGTTTAGGAAAGGGGTGTCCCAGGATATTTATTGCGTATATTGATTCACTGGTATAGTAACCAGGACATGTGTATTAGGTGGGGGAATATATACTCTAGTAACTTTAAAGTAACTAATGGTGTTAGACAGGGAGGTATTTTATCTCCATATTTTGTCAATGTATACTTAGATGAACCAAGTGAACAACTTAAACCATGTAATGTTGGCTGTAATGTGAATGGTCATTTGATTAATCATATAATGTATGCTGATGACTTAATTTTGATATCACCATCATCAGCTGGACTATGTGAACTATTGAATGAATGTGAGAGATTTGGAATAAGTCATGATGTTAAATATAATGTTAAAAAGTGCTATTATGGTATTCGGGTCTAAGAGTCTTAAAGGATGTCATATTCTTAACTTTAAACTGAATGGGATCATACAGAATGTTGTGACTAAGTATAAGTATATTGGACATTTCATCTCAGCAGATCTCTTTGCTGATGCAGACATTAACCGACAAAGCCAAAGGAGAACATTATGTGTTCAAGGTAATATTATACTGCGTAAATTTGATATGTGCTCATTGGAGATGAAACTCACTTTGTTTCGAACATACTGCTCACCAATGTGAATGCTTGACATATAACTACACAATATATACAGCAGTACATGATTATATTTATAATCTTTAATGTATGCTGGATAACAACATATGGACCCCAGTTACATGTATGTGTATGTTGGCTGCTATTCGGCGACGTATGGAGGAGTGTCTAGATATTGTCAATCAGTGGATGACATCAAACTACATGTGCATGAACAACAATAAAACGGAATATCTTCCCGTAGTGCCAAAGAGTGCCGCTGCGCTTATTGACGGCAGTGTGATACGCGTAGGAGATGTTACGATTACTGCCTCAAGATGTGTTCGTAACCTTGGTGTCGTTATGGATCGCCACCTCGATTTTAAGAAGCAAGTTTCAAGCATCGTCAGTGTGTGCTCATTTCACCTGCGCCATATTAACCAGATGAGTCGTTATCTCCCAACGTCGACAAAGGAACGTGTCGTCAACGCCATTATTACATCAAGGCTTGATTACTGCAATTCACTTCTATACGGCACTTCTGTCAACAACATCGCTCGACTGCAGAGAATGCACAACTCTGCTGCTAGGTTGATCCTACGCCGCCCACGGAGTGACAGCGCCATGCCTCTGTTGTGCATTCTTCACTGGTTGCCTGTAGCACACAGAATCGACTTTAAGCTATTAGTGTTTACATATAAAGCTGTGCATGGCGATGCCCCGAAATATTTATGCGACCTTGTATGCCCATACAAACCAACAAGAGCCCTGCGCTCTACCAACAATAACATGTTAACGGTCCTGCGGACTCATGTCAAAGCTGGGGACAATTCGTTTGCGGTCGCCGCAGCGACTTTGTGGAACACTTTGCCTAATGACATTAAAACGTCTGATTGTCTCTCTACTTTCAAGGCACGCTTAAAGACTCATTTTTTTAGACTCTCGTTCTGGTCCAATGTGGCATAGTTTACTCTCTGCAATGATTTGTTTTATATCTCTTATGTATTAATTAACCTATTTATATATTTATTTTATACTTACATGTACATTAGTTCAGTTAAATGAATTGACAATGTCTTATTTCTACATAGAACTGTAGCTATGATCATTATTTTAATATATTTATTTAATTACTGTATTTATTCGTATTTTACTAATATTTAAATTTTATTTTAGAAAATGCATGCTTATTTAGCCATCATTAATACCTCTATCTGGGTTCATGTTGTAAAGCGCCACGAACAATTTATAATTGGATCTGGCGCTATATTAAATAAAATATATTATTATGTATCATATATATGTATAGATCTGCGTGTACTGCCGAGTCTGAAATAAAGCTATTGAATTGAATTTAATTTTGCTGCGTTCAGAAATGGCGGCCATTTTTTTAAATGACCGCCAAATTCACTTTCCCCATATCTTTACAACTACGTTACATATAGCTATAATATTTGTGTCTAGATGTATGTTTTTGGGTCAAAGATTTCATATACATCCGACATTTTAAAAGTTGGCGGTCGTCAATATAAATGTAACGATATGTTAATAACTGCGTTACGTAGAACCGTATAGTTTACGTTTTTAAATGGCCTGATAGCGTTTTCAAAAAGTATAACATTTTACTATCGTCGACATGCCTATATCCGCTATTTTTAAAGATGGCGCCCTTCAAATTTAACTTATTATTCCCACATCACAAGAACTACACACAACATAGAGCCACAAAGTTGATGTCAAAATGTGATTTTAGATGCGATGATTTCAAATGCATTACTTTAACCTTCTTTGACTTTACAATAGATCCGCCATTTTGAAAGATGGCGGCAGGCAAAGCCTGTTATGCCCATATAGTCCAACTGATAGGTGAAAAGATTGTACATAAAAACACAGATAAAAGCAAGACACTGCTAATTTATTCTATACATCAATTGAACCATTATAAAGATTGGAAACACTCCAGATGTTGCATCCCAAAACATATTTTGACACCAACTTCAAGGTTCAATGATATGTAAATATTAAGACACGGGAATAACAGGCTTTGTCTGCCGCCATCATTCAAAATGGCGAATATTTCAAAATGGCAGGTATACTTAAAGTCAATGAAGGACAAAAATCTCATCTCATCTAAAAAACATACATTTTGACATCAACTTTGTGGCTCTATGTTGTGTAGTTCTTGAGATATGGGAATAATATGCTTTGACGGGTGCCATCTTTATAAATGGCGGATGTAGGCATATTGACGAAGGTAAAAAGTGTTTTTTTTGTAATAGCTATCCTCCAAGATATTCAAAAACGTAAACTATACGGCTCTGTTATTAAGACATCGTTACATTTATATTGTTACATTTATATAAATCCTACATATAGATGCAAATATTATTGCTCTATGTAACGCAGTTATTAAGATATGGAGAAACTTAATTTAGCGGCAAATATTTTTAAATAGCTGCCATTTCTGAACGCAGCAAAATCTGGAATACCTGCAATCTTTAAAGTGGCTCCCTTGGTGTATAAAACAGATGAGCGAAGTGTCTTCCTATAATAAAAAGTGCACTATCTTTTCGCATATCCGCAGGACTAATAGACCATGGGCCAATACCCAAAAAATCACATGCCGGTACCATTTTGAGGGACAAAGGCTCACTATATTTTTTTGAAAGATCGTCACCTTGGGCACATTTTTCAGTATGATGGACATTTCCAAGTGGTAGCTTGGAAATGTCCATCATATCCAAGTGATAGCCTTTTTTGTGGGAAAATATGCTTTTTTGGGTATAAAATCACGTTTTTTGAAATTGTCCTTTTAAAAAAGGGAATGTACAGCTAAAAAAAAAATACAAAGTGGAAATTATGACCAGTATAAGTGTTGATTTATTCAAAAAATTTCTCAACGGTTGCCATGGAAACGGCCATTTTGGGGCACAAAATACGTTTTTTGGTGACAAAACTTTAAAAATTCATATCTCAGGATTCACACGAAATATTTGGGTGCTTTCAATGGCAAACCCATTGTGAGATACCCAGGCAGTATTTCAGTTACCTTTGTGTACAATATATTTAGGCAGAATGATCAGTTTCGGGGTAAAAACATCAGTTTTGAAATGAGTTTTTATGAAAATGGCAAAAAAGAGTGATTTTGAGATGTCCTTACTATAAGACCTATGCCCAAAGCTGTCAAAGTTGAGTATATCGATAAAATAAAAAATTTCCCAACTAGCCAGTAGCCACCCAGATGCGCATGCTTACCTGTCAAACGGAGGCTTATCCGTTCAACGTGGGTCAAGAAATCCTTTTGGGAAATCCCCGTTGACCAGACAATTGAGGAAACGGTCAATAGGGACATAAAAACTCCAGAAGGTACAAAAGGATTCAGCTTGAAAGCCTCAGCTGTCAACAGGTACTATTTGACCTCAGAGTATCGCAGCCTTCCTCTGAGCCAAATAAGAGAGATGGTTACTCAGCCATATCCAAATTTCACCCAAGCTGATCTTCAGGCTAGCCGCATTCAGAGGGACCATTCTGACGTAAATTCTGCAATTCATATTCTGGAAGAAGAATGGATTAATCCAATGAGTGGGAATCATCCCGAACTTGTCAGCATCTCAAGCGGGAGATTGGCACCAGTGGAGGTTGCCAAAGACATCAAGCAAGAGCACACAGTTGGGAAAGAGGCCTATGTGAAATTCAAGTAGGACCGTCTCCACACAGATCCACCAAAACAGCCGTTTCATGAGAAAATTAACAAGCTGAAGTTGAAAATATGTTTTGACTTGAAGAAGAAGATTAAACTGACACCTGAAAAGGGTAAACGGATTGTCCTGGAAGCTGACCGGAGGTTATTTGTGAACATGATACTCGCTGTGCAGGCTCATGACCTTGATCTACAAGATGTATTGGCGTACCCATTGGGCCTAATACCATTATTTGCTTTGGCGACACCGGATGGTTCAATTCAAAAGACAACCAAGTCAATTCTACCTGAAGGTCTGGCACAGGGCGTATCAGCTGCTGAGACTGTGCCACTGCCTAATGCAAACATCATCGATGGGATGGCACTTCTGCAACGCCTCAAAGATGAAGGTCAGCCATTTGCACAGTTATCAAAGAATGCACTGGACTTAGTTTTACACGAAGGCAGGTACAGTAATAGAATTGATGTTGTGTTCGATGCCTACAGAGAAGTGTCTATAAAGAACGCTGAGAGAAAAAAAAACGTGGATCAGATGAAGGAGTCAGGTTCAAGACATTTGCGCCTGGGCATGGAATCCGCCAATGGAGAAAACTACTGCAGGATCCATACAGCAAAAGCAGGCCCATACGATTTCTGATTGAAGAATGGAAGGATGAGAAGCATAGAGAGAGCATCGGCAACAAGATTATCTTCATGACCTGTGAAGAAAAATGCTTCAAAATAACCAGAGGCAGCTGCGTGGAGATTAATGAGCTCACATCAACACATGAGGAGGCTGACACCAGGGTCTTGCTCCATGCTGTAGATGCAGCAAAAAGTGGATACAACCATGTTGTTATCAATGCTCAAGACACTGACATAATGGTGCTTGCCTTAGCTCTCAAGTCCGATATCCCATGCCACCTCTACCAAAGGAGAGGAACCAAAACTCGGGAAAAGAGTGTAGACATAGATAAGGTAGCTTCGACATTAGGAAAAAAGCTACGCACTGCACTCATAGGCTTCCATGCATTTACCGGATGCGACTCCATCAGCTCCTTCTCAAGAAAAGGAAAGGTTAGACCTCTGAAAATATTGAGAAAAGAGGAGGATTATCAACAACGTTTCACGGATCTAGGATAGTCGTTGGAAGTCTCGGATGAAGTCAACCAGAAGCTTGAGGCATTTGTGTGCAGTCTATATGCCTCAAAAGGAGCGACCGTTAGAGTCAACGAATGCCGGTACAAGCTTTTCTGTGCCCAGAGAGGAGATATCATCATCTCTCCCACCCTGCAGAGACTGCCTCCAACAGCATACTAGACGGGGCAACTACCAGGCTGCAATATGGCGCAGGTCACTTGAAGCAAAACCAGAAGTCCCGCAGCCAACAAATCATGGATGGATCATTGATGAAGATGGTGACCTTGACGTGCAATGGGTGACCCTTCTACCAGCACCAACAACTGTTCTTGAGCTGATGAAATGCAACTGTAGCCGGGCATGCGATAGCAACGACTGCCAATGCATCGCAAATGGTCTTAAATGTGCTGTGATGTGTCGCAAGCAAAACTGTGCCAACCAGATTGCGGACGAAGATGAATCCAAGGACCCGACACCTATTGCTGGGGAAAGTGACGACGACGATGTTTGAATTGTTAAATGACTCAGTCATATCTTGATATACAAATCAGGATGACTTTCAAATGGAGGTTTGACTTCAAAGGAAATAAATAGTGATGTACCACACTATTGTTTAAATGATATTTTACTTAAAGATCACCTTACTCATTATCCTCAAGGGATCCTGGATAATGGTGACATTCCTATTTGTCATGTTGAAAAGTTTATAACTGAAGCATAAATTGAATATTTCACTATAAAAGACGACAAGCTGTGCCCAAAAATGCATGTAACCTCGGCAGTCATTATTCAAATCAACTACGATAACAAGTGAAACAAATATAAATGTACGTGTTACCATGGTAACCACTCATCAATGGGACCTTAGGAATATCAATGAATGAAAATCACTTTGCAATGGATTTTTACCGATTTACTCACTTTTGACAGCTTTGGGCATAGCTAGGTGTCTTATAGCAAGGAAATCTCAAAATCACTCTTTTCTGCCATTTTCCTAAAAACGGCATTTCGAAACTGGTGTTTTTACCCCAAAACTTACTATTCTGCCTAAATATATTGTACACAAAGGTAACTGAAATACTGCCTGGGTATCTCAGAATGGGTTTGCCATTGAAAGCACCCAAATATTTCTTATGAATCCTGAGATATGAATTTTTAAAGTTTTGTCACCAAAATACGTATTTTTCTCCCAAAATGGCTGTTTCCATGGCAACCGTTGAGAAAAAATTTGAATAAATGGAATCAAAACTTATATTGGTCATAATTTTAACTTTTTGATTTTTTTCTAGCTGTACATTCCCTTTTTTAAAAGAACAATTTCAAAAAACGTGATTTTACCAAAAAAAGCTTATTTTCCCACAAAAAAAGGTATAAAGCTACCACTTGGGAATGTCCATCATACTGAAAAATGTGCCCACGGTAATGTTCTTTCAAAAAAGTATAGTGAGCCTTTGTCCCTCAAAATGGTACCGGCATATGTATTGGCCCATGGACTATAATAGACGGAGTATGAAGTTGCCAGCAGAAGAGGAAGACATGACACAGAGTGGTCGTAAGTATGCGTATGGGTTCAAGATAATTAAAACATGATTATTATTTATCATTATTATTATTACTAGCATTTCTATAGCGCCATATCTCCGGGACCAGCCCGTTCATAGGCGCGTACACACATTATAAGACGTACATGGAAACAAATGTAAAAATATATATGTATAAAGATGCCGGTAAATGTAATAATTATTAAGATTTACAATATTGTATATATATAATGTGACCAACATACATGACATATTTGCACAAATATTAATATAATTAAGTAAGAGAATATACATTATGATATATAAAATTGTATTAAAAGATAAATAATAATAAATAAATTAGAATACATTATATAAATGAAATAAATTAATTGATTAAATACATATTCATAAAAAAGTGTCCTACAGCACAGTTCCTCAGTCGATGTACCCATGCTTAAATAGATACGTTTTAAGGCAAGTTTTAAATTTATCCAAAGTCTCTATTTGACGAACGTTTATTGGTAGAGCGTTCCAGAGCGTAGGTCCAGACACGAAGAAAGCTCGTCTGCCGTAGCCCTCTAAGTTGTAGCGCGGGACTACAAGCAGATGTAGATCAGCAGATCGGAGGTTGCGGGAGGGCGTGTACGGTATTATGAGATCTTGGATATACGCTGGAGCAAGACCATATAAAGCCGTGAAAACAAGGACCAACAGTTTGTACTGGATACGCCAGCGAACTGGAAGCCAATGCAGTTCGACCAGCACAGGTGTTATGTCTGGTGCTTTCGGTGTCTTGAAATTAGTCTTGCTGCCGAGTTCTGTACCAACTGCAATTTGTTCATAAGTGCCTCGGTGATGCCGTACAGGACCGCGTTACTGTAGTCCAGCCGCGATGTCACCAGGACGTGGACTAATGTCTTACATGCATCAGTAGTAAGACAATGTCTTATTTTTGAAATTTGCTTTGAGATGGTAGTACGCTGACTTGGACATCTGTGACACGTGTGACGACACTGTTAGTCCAGAGTCGATTGTAATCCTGATGTTGCGGATGGTCGGTGACGGAACAATGTTACATCCGCATACACTAACACACGAAACGTCATGCAGGTGTTTACGATTTGGTGCCGAGATGATAATAGCCTCGGTCTTGTTTTCGTTCAGCAGTAGATTGTGGTCTGACATCCACTGCTTCGCTTCTTCGATGCATCGCTCGATGCGGTCAACCGCAACAGCGGCTTCTCCATCCCGCGATCCACTCAAGTCAACATACAATTGGGCGTCATCTGCATAAAGATGGTATTGCAGCTTGTGCCTTCTGAAGATAGCACCCAATGGCAGAGTGTATATGGAGAAGAGAATTGGGCCCAGCACAGACCCCTGTGGGATGCCAGATTCGAGCAATGTTCTATTTGAGTTGTGGCCACTAATGCACACTAACTGAGTCCGGTTCGACAGGTATGACTCCAGCCATTTCAGTGCGATGCCTTCAATGCCTATGCTGCGCAGCTGGTTGATTAATATCGAGTGGTCAACAGTATCAAACGCCGCACTCATATCGAGCAGCACTGCCAGCACACCTTTCCTTTTGTCAAGGGAATGGAGATGGTCATTCTGAATGCACACCAGTGCTGTATCAGTGCTGTGATGTTGTCTGTACGCACTTTGGAAATTTACATCTTAGAGTATAATATGCTTTTATATTATACTTTGTTCTTATGGGTCTGTACTATGCGGTTTTTCTGTTGATGTATCAACATGAATTGAACAATTTTATCTGTCCGTTTGTGTCCTACGACCATTAGCTCTCTTGTGAACCTCCCAGACCACCTGGAAAGAATAAATCTCTCAGATTTTCGTTGATGACGAAAATCTTCCGGAAATGAAAGTAATCTCCCGTATTTATTTTATAAGGCTAAGAAATGGCGAATCATTGGCAACTTATGCCAGTGGGATTACCTATAATACGTCAATTTGTTCATGAATATAAATTGTATAATTAAACGACGATGACTTCATCGCGATCCCCCAACATTTGTTATGTTTGGGGGTCAACCCACGTCACGCTTAGGGGGACTGAGGTCCGTTCGCTACTGTTTATAACCCAAGCCCTTCTATAGAATACCGTATAATTATATATATTACTATAGAATTCTATAGAATTATGTAGGAAATCTATAAAATTCTATAGATTTTTGTTAAGGTTATAACACCATTTAATTCGATATGTAGTGTTTGGATTGAAGGACACGGCAGCGGACCTTTCGTTGGACTAGGAAGTTGTAAGTAAACAGCCCCTATATAATATTATGCTTAAAGCCTTTCTTAAAAACAGTTTAAAATGATAATTTAACTCAAAATGCAAGTTTAAAAACTGTGTTATATTTATGATGAAATAGAAGTAACCAGTAGGCCTGAACAGTGGAGATCGACTAGACTCGATACTCGGATGCCTTCATCACAAAACAGTTAAATCTTTGTAGCACGTGGATCGAACAGAAGAACGAGTAGATGACTATAGATCCTACGTAATACGTTTGTTTGCCTGGCATGCACGTTAACGACGTGACGTTAACGTCTACGTATTGCTACGATGTCGTCACAAGAATGTTTAATGTTAATCTTTAAAATATAAGTGTGCTTTGTATGGGTTGTGTTTCTATGCTTATATTTCTGCCCCAACAATAACTGTATTTAAAAATCATTTCTTAGAAAACATTTTAATGACGTCATAGTAGTTTTTTCTTTTGGATCTATAAAACGGCAAAACAAACGTGTTTCACGCGCGTGGCTGGGTGGGCACATGTGCATGATGTGGTGCGTACTGGACTCGATCCTCGGGCGACTTGACGGCAGCTTGACGCGGCAGGCACGTAGTATGTCCCGGGTATAGAGATAACACCCGGCCACCATTGTTTTCTTTAATCGTTATTTCAGATGATTACAGGCTTACTAAACACAACATGGTGGGCAGTATACCTTCAACATAGTTATTATAGTCTTAAGAACATTATATTAATTAATAAATAATTATATTTATAAATACAAAAACTAGGAACAGACTGCCTTGTTTTTTAATATCTGGGCGGTGAAGCTCTTACAGTGGATACTGTTTGCAAGGTCATTACAAGATTTTACGATAAAATTTATCATACTATTACCTTCAATGACACAATACTGCTTGTATGAAAACATACAACAATTCTGCAGTTATCAGCTGGATTACTAAACCTTTGCCTAACACACAACATAACTATCTACACTCTCTGCACAGGCCATGCATTGTTAGTTGTGCCAGTTCAAACAATATAACACACTGTTTTACCTCTCAAGAAATGTGTAGTTGGCACTACAAATAATTCAGTCAAACAGAGTAATCTCGCAAGGTGAAACAATGTGAAGGTTCGCATTCCAAGAGATTAGAGCATTGATCTATTAAAAGAACAAACCAAGTTTGGACGATTTATCACAAGTCCTGAAAAAAAAACCCAGATATTTGTTTCGAGTTTCCTACTATTGAAGATAAGAAAAATTTAGTGAGAGAGGAGGTAAGGGCCTATTTCTTGTGAAAGATAGCTGCTGAATAAAACAACTGAATATGGGAATAAAGCATGAGAACAAAAACATGTCATGGCAATATACATATATATCACTTGAAATATTTATTTAAGATATGGAAAAGCCAATGTAAAATAATTGTAGGAGATCTATACAAAAGTCAATAGTTGAAAAAATTTATTTACCCTGACAGCACAAGTACCTGGTAAACATGAAACAAGGGCATTCCTGCTAGTTAGGGTTAGATCATAGCATACATCAGCCAGACTACTGGACTGTATGGTTGTGACATAGATAGCATTGCCAGAAATATTATTTCTAAAACTTCACACACAAAAACAGGAATAATATCTCAATAAATAATAAATACTACAAACAAAATAATTATTTCACTGCAGTGCAATGCCACAAACACTCTCTGTGATTATCATGTATCAATACACTGTATCACAAATAAATTATTGCATCTTCATAACACATATATTTAATATGACCCTCTTTCAAGGTGTATGTAAACCGTAGATTGCATTCTGTTGTAAACACCAACATGCTGGCTTTGTGCAGTAGTATTGTACATTATCACCAGTGGTATCAATATGGCAAATTAAAAACATCATCATAATTTACATAAACACTAAATCAGCAGAAACCAATGTTTGGCAATAGATAAATACTCAGATCAATGCACACAGATCAATACACACATGTTAAGACAGAGTATTTAACGGTTCTGTATCTCAACACTTACATCACTGACATGTAATCACCAATAAATATATTTGTAATAATTGACCCTGTAAGTATAATCTAAAATAATAAATAACATTTTTTGATGTTGTGCAATCAAAGTCATGACTTGCAATTAATTGATTATTATTAATACAATGTTGTAATGATTTGTTGTAGGTTTGTAATAAAAAAAATATAATTGCAAAAAATTCTAAGAAACCATAATCTTAATTAAAGGTGGACAAATGCTCAACATAACCTGAAAATACACTGCCATCTCTACAGTGCTTAGGGAGCAGATCTATTTGATGGGAACTTGAAATACAACAAAATTGTCAAGAAACCGCATTTATGGCCTGACCACTTGGCAATCACTCAGATATCACACAGTCATAACTAAATAGTAACTAAATTGTGGAAAATACTCTCACAACATATAAGCAACAATCCTTCACGTTGGGTAATGAGATCTAAAAAATATTCTGATGTCTCTCATATTACATACAAATGCAAACATCACAAGTTGTACGCAACAAAGTTGCTGGGAAATATTTGCTAGTAGTTATCGCAGCTGTAGATACAATTATCTGAGATCACAGAATATGTTACCAACGTCGGTCAAGTTGGGGGAAATGGTTTCCACGGTGCACAGGTTTTCTTGTGAGAATTCTGCTATTGATGTATTGTTTATCACATTATGTTTTTGCGTGAATTAAGTACCTTCCAGAACAACTTGGCAGACACATGAATATCAATGATATCACTGCAATAATTACTAGTTGTCATAGCTTAAATTTATGGCACAACTTACAGTTCCTAGTAGTAGTATACACAACACATTTATTCTCTTAATCCGTCCAACAACATATAATTACCTAAATCACTAGAACTGTAGGGTTTCTGCAGACATTTCCCCAATGTTTTTGTAAACAAGCCTGACCTATATCTTCTACGTACAACATATTTATACGTAGTACGAGACACCCAATACACGATTCAGACTAGGATGGTTGGCAGGTGAATTGGTGTACAAGCGGAAGACCGCACTAGATCCTCGAGCAGTGTTTCTACAAGCACCCACCAGAGGTGGGCGTGTCGTCTGTATGGCTGACCACCAGGAGATTTCAGGTGTTTTTGCGACTGACCACAACTGGAGGTTTTATTTGTCACGGCCCAGTTTTTTCCTGATGAGTCTGGCGACTATTGTTGCTGGCCGCTGGTCCCACGCCTTGAGAGTGTCATGGGGGGTGGACACCTGGTCCCCTTGTAAACGGTCCAGAATGGTCACACACACCACCGCGCCTGCAACATGGAAACTACTCATATACTATTTTATTATTAATTGACTGTGTCAGTTATTAATCAAATACTCCCATTTTCTACACACAAGTGAGCTCGACGTGCAGAGAATTGGAGAACAGTTGGCAAAGAAAGCAGATGGCCGGAGAGTGGAAGAGAAAAGGAGATGAGGATGACCTAGACTGAGATGGGAGGATTGTGTAGACAGAGATTTGGTAGGATTGGGAGAGGTTGGGAGAGGAATGGAGAACGAGACGGAAAGATAGAGAGGAATGGAGACGGTTGGTGGAGAGAGCAGTGCAAGATCAGTGAGGGAAAAAAGATACTAGATATAGGTATTGAGGATCAGAATCACCACTGACGGACAGAGAAACAAGAGGAAATTAACAACAACGTATATGGCAGATTAATAGCGTTATCAGTTTCCCACCCACACTGCCGCATGATGCATAGTCAGGATCAGTATTGGCCAAGTTCAAGCCATATTAGGCATTAGATTATGACATTTGCATAATTGCAAACGCCATCACACATGGCTAATAATCACAAGAACATCTAGACCCACATCACATCATTACCAGTTCAAACTGTCGAAGGTCGGTCAGGGAGTGAATTCAATGCCCACTGACACTCATGATAGTGTATGCAAAATGTTAAACTAATAAAAAATTATGAATTGATCAAATTGTCTTTGTATTGACCTTTTAAGTAGCCGTATTGGCCCTCAGCCTGCCACCTCGGGCCATTACGGCTAACCTCAAGCCAATACGAAGATAATATGTGTACGACCAGTCAATGACATACAACACTACATGATGGTCAATAACTGCATGGAAGAACAGGGAACTTAAAGCTCCTTCCAAGTTGCCATGGAAACGTACCTTTAATGTTGGCATGGTGACACATGGCAGCGAAGCAGAGCGACTCCATCTCAATATTGCATACCCCCTCCTGGTGCGCCCTCTGGAGGAAGCTGATCTTGTCTTTCTCGGTGTAGTCACAGAACGCTCCATCCAGTCGCGCTTGACCTTCACACACACACATACAAGGTCAGTAGAAATATTAATTGTATTCTTTGTCTAAATAAGGTATATCAGGGTTGAAAAAAATCTGTTTTGCTTTAACAGATTCACAAACTTTATTGTCCGTTTAAAACACTGCATGCATTAAAAACGGAAATCTTCCTGATAGGTGCACACTGTAGTAACAGCAACAAAACATAATAAAACATTATAACTTTGGAGTTAATACGGAATATATCCTAGTCGTCCAAAAAATATGTACATTGAATACAGGTAATCCAACCGAAACTGCACATCTTTACAGCGGAACCTCATTTTATAGGCACCTCAGTAATACAGCCACCTCGCAATTAAGGCCACCCTAGGATAGTCCTGCATACATGATATTAGTCTCGTTAATACGGTCACCTCACTATACAGGTCACTTTTGTCCAGTCCCAAGGGTGACCTTAACAGGAACGTTCCAGTATATGAGAAAAGAAGCTGTGTGGTTGGATGTTACCTTCATAGAAGTCGAGGGTGCACATTGTCTTGCCGCGGACAGTCTTGAAGCTGTCATCTTCCTGGGAACAAGACATCAAGTTGTCCACTAGTTCCTTGTCCAAGTAAGAAGGGCGTTTGACCACATTGCCAAGAATTGCCTGAAACAATTCAACATCATTGAAGACAATCAAAATAATTACTGTGATTCAAGGCATAATCTGATGTCGTCTCAGGTATATGAAATAACCATTAAATGTAATTTACATCAGACAACAAGAAATAAACTTACTTTGGAGCAATTGTTGAAACATGATGCGACGTTTCGACCCATCCTCGCATGCCAGGGGTCGCTGCTGATGATTACGTCAGTACCAGCCAGCAGCACCCCCTGGCTGATTGCTTTGCGAAACTCTGAATTTAAGCTCAGCCTATGAAATCGCTCACTAGATCAGTAGATCTAGGCAGGTCAGGTGGTCATAATAAAACTAATTTCAACCAACTGTGGCTCGTGTTACATGCAATGTTTAGGAAGTAGAAGCAACTATTCGAATACACAATACCACCTCGGCTGCTCGTGCTAATGGGCGAACGGATCATTATATATTGGGATTCCCAGAAGTCGTTTATCCGTCTTCAAATTGTGGCGGGTATTTGCACTGTTTTCACGGGTGATGCAGTCGCGACTGGCGAAGTCAATTACTAGTTTAACTCGGCTAACTTCCACACTTCGCGTAGGGGATCGGCCAGGGCTAGTTTTGCATGGCAAACAACCCTGGCTTGCGAGGATGTTTCAGCCCAACTACAGCGGATCTTTTCACGCACCAATGTCATGTGATGCAGCTCAGATTCTGCCTTGGTTGAAACGTTGCATATATTTCACCGACTGCTCCAAAGTCCATAATCAATTAGTTCAATCCACAGATCAATTCTTTAAAATATAAACAGGGGTTGTTGACGAAACATTTGGCGTCTGAGAGGCAAATCGATTAGGATGAATTAGAATTGAATATTAAAGTGAATGTAGGTGTGCACCTAGAACTACATACCATCTCCAGATAGGGTTTGAAGAGTCCATCGACTGTGGAATCAGACACAACTACAGACCCTGGAGGCAAGCCTGAAATACCCACACCATTCCATCAGACCAGGAAACAAACAGGTAGATACACAGTCGCAACCTATTATTAGTTACAATAATAAACAATTATTTTACACCCTTGAATGGATTGATGATCTGGTTTCTTGTTTTTTATAAATAGACATATTCACCTCTAAAGAATTTTTTTTTTCGATTTTTTTTCAAAAAAAATAAAAATATTTAAAACAAGTTTCTTGAGAGGATACAAGTACAGATGTATATCACATACGACATCTGAACAACACAATGCATTCATGAAACAACATTGATGTTCAAAACACCACATATAACACTCGGAACAAATACAGTTTCATCATAAATTAGCACAACAAATTTTCCACAGAATTTGCAATGTTTTACACAGTGCGATATAACCATGCCTGTAGGTGTTTTCAACAAGTGAACATTTTATTTGACCAATATATATACCGTATTACAGATAGTGCAAATGTAAATGGGACTAAATGGTCAGGAAGCTCCCATTAAGGCATTAAAATGATGTTATCATGACAGCCTGAGTAACAATTATAGGGTAATAATATAAAACGCCAGTTAAGAATAGCTGTGCATCGCATCCTGGACTGGGTTAGTCCAGGATTCGATGCACACAGCACACTCCACAGTGACAAGCAAGCATAGGTTAGTAACTGCTGTCAATACTGAGATTTAATGCCAATGGATACTGGATTTTAAATTAGCATGGTAGGTCTATTTAAAAAATACAATAGACTACATTCTAAAATAATTATTGATTGTATGGTTGTAAAAAAATGCGGCTTAACAACACTAGAGACCAGGAGATTGAGAGGAGATCAAATAGAAGTTTTTAAAATAATGAATGGTTATGAAAATATTGATAGAAATATTTTTTTCTCAGTTAAGAAAGACAGAAGGACTAGAGGACATGAAGTTACATTAGCAAAGGAGCAGAGTAGATTAGATATAAGAAAGTTCTCATTTTCACAAAGGACTGTAAATGAATGAAAAAGATTATCTGCTGATTGTGTGGGTGCTAGTAACGTGAATATGTTTAAAAATAAAATCGACACATACCACAGAAGGGTGGGATACACATAGATAAAAGGGTCGGACTCTCAATAAGCCAAAGGGCTTCCTTGTCCACCTGCCACCTAGAGTTAATTCTCTGGGTGGCAATCTTGTTAAATCTTGTAATATAATTTTAAGTCACGTAAAGCATTTGAGAGCAATGATCACACACTATGCAAGTACTGTAATTCTACATGAAGTTTTATTGTTATTTATTAAACGTGTATAGAATAAAATGTCCGCAGTTAAGCTAATGGCAAGTCATGGAGGGGTTTGCTGTTAGGCATTGATGTCTGTCGTCTCTAAATCAGCAGCATTACACATTTTTGTTGACCTGTTTTTTTAAACAAATTCATAAAAAAATTACTGTGTGTCTTTTTGAGATGTAATGCACAAAAAATAATTTCATGTATAAATCTAAAATATTTTGTAAAAACTATGTTGATATTTTTAAATGCTAGCCATCAATGACCCGGAATGTGCTTGTAAACAACTGTCTAGGATAAGCATTAATTTTTTTATTTACTTCGTAACATTAGCGACAGGTTTCAAAGCAACTAAAACATTCGCAGACAGGTGTATGGTTAGGGTGTACACAAGCCAGGCAAAGCAAAATAAGTAACAAGTATGGTACAACGTCCATGCACGAATGAGATGACAACTCAAAGCAAGGGAACAACATGTAACTTCAAAATAAAAACAAGATAATGGTAATAGGCACACACATCTTCATAACCAAAGCTTTCAAGTTATCAGCAGGATCTTCATACCTGACAATGTACACCCAGAAAGCATCAAACCAATTATATATCTTTTTATTTGTGTGAGTATTTAAATATTTGCTGCGGGACTAGCATGGTGTAGTGGCGAGTGTCTTGTAAGGAAGGCAATCCTCACCTATTCCACCGCAAGTACCGAGGCGCATGATCAAGACATCGTGCGTTGCTTCAGCATACTGTAAGATTTTCAGGACCTCATGAAGAACAATGGAACATGACCCATTGCCAATGCCATGCTGAAGAACAGAGAGAACACTTGAAAGGATCTCTAAAATGCCCTCCCCCCGTGGTCCCACCCATGGGCTGCCAATCGTTACCAATAGCTTCATCTGAAATGTACGGTGTGCCACCCTGGGTGATGGTTTGGGATAACTTACGGATAATTACTGTATAGTTTCCATTACTGGTGCTCTGCCTAATAGATGCGCACCCAAAGTGAAACCACATCACAGAAGAGAAACCAGGCATGCAAACAGATTTTCAGTGGTAAACATATGCCTTATAAACATATGCCTTATAAACATATGCCTGTAAAACTGACAGTAATGTCATACTTGAGGATACTTTCTAGAAAAGTTTGTTGTACATTCAACCATACAATAGCACCACGTTTCTGTCGCTGGCAAGCAGCTTTCACTTCACTTCGAATCCTTCTTGCTTGTTAGTGGAATTGCACTATTGTCTCATGGAAAAGTTTGGTGGATTATCAGCGCTGATTCAGCACAGACCGAGGACATCCTGTAGTGTCCTCTGGTGGCTAGTGTGATGATTGTTTGCTTAGCCATGCTGACATATCCGATATATATATATATATATATCGATTATTATGTATCTATGTTAAATAGCAGTATGAGTTAATGGTGGAGAAGGCGTAGTATTCTCTTCCACCATTATCTCATACTATTAAAAAGTATGGGCTGTCGCCTTGTCATCATTCATGCAGCATGTCTAGCATCTCAGACCACACCCCTTCAGACCATGCCCCTTCAGACCATGCCCCTCCAGGCTATGCCTCTCCAGGCCATGCCCCTTCAGGCCATGCCTCCAACTACCCAGTAAACAGCTCTGGCCGAGTCTCTGTCATGACATTGGAAATACATCCAAACAACATGATGAATGCTCTAAACAAAACAGCCGGTGTTTTCTGAGGACGCATTTTCCCCATATATACATTGTACAATGTATGCACAAATTATATATATATTCTAATAATAATAATAGTCATAGTGCCAGCAATACAGTGGACACTTTTAAATGTAGACTGGGCAGACACATATAAAGTTTGTGCAGTGTTGTTGCGCAGTGCACCCCCCACATTGGTGTAATGACCTTAGGGTTTATATCAATTAAGACATAGACGGGTTTCTTAAATCGTAGCTTCCTGAAATAGGTTTCTTCCTCAACAGTTATTCATTTTATAAGGTAAACACTTACAAACAGTCCGAGACTCTGAGGCTCCCACCTCTCTTTCTCTCTAACAATATGTTAAAATAAAATAATATTGATCATAATTGAGAATGCTTACCATTTATAAGATATTCATTCAAGTCTCACCTCATTTTGCCCATTCATAATTTTTATGACAAATTTTGACAAAATATTATATAACAGCTGTTCATCTAATGCTTATAATAAACATATGCTACTAATACTTATCAACTTAAATACAGCAAGAACGGGAACTAGCGGTAGAGAACAGGAGAGGGTGTACATAGAGTAGAAATCATAGTCCTAGAATAAACATCAAATAACCGATAAGAAATGGGCAACGCAAGAGAGTAGCAGCTACTGTGCTATATTAAAGTGCACAATGTGGTAAAACCGTTGCATACAAGTCAGGAAAACAGCAGCACACAGATGGCACTGCTAATTTAATCTGAAAAATATGATTTTGGTAATTATGCAAAATTTCCAGTAGCACATTGTTCCCAAATAAAACAATATTAGGTAGTTCATTTAACATATTTTACAGTTATTCTGAAAAATGCCAACTTCCGTCAGTGTCGATACGACAGTTGGAAAAATAATCAAACATGACAAAAGAGCCCTGATGTTGCTTGGCAACAAATGCACAGATTTACAACATCTCAGCAATAAAACACAAAAAGCAGCAAGCATGACATCTGGTGAGCAAACACGGAGACACTGGTGCATGTGACGTTGGGCGTGTTCATTATGCTGTCTACTGGCGACATACCTAGACCACCGCATGTCCCAATGCGGAAGAAGAGAACACCAATACATTGGGCATGGTGGATCAATTTGATGATTTCGTGGAGAACGATCTGTATTGAAGGAATTCCCATTCCATGCTGCAACATATGTATCATGCTAGCTATGACAACACACAGCCTATTAAAGCAGGGCTGCCCTGAAATGGGTGGTTCATTGCAGAGTTACAAATCCAAACCTATAAATTAGACAAGAGTCGGTGACTCAGTATACTAAGTATCAGTAATAATATCTTAGTTGTTTTGTTGGAATAATCCATGACGATAAATACAGTTAACACATCTATCACTATCAGGAAAATATCTTGTTGTGCTGACAGAAAGGAAATGTTACCAAAATTATAATGACCCTGAAATGTTTAGCCTATTCTCCAATTTCTATCCATGTGTCTCATAAACAGGATCCTATTAAATCTCGCACAAGTGTGCATAGGTGTGTTTGTGTGTCAGTCTGTGTGACATAATATGAATTGTTTTTATTTCAGAAGGCATCTCTGATGGATTAATCGTTATCCAGACTATTTCCAACTCAGGTCTGTTTAGTTTGGTCTATTATTTAGTTAGGATTTTATCTCGGGAAAAGCATACAATTCCCCACGTTGACGACCATTGTGTCTGTTCTTCCGGTCAACGTCAAACTCGACTGTGGTCTTTTTTTTCTCTTTGTATATTCCACTTCAAGAGCATTTGTTCTCTTCACTGGCTCTTCCTTTTCCATTCCCTCCACATATTCAGCCCACTTTAGTTGACTCCTCACCTCTCGAAACTCTTTCCTAGCAAATTTCTTCCACGGTGCCTTCATTCTTTGCTTATCCATTCTCTTCTCACCCAAGTAAAGGTAAGTTCCCATGTAGTGCAGTAGCCAGTCTTTAGGTTTGCTGATGGCACTTTACACTTTACTCCAAACCTCATCTCAGCTTCCGGGAAGCATTCAGCCATGTTGCAATTAATGCGTGAAGACTATTCGTAGACAAATATCCACCAGTCTGTAGCCAGATACTCATTCACACAGCTGATTAAACTGGAGCAATGCAGAGTGAACACAACCGCCTTCATCCGGTGGCCTTCATCTTCCTTGGCTGGTTGTCACGTAGCAGAATCAATTCCTGCATATCGTCATGGTGATACTAGTTAGGCTGACAAAACACATCAGGTTGGAACATGCCACGCCTGACTCGGTGCTCAAGAGGCTGCACTAACACAGCCGTTGCTAGTTGTCCACACTTGTTATAAAGTGTCAACAATTCAAAGTACAGGGTCCTGTACAGTAAATTCAAACAAACAAAAATCTATTCATGCACAGTGTGAGCAATGTGTAGACAGAAACACCTTTGGAACTTCCAAGTTTGCATTCTGATTGAGGAGTAATGTTATGTTATGTAGGAACTCACTTCTTATCCCCTGTGTGTGTGTGTGTGTGTGTGTGTGTGTGTGTGTGTGTGTGTGTGTGTGTGTGTGTGTGTGTGTGTGTGTGTGTGTTGTACGTGTTTATATTCATGCTTGTATGCATATGTACAAAGAGAGCTTTGTGAGTTTGTTCTTTTCAAAAACAATAATACATTTCTCATTTGTAGTAAAAGCTGATCTGACACACAGTTGTTTGCCGCTACAATGACACAAATGACAGGTGACAATAAAAATGACACTTACGCTGACAATGAGGACAGGTCCAACCTTGAAGAGGACATAGCGGTCAGTCTTGCCGGCGATGTTGGTCAGTGTTTGACCAGTAGGAAGGACACAGCCTATCTGCTCCAGCATGTAGTAGGCAAAGAGCTCCATACGGCGAGGACTGCCCCCTAGCACCACAAACTGTAACCACATGTATCACAATACAGTACTGCCCCCTAGCACCACAAACTGTAACCACATGTATCACAATACAGTACTGCCCCCTAGCACCACAAATTGTAACCACATGTATCACAATACAGGACTGCCCCCCTAGCACCACAAATTGTAACCACATGTATCACAATACAGGACTGCCCCCCTAGCACCACAAATTGTAACCACATGTATCACAATACAGTACTGCCCCCTAGCACCACAAACTGTAACCACATCTATCACAATACAGGACTGCCCCCCTAGCACCACAAATTGTAACCACATGTATCACAATACAGGTCTGCCCCCTAGCACCACAAACTATAACCATATCAGGGTTGGCACGTTTCTGCCCTCACTGTAGAAACCGTGCAGCAGAAATTGTTTCTGCCCGTGCGGCATAAATACCTTTCTCCCGTAGTTTCTGCCCTCAGAGAAAAAACTCCTAAAATAGTCATATTTTATAGAGACAGCTAGAAAGTGTTGTAAGCTCCACCAGCCACTCAAACAATAACAAGCTCTAGCAGCTAGCAAACTCTAGCAGCTAGCAAGCTCTAGCAGCCAGCCTAGTTAGTTGGATGTATAGCAGTGACCAGGTGCTTCAAAACCAGGCTTTCCACTGACCAGAAGATGACCAGGTGATAATTTATTTTAATTGCCAGCCAACATCTAGGTTGGTAATAAAACTGGGGTGCACAGGGACTGAGAGAGAGAGAGCAGGGATAAGATCAATACAGAACAAAGGAATGCTGCAGCCCATGTGTTGTCAGGTGACAAGTCCTGTACACATGCTACATGGGCACAACAAAATGCACACAAATGAATGCAAGTTGTGGGATTTTGGCCCTAGAGATTATGTCTGGTTACTGTGCACACTAGATCTGTGACTATTCCAAGGTAGTAAGCATACATCCAACACAATACTCATATCCACTGTATTAAAACCAGGAAATCACTAGGGAAATGTGAGAACTGCAAGATAGAGACAAAAATATGTTATTATACAAATGTACTTGTACTCATGTGTATGTACTCGTACTTTTACTTAGATTGCACATAGACAGGTACAGAAAGATATAGTAATACTAATATTACTATTACTAATACTGACAACATATTCTACAAAACAGTCGCACTTCCCTATCAATGACATGTATTCCCCAGTTGTTGCCATTTCTGCCAGGCAGAAACTGTTTCTGCCTGGCAGAAATACCTTTCTCCCCAATTTCTGCCATGGGCACGGCTTTCTGCCCGGCAGAAAACCAACCCTGAACCATATGTATCAAACCAAAATCAAATAAATTTATTTTGCAACAACAACAACAACATAACAGTAGACGTACACAAAACAACCTTTTAAAAAATTTAAGTTGTGTTGCATGGTGGTCACATGGCATATTATATGCCGTCTTCATGTGACCCCATAACCATATATCTCGAATTATATTTACACATACGTATACAATGATTATCACGAGTGTATGATATCTTCTGTATGACAATAGACTGGGGATGCGATGGAGAAGGAAACGAATTAGTGTAGGAAATTACTGTTAGAAAACAATAATAAGAAATTTGTGCGGATCCAAACATAGATATAATCACAAATCACAATACATTACTGCCCCCTAGCATCACAAACTGTAACCACATGTATAACAATACATTACTGCCCCCTAGCATCACAAACTGTAACCACATGTATCACAATACAGGACTGCCCCCTAGCACCACAAACTGTAACAACATGTATCACAATACAGGACTGCCCCCTAGCACCACAATCTGTAACCACATGTATCACAATACAGGACTGCCCCCTAGCACCACAAACTGTAACAACATGTATCACAATACAGGACTGCCCCCTAGCACAGCAAACTGTAACCACATGTATCACAATACAGGACTGCCCCTTAGCACAGCAAACTGTAACCACATGTATCACAATACAGGACTGCCCCCTAGCACCACAAACTGTAACAACATGTATCACAATACAGGACTGCCCCCTAGCATCACAAACTGTAACAACATGTATCACAATACAGGACTGCCCCCTAGCATCACAAACTGTAACAACATGTATCACAATACAGGACTGCCCCCTAGCACCGCAATCTGTAACCACATGTATCACAATACAGGACTGCCCCCTAGCACCACAAACTGTAACAACATGTATCACAATACAGGACTGCCCCCTAGCACCGCAATCTGTAACCACATGTATCACAATACAGGACTGCCCCCTAGCACCACAAACTGTACCAACATGTATCACAATACAGGACTGTCCCCTAGCACTGCAAACTGTAACAACATGTATCACAATACAGGACTGCCCCCTAGCACCACAAACTAACAACATGTATCACAATACAGGACTGCCCCCTAGCACCACAAACAGTTAAATGTAACCAAACATATCACAATATAGGACTGTCCCCTCATAAGAATGTTAGTGCCCAGGTAAGTACAAGTGCCCAGGTAAGTACTATGTTCTGTATGTGTGTCTTCTATGACTGTTTCAAGTTATGTAATCTATAGAATGTCTCCACATGAACCTTCATACAGTACAAAGACTTCATAAATCCAAACCAAGCTCTTCAATAGACATATTTGTGGTGAATACTTTAACAAGATTGCCAGCGAATGCAATAAATAAAAAGAAAGAAACCATTGACCTATTGAGGGACCAGTAATGTTACCCGTGTGTAGAGATAAATCAGATCAGATAATTGCCAAATTTGTTTTTAAACATACATGCTGCTACACAATCATGATAATATGTTCTAGTGACACTAGTCATTTCCTATTGTGTTGCAAAATCCCATGAAAGACATTGAGATAATCCACAATGTAGTTTGTACAATAACCAGTCTAAGAAAGATGCCTACTGACACAAACATTTTCAAGTCACAACTGAATAAGACATTGAGTCATGTTTGTACATGCATGAATGCGATATAATCAATGTCATTAGCAAATGTTATTAATAAACTGTACATCATATTCCTTTACCATTTATACCAATGCAAGCAAAGTAGCAAAATGTGACACCTATTACCATAACTAATAGATTTGTTCTTTATCAATATGACGTACTAGTCATGGGACTAGACAAACTGTATAGCCCCATGACACCAGTTGCTGTGACAATAAACACACTACCGTAGGAATTTTATTTCAGTGAGATGACATTTATATGAGTGGAAGCACAGCACAGCACCAGTGACTTAGCATAAAGTGCTACTGGTGTTATTTAAATAATTAATTTTTACAATTAATGTGTAGCGTACACAATAACAGTACTACCTGTACACAGAGGGCATGAATTTCAGAATATAACGTTAGATATTTTATTAACACTGAAAAAACGCACTACCTAAACAACCTTAATCCAAGGTTCAAAATTAAATGAACTACGGATGAAAACAGAGGTTTTTATTATTTTGCCATCTGCCCTTCCCAAAGTCTTCTTTTAGAGCAGCTGCAACAAGAGGGTCGTAGAAGATTCATACTTGTGGTTGGACGTTATTAGTAGTCATGTTATTATATCTGTCTGCTTCAAAACAGATTATTCACTGTAATTAACTTGGTGGTGTGTTTCAATGTTAACCCGTAATATCTATAAATAAAGTGGCTGGGGTGTTGGAACTTGTTACTCATAAATATGACAATCAGTGTGCAGTGAGAACTTGTTACTCATACTCACTGTGAAGTAAGAACTTATTACTCGTAATCATTGTGAAGTAAGAATTTGTTAGTAAGGATTTGTTAATCGTACACATTGTACAATTTAAGAATGTGTTGCTTCAGTTATGTAAGTCAACACTAGTACCGGTAGTTGCTTTTTATTTAGGAAGCCAATGTCGACCGGTACATATGCTGAAAATTAATTGAACACTAAGATTATTAGCTGTGTCGAATATTCAATCGTATATATAAAAATTCCAAAAAATGGTTAGGTGTTTTCCAACAAGCAGGGATTCCTTTGGAGCATGGAAACACGTCAATGATGAGTTGTACGCTGGAATGCTGCATACTTTTTTGCCACATGTGCCCAAAAGACGCATACAAAAAACGTATCTAAAAAATCTGAGAAAATTGAGGGGTGCTTGTCTATAATCCGGGCCCACCTTGATTCTGCTATTATTAACTATTGTTTTGCCTAGATTTTGTACTTCGATGCGATAATTTTAATTCCTCATCATCCCAGGCATATTTACGCTATAACTAAGCCACTTAGGCTTAGCGCATTTTGAGGCCCAAATAGCGCTCTTGTTTGCTCCAGTTTGCACCTGAACACAGGCAACAGTCGCACGGACAATAAACAGAACAATGGCCTGAATGGAGTTATTTAAATTGCATCTTACTTTGATGACTGGACACTGAGAACAGTCTATTCAATACCCTTGTGCCTTGCCTATCATTGATATTGTTCGTAAGCTTTAGTCGAGCACCATGAACAGCATTTGTTACCACCGACACCATAATTATTATCACCCATCATCAACTTACAACTCTTGCGGAAGAAAGTGTATCTTACTGAGTGAGTTACTGTATAGTAAAATTTAATTGGGCTTATTTAATTGGGTGATTTTCCCACAACTTAATTTCCTCTCAAAAGACTGCACCTATGCAATCTCAACTGCACTGATGAAATCTCAACCAGACTGAGTGAGGCTACACCATATATCAATTCATTGGTGTATCAATAAGTTTTTAAATGTTTATGGGGCTTTGAATATTTTAGTTGGTGTTCTCTCATATGTGAATCATTGTCACTCAATGTCACAAACTGCTGCATTGTATTTCTGTTAGAATCTCCTTATCCTTGGAGCATTAGACTGTAGTAGCATGACAAGTCCACAACAAATGGGGCACACCTACCCAGGATGTATTTAGTTTTGTAATGTTACAGATTTTGAAAAAAACCTGAAAATTTCTGAGCACTTTGATATTGATGGTTATAAATATATTTTGTACCCATGTCACACAGGCAGTCTTGAATAGAATTCAAAACAAGTTAAATAATAACATGATTACATGCCTAATATTAAAAATATGTAATGTTCACATTTACCAGGTTATTTATGCGACCATGCCATCATACAAATTAATTACATTTTATTGAACCGGTTTGGGGCACATAAATTTGGAAAATGCACCTAGTTCTATCGCCGATGTTCCTGAAGGGCACATGCATGTCTTTTTCCAGATCGATCCCTGCAACATGCACAAGGCCAATTTGTTAGGTGTGGTTGGTAAACTGATCTTCACACTCACTTCCTGATGCCATCAGCCAGCTCCCGTTATGGGGATGAAACGGGACATGGATGCACACTCCTTCCCTACTGGTACAGGGCCTAACCACAGACATGACCCTACATTACCTCCTCATGGGATACCTGAGTAACTAGGTACACAATGTCCCAAGGCTAACATGCCAGGGATCTAGGAGAAAGAACACTCTATTTCCACACCTGGACACAACAAGTTCAGCAGCAGTTGTAGTGGGCAGTTGGGTCTCAGACGATATTTGGTGGTGGCCACTTGACCATTGCTGCAATGCTTTTAAAAGCAAATAAAAAAATGGTTTACAGCCAGCCAGATTACTTGCCTTTAATAGTGCCAATATAACAATCTATCAAAATCAATACTAAAGTTCTGACCTTGGCCTCAAGTTTGCCAAATTTAAGGTCTGCTATCATTAAAAAGTGCTTTCAAGGCTTTCCTTGGACTGCTTTCTGGGGCACTTGTGGAAAAACACCCAACACTGATGTGTCTAAAGTTTAATTTTTGGTGAGGGTCACTTTTAACAACCCATAACTCAATATTTTTTTATAACTGTAAATGACTTATAAAGATGACATTCATATCAATATAAAGTTTAATTTTTGGTGAGGGTCACTTTAACAACCCATAACTCAGTATTTTTTATAACTGTAAATGACTTATAAGGATGACAGTCATATCAATATAAGCTGAAATTCATTATGTCCATACATGTACCTCCACAATGTTAAATGTACCTCCACAATGCTAGTTGTGTACTTTGTGGTCCAAACCAACGTTGTGTTGTTTTAAAAGGTATTTTTTATTTTAATACTTGTAGTTGAAAATTGTAAAGAAGCATTGCCACCATCTAAATGTAACAGTACTTTTTTGTCCTGTCCATGATTATATAGGTGATTCAGTATATACTATATTTAAAAAAAATCACAATACAAAAAAGTGAGCCATTAAGTTATTACTATAACAACAAAGTGCAACCACTACCAAATGTTTCTACGATTAATTACCTTAATGTCCCCAAACATGGCCTTGAGATTGTGTGTCTTCGTGCTGAGTGCGAGATGATACAAGATGTCTTCCTCCATCTTCTCAATATGTGGGTTTGGCAGCTTCAGCGGCATCTTGCTACAAGGAGAAGAGGACTACGACATCACACACGCTTATCCATTCTCTGCATGTATCTGTTTTATGGAAATGTAATGACAAAAAATAATCATTTGGACAAATACTGAACATCCCATGAAAGTTTCATTATGATTTTCATAATTCATCATTGAACTCTCAAGGTCACACAGTCAGTCATACAGTTTGTTATAAATGTATGTTTAAACTATATTTACATGATACGAGCCTCTCAAAATCAATAAATGTCGGCAACGCTTACATATTACCGACAACGCTTTCCAGTTTACGCTGGTTGTAATCGTAAAAGCTGCGCATGAATTAACCTTTACTCAGCCTCAGGCCGTCTCTACCCATTATTTCAGCCTCAGGCTCAGTCTCGCTGAAGTTTGTCCACGAATACGATCCACGGGTTAATGGGTCAACGCAGCAGCATTCTCGGCCTGGAAAATTCCATCCCGAGGTCGATAATACGACGTCGGTCTGTCTCAGTCGGAGTCTGCGTGTTATGACAGGATTACCGTTACGATAATCCCTACGCGATAATCCCTGCTGTCCTACTACACTACCCCTTACCTGTTGTCCACGTTCGTTGGTCCGTTCATTATTATTTAGTGTCGTCTGCGATTGTCTTTTATATGTTCTTGCTGAGTATCGTTGCCAGAGCTGTATTGTAAATGAAGTGCTGTGTTCGACTCACGCCGCTAAATAACAGGATAGAGCGGTCCGAATCTATTTACAGCCCCGCCCACTCATTCGCCAACCAGGATATGCGGCGTCAGAAGGACCAGGGAACGGCGCGCTTCCACGGTGCTTCCATGAATTGCTTATCACCTCGCTATACTCGGACAGGGGGTCATGTTCTAGTTAAACTTCCTGTTCGTTGCACGAAGAAAACTGCAGTGTATTTCTGAGAAATGATTTTTTTAAACAAAATTCACATGCTGTGACATAAGTGCATTTTGAGTAGGGAGATTTTCATGTGTGATTGTAGAAGGTGTTTGTTGCAATATGTTATATTGTTTAGTTAGTCGCTAGGCAGCGCCACGGTAACGGCATAGTAGGGAAAATAATGGAAGGCATAGTTAGAGATACCATCACTAAACATTTGAAAGATAATGACCTGTTGAGCGACAAACAATTTGGATTCATCAAAGGGCGGTCTACAGTTCTCCAATTACTTAAAGTACTCGATTCATGGACTGAGACACTAGATAACGGTGGATGTATTGATGTAGTATATTGTGATTTTATGAAAGCATTTGACAAAGTCCCACATCTACGACTTATAGAGAAACTCCAGAGCTATGGAATTCAAGGAAATATTCTAAGCTGGGTTGCAGCTCTATTGGCCCACAGAACACAACGTGTAAGGGTCAATAATTCTTTTTCAAATTGGCATGATGTCATCAGCGGCATACCACAAGGATCGGTGATTGGTCCCTTACTTTTTGTTATATTTATTAATGATTTACCGGATGTTATAAAGAGCTCCGAAATATTCCTGTTTGCGGATGATATGAAACTCTTCCATCCAATTTACACCACTGAAGATTGCACAAAGCTTCAACAAGATCTTACCCATGCAGAACATTGGACATACGAATCTCTTTTAAAGTTCCACCCAGACAAATGCAGCCATATGAGAGTAGGATCATCAACAATAAGAAACGACAGCTACACACTGGGACCTAATCATATAACGCTGGCAAGTACGGATAAGGTGAAGGATATTGGCGTCACTTTTGACTCATCACTAAACTTTGAGGCACATATGTCGGAAAAAATTAATAAAGCCAATTCAATGATGGGGATAATTCGTCGCACTTTTGATTACATGGATGAACAATGTTTTTCTACTGTTTTTAAATCTCTCGTCCGCCCACATATTGAATATGCAAATCAAGTATGGGCTCCATTCTTAATGAAACACATTACAGCTCTTGAAAATGTTCAGCGTAGAGCAACCAAATTAATTCCAGGCTTTAAAGATCTTGAATACAATGAACGTCTGCAAAGACTAAAATTACCAACTCTGTCATATCGTCGCCTCAGAGGAGAAATGATTGAAATGTATAGGATTTTAACAGACAAATATGATACAGCTGTGACATCGAACTTTATAACTTTGAGGGATACTGAATCATGTACGCGAGGACATCACCTAAAAATATTCAAAGGACGTTGTCGGTTAAACATTAAAAAAAATTCATTTATACACCGATGCACGGACGTATGGAACAGCCTCCCACAGTCTGTGGTAGAGGCTCCATCAGTTCAGTCCTTCGAGGGAAAATTAGACAAATTATGGAAAAACCACCCAATTAAGCTCGATTACACAGCCCCACCCCTATTATGGAACAACTCGTCAGACGCATGCGCACCATATAGTTTGACGACAAACATCAGAGCTGGCGTAAGAGGCATCACAGCCTAAAAGCCAGAAGAGGACCTGTAAGAACCTGTAAGTGAGTACGTGCACGACAGTTGGATACATCGCGTGACTTGAGTTGTCTGCCATGCTAATAAAGAACCTCTAAATTGTGTTTACATAAAGTTTCATCCTTCTACATAGACAACGCACGATGCATAGTGAAACATGGTGTCAGAACGGTAACGAGTCTACGTTCCATAGATCAATAATGCTGTAAATTCGAGCATTCTGCAATACACAATCTCGTGTAAACTGAACTTTGACAATTTTCAAATCCACACTGAGCGATAATACGGAATAATCGTTCATGTGTTGTCTACACTGGACCTGGTACTGTACGTCCATATGATCTGATATTGTCAACACTGCACATCTACAACATGACTACTGAACCAACTGCAGCACACAGTGAAGGGCCTCAAGTCATCCATAGCAACATACCATTGCCACCAAAACTCAACACCAAGGGCAATCTCGCCACAAACTGGAGGCAATGGAAACAGATGTGGGACAGTTACGAAATAGTGTCGCATCTGAAGCAGAAGTCAAACGAATACAGGGTTGCTACATTCATCACCTGCGTGGGACAGGATGCATTGGACGTTTTCAATGGTCTCGCATTCCAGAATGATCAGGAACGTTCCGACATGAACACTATTTTGACCCTTATGGAAAGGCACTTCATCGGCGAGACTAACGTGATTTATGAAAGATACGTTTTCAATAATCGCAATCAAGAAAGTCATGAAACGGTTGATGTTTTCGCGACCGCACTTCGGTCGTTAATCAAGTCATGTAACTACGATATACTGAGAGATGAACTCATTCGCGACAGAATTGTGTGTGGCATCAGCAGCAATGCCATGAGGAAACGACTGCTGCAAGAATCATCACTGACTCTAACTAAGTGTTTGGACATCTGCAGAGCCATCGAGTCGACAGACGCCAAGCTGAAAGCGATGTCGAGTGATGAAGTGCACGCATTCAACCACTCTGCAGAGAAAAAGCGCTCGTTTAAAAAGAAAGCACACGCTACGCCACAACGCTCAACTGAAAAAGAACAACTGGCGTATGAATGCAAATTCTGCGGCTACAAACATGAAAGATTGAGAGAGAAATGCCCAGCCTGGGGTAAGGAGTGCAAGCTGTGCAAATCGATGAATCACTTCGCCAGAAAGTGTCGAAAGAAATCGAGGGCCACACAGCAGCACAAAGTTCACCTACTAGACAAAGACACTGATTCTGAAATTGAAATCATGGTGGTAAACAACACTTCAACCAAGTCGAAAATATTCGCACAGATGACATTGGCTGACAGGAGCTTGCGCTTCCAGATCGATAGTGGCGCCACCTGCAATGTTATCTCGAAAGGTGACCTACCTGCTACTACAACCATCAAGGAGTCTGCCAACATTATCTCGCTCTACAACAAAAGCACCATGACGTCGTTGGGCAGCTCTGAGCTATGCGTAACAAACCCAAAGAATGGTGCAAGCTACAACATGACCTTTGTTGTGATAGATGCCGAGGTCACGCCGATCATCGGTTCACAATCAGCACAGGAGATGAACTTACTAAAAATCCAGCACCAAAACATCCTGAAAATTGACGACGACAACAACACATTGACAAAGTCGTCGATGTTCGCGTCGTACGGGGACGTGTTCACGAGTGAAGGAAAAATGGAGGGCACACTACATCTGGAAATAGACGAATCAGTCAGTCCAGTCATACTCCCTCCTCGACGCGTACCGGTCGCGTTAAAGCATCCGCTGAAGGACGAGCTAACGCGCCTACAAGAAATGGGTGTGATAGCTGAAGTTGACACACCAACTGACTGGGTGTCGAGCATGGTCATCGTGAAAAAGAAAAGCGGAAAAATAAGACTCTGCATTGATCCGAAACCGCTCAACAAAGCTCTAAAGCGCAGTCACTACATGCTACCAGTGATCGAGGACGTCATACCGGAACTGGCGTCTGCGAAGGTGTTCACTGTCTGCGATGTCAAGAATGGCTTCTGGCATGTGGAACTGGATGAACAGTCCAGTTACTTGACTACATTCCAGACACCCTACGGAAGGTACCGGTACTGCAGGATGCCTTTCGGAATCTCGCCAGCGCCAGAGTACTTTCAGCAACGGTTACATCAGGCGTTAGAGAAGATCCCTGGTGTGTTCATCATAGCTGACGACATTCTCGTTGCCGGTTGTGGTGAAACGGCCGCTGAAGCTGAAGAGGACCACGACATGAAGATGGCGCAGCTACTGAATCGATGTCGCAAAAAGAACATCAAACTGAACAAAGAGAAACTGCACTGGAAACGGAGTGAGGTGTCGTACATGGGTCATCTCATAACAGCAGAGGGACTGAAAGTAGATCCAGCGAAGGTGGAGGCCATACTCAAAATGCCTCAACCACACGACAAGAAGGCGGTGCAGCGCCTCATGGGCATGGTCAACTACCTACAGAAGTTCGCAAAAGGCATCTCCAATGTCACGCAACCACTCCAAGATCTCGTCAAAGCCGACACTGACTTCCTCTGGGACGAATCGGTGCACGGCGCGGAGGTCGTGAAGATCAAGCAGATGTTGTCGGAGACACCAGTACTCCGATACTTCGACCCGACCGTTCCACTCACTCTGCAGTGTGATGCGTCCGAGAGTGGCCTTGGAGCGTGCATACTACAGAACGAGCAACCAATTGCCTATGCTTCCAGATCGCTGACAGATGCTGAGAGCAGGTATGCCCAGATCGAAAAAGAAATGCTCGCGATTATTTTTGGGCTAGAGCGTTTCGACCACTATGCATATGGCAGACCGATAAGAGTTGAATCAGACCACAAACCTCTCGAAATGATCAACAAAAAGTCACTCCAGGCAGCTCCGAAGCGACTACAACGGATGCTGTTACGAGCTCAGCGGTACGAGATCGACATCGTCTACAAAAGAGGGCAGCACATGTATATCGCCGACACGCTCAGTCGAGCATACATGCAAGGAAACGACTTACGCGAAGCCATGGAAAAGGAAGTTGAGACGATCCACATGGCTGACTACCTGCCCATCTCAGACGGTAGACTCAGAGACATACAACACAACACTGAGACAGACGACACACTACAAACACTGAAAGCAGCCATTCTACAAGGCTGGCCTGAGAAGAGTTGCCTACCAACAACGATCAGAGCGTATCATGGCATACGTGACGAGCTCGCAATACAAGATGGAATCGTGTTCAGAGGTAGTCGATGTGTCATCCCATCTTCACAGCGGAGCGAAATACTCGAGAAACTACACGAAGCACACCTGGGCATCGAGGCGACAATGCGACGAGCCCGAGAGTGCGTATACTGGCCAGGAATGTCAACGCAGATCAAAGACTACATATCGCAGTGTGACATTTGCTCAGCTTACCAAAGTTGCCAGACGAAAGAACCTCTCGTGTCACATCATGTCCCCGATCGCCTATGGGCAAAAGTAGGCACAGATCTCTTCGAATGCAACGATCGAAACTACATAGTGACTGTAGATTACAACAGCAGTTTTTTTGAGATCGACCGACTAGAGAACAAGACGGCTGCAGCGGTCATACCGAAGCTTAAACAACAGTTTGCGAGGCACGGTATACCAGACGAGGTGGTGTCGGACAATGGTCCACCATACAACTCACGGGAGTACAAAGAGTTTGCAGAACTATACCACTTCGACCACACAACCAGCTCGCCGGGTTACGTGCAGTCTAATGGAAAAGCGGAAAGTGCCGTAAAGATCTCCAAGAAATTAATGATCAAGGCAAAAGAAGCGGGTACAGATCCATATCTAGCACTCTTAAACTACAGAAATACACATACGGAAGGCATGGACAGTTCGCCTGCACAAAGACTGTTTGGAAGGAGAACGAAAACCACTCTGCCCACTGCGAAAGCACTTCTGATGCCGAAAACAGTCACTAACACAGTTGAAAAGCTTGATGACAAACGCAAGAAGCAAGCTAACTACTACAACCGAAACGCAAAGCACTTGCCGTCATTAAAAGACGGTGCATGCAGCCAGCGAAGTACACAAGTCGATGGCAGAAAGCGACAGACAGCGGCAAGCTAACATCAGGTCGTATGATGTTGTCACAGACTACGGTACAGTGTACAGGCGAAACCGGAGACACCTGCGTCGCACGACAGCACCACCAGCGGTCCCGGACGTGACAGCACCACGAGCCGCCGACGTGACAGACAACGCGACTGACACGGCGACAGGCGGAATACCAGTACGCCAGTGCGTCGACAAGCCGAGTGACGACCATCCTGCTATCATCACTGCAACACCAACTAACGAGAGACGCAGTGGAAGACAAGTGAGGAGGCCGGCACATCTCAGAGACTACGTCTAACTCTCTAAGTTGTGCATAAAAAGGGCATAATAATCCCTTTTATGGTCATTACACACCGTCAGTGACGATATTGCACATACAATATGACTGTTGTGTATTTTCATGTATTGAACATTGCGATAATAATAGTAATATTGCTGTTATGTTCATTGCTATGTTCAATTTGTAATTTGTATCTCATTGTCATTTGCTATGATATTTAGTTGATTACTGTAATGCTAGCAGTTAGAAGTATTAATTCGTTTTGCATTAGAATACAGACAGTATTTCTCAGTAATTTTCGATAAAACACAAGCAGTTGTTTAGAAATATTACTTTATTTCAAGAAACATTTCTCAGTGAACATTTGGTACCAGTGAACTGTTCTAGATGCGATTATAGAATAGTTTTCTACATGTAGGAGTTTTACACTTTTGTAAAGGAAGGGAGATGTTGCAATATATTATATTGTTTAGTTAGTCGCTAGGCGGCGCCACGGTAACGGCGTGAGTACGTGCACGACAGTTGGTTACATCGCGTGACTTGAGTTGTCTGCCATGCTAATAAAGAACCTCTGAATTGTGTTTACATAAAGTTTCATCCTTCTACATAGACAACGCACGATGCATAGTGAAACAGTGTTGACTATAAAATGGTGGATTTTTAGATGATTTGAATCAGCGGAAAGATATTTGGCAGCAATTTGCCTGTGTGACCTGTTTGCGGAGTAATTCTTGCCGGCATTTGTAAATATTGACGGGTCTTAGATCTTAGGTGATTTATTCCAAACAGCCCAAACTTGAGCTAACGCAGGAGTTGTATGGTGCTTGTTTTTGTGCGCATGCTTTGTGGGTAGTTTGTTTGTTTATTTTATAGGCACTTTAGATGATTGGGTGTGGTGAAAGGGAGGTTCATAATCGCTGTTTGAAACGCTATGGGGCTTTCTAGTTCAGTAATCGGTGGTGGAATCATATTCCAGATTCGAACTGCTCGGGGGTAGAAAGAGATCACTGCTGCATTGATGCGGCACCTAGGGGCTACGTAGTGGCCACGGTTTTTTTGACTGTGTTAGTAGATCTGGTGGGGGTGTGATGTTGATTGTTATTTAATATTTTGTAAAATGTCATGGCTTGTTTGATAATGCGTCGTCGTTCAAGAGTTGACCATCCAAGGGTGGTTATTAGGTCTGCTGCGTTTGTTTGGCGTCTGTGGTCATTTCTGACAAATCTGGTAGCTCAGTGTTGTACTCTTTCAAGGTGTTTAATTTGGGTGGCAGTGTGTGGGTTCCATATGGAAGAGGCATACTCGAGTTTTGGTCGGATTAGCATGTTATAGGCTGTTTCTTTTACTTGAGGTTTGCATGGTCCGAGGGTTCGTTGATCATATCTAGGATTTTGAAGATTTGGAAGCTATGTCAGTGATATGGTTAGCCCAGGTTAGTTTAGAATATAATTTTATTCCAAGATATGTGTGGCTAGAAGCGGTAGAGAGTGGTATGCCAAAGAGTGAATATGAATGTAGTCTGGGTTTTGTTTTGTTTGTTATTGGGAGATGCACACATTTAGATATGTTAAATTCCATCTGCCATTTGTTAGACCATGTTTGGAGTTTGATCAGGTCAGATTGGAGAGTTTCGTGGTCGGTTTCAGATGTGATTTTGGGATATATAATGCTGTCGTCTGCAAAGAGACGTACGGAAGATGGACATTTTCGGTTGTGTCGTTTATGTAGAGTAAAAATAGCACGGGTCCTAGGACTGAGCTCTGTGGTACACCAGATGTAACATTTGTTCTGTCCGACAGGGCTCCATTGACTGAGATTCTCTGTTTGCGATTGGATAGAAACGATTTGATCCAGTTTTGTGTGTTTCCAGTTATTCCATAGAAAGCTAATTTGGATAGGAGGCGTTTATGGGGGACTTTGTCGAAGGCTTTGGTGAAATCGAGTAGGATGGTATCTATTTGTGTCTTATTGTCCATAGCCGTCATCCAGTCGTGGACTGTCTCGATGAGTTGGGATTCACAGGACAGACCTGGCTGGAATCCATGTTGGAAGTGGAGGATGATGTTGTGTTTGTGTAAGTGTTTCTACATGTTGCTTAGAATTATGTGCTCCATAACTTTGCAGAGGATGCATGTTAACGAAATTGGTCTATAATTAGCAGGGTCTGATTTGCGTTTTTTGTGTGTATTGGTGTTACTAGTTCTTGGAGCCAGTCATCTGGGAGTTTGCAAGTGTTGTATGACTGCTGGAAAATGTGTGTGATGATGGGGGCAATTTCCACTGCAGTCTCTATAAGGACTCTGGCTGGGAGTTCGTCGGGGCCTGTAGCTTTATTTTGGTTTAGATTTTTCAGTTGCTTAATTACTCCGTCTATCCCGATTTCAAGGGAGGGCATGTCGGGATAGATGGATGGAGCTAGTTGGGGATGGGGTAGATTTATTGAGTAAACACGGAACTAAATTGGTTGTTAAATGTATTTGCTTTGTCGTACGTGATCATTTGTGATTGGTTGGTCGTTTGCTTGCAGTGTAAGGATGCCAATGTATTCTCGTTTGTTTGCTTTAATGAATGACCATAATTGTTTTGGGTTTGTTTTTAGGCTGTCACCAATGTGATTGTTTAGATAGTCTGAGTAGGATTTGGTTGCAGCTTTAGTGGCTTGTTTTCGGAGTTGCCTAAACCTTTCCCAGTCACTATTACGTCCAGTTTGTTTTGGTTTTTTAAGGCTTTTGTTGCGTTTTCTTTGCATTCTTATTATTTCACATGTTACCCAGGGGAGGTGGGTTTTTGTTTTGGTGTTACGGCTGGGAATATTATTGTTGACTAATGAAGTAAGATTATTCCGGAAAAGTTCCAATTTGTGTTGACATCTGTTGAATTTGGGTTCGTGTCAAAGTATGTTGTTGTTAGTTGTTTTATGTCGTCTTTAAGCTTATCCCAGTTTGCAGATTTATATTGGAACATTTTGTGTGGTGGTTTACTGTTACGGGTTGGATTTAGGTTTACGTTAAAGGTCACAGCTTCATGATCACTCATGCCGGGAGTGGTGTGAGTGTTAGCAATTATCGATGGATTAGAAGTGAGTATGAGGTCAAGGATATTGCCGGAATCACCTCGTGTGGGATCGTTGACCATGTTTTGTAATCCAAATTCTCTAATTATTTCTAGCAGTTTGTTATGCTTGCTGGCAGTTCTGTTGTCAGTGGTTTGCTGCTTGCCCCAGTTAATATCAGGTCACCTGCTATAACTACATTAGGAGAAGTTTTTGTGTGATCTGTACAGTTTTGTTAGGATTCGTGGAGAGCTTCAAGGGATTGAAGGTGGTCACTGGGGGGTCGGTAGTAGGATGCAAAGTATATGGATTTGTTTCGTGTGAAATGGATTTTTGTCCATAGTATTTCACAGCTTGAGTTTAGTTTTGTAATTTGTTCTGCTACAACGGCATCGCGGAAGGCTATGAGAACTCCACCACCATGGGTGTTTCTGTCCTTTCGGATGGCGCTATAGTTAGGTGGTAGGAACGAATAGGTAGGGTAGTTTTCGTCTATTTTGGTTTCGACTAGGAATATGATGTCAGGATTATTTGACTGAATAGTTGTTTTTAATTGGGTTGTCTTTGCGATGCTTTTGACACTGTTGGTATTGATTAGAATTTCGCTAAGTGTGTTACGTTTGGTTTTCTTACGACGTTCAGGGGTTGATGCATTTTGAGGGTTTGGTCCAAAGGTTGGATCCCAGGTTTGGGATGTACGACTCGTGTTTGTTTGAGAGATCTGTGTGTGGAGGCAATGTTTTGGTTATTTTGGTCTGTGTCACTAAGGCTGTTATATCGGTTGTGAGAACATTTCAATAAGTGGTCTTGGAAGAAGGAATGACTGTAGTTAGGATGGTCGCATTTCATGCAGTGCCAGGAACAGGAACTGTTACAGAGGAGATTATATTGATCTGGACTTATGTCACAACATTTAATATGTACCCATTGGTTGCACCGGTCGCAGCAGACTGCTCGGTGATTTGAAGCAACAGGGGTGTCTGACTGGGCCGGGGTTTGTTTGGATGTCCCCACAGAGGATTAGTAGGACAAGATAACATGTTTTGTGTCCCGATGTAGGGATTGCATAAGCCAGTTTGGTGTGGTACTTGTTACGGGAGTCTCTGGTGAAAGCTAGTGCCAGTCTAATACTTGTGTCAGTCCAGCAAGACCTATCATATGTTAGCAGACCATTTGGATCGTCCGTGAATTGGGTATGGTCCAGGTGTATCGGGAATTTGGGTATGAATGCAATAATGATACTAATCAGAACTACCACTGGTGTGCCCATTTTGGGTGGCACCATCATAAGAGCAGCTATTGCACAAGCTGCTTTGCTTGTACAGTTGTGAAACAAAAGCAAAAACAAGAGATTATATTCCACTATAGATGTGGGTATTGTTTTTATGATTAAGTTATATATCACAGCTAATATAAAATCACAGTAGTTGTAAGATCACAGTAGATGTAAAAGACAGTAGTACAATTTGCCAGTTAGTAGACAGTTTATTGTATTGTATATTGTGTTTGCTGTTGGTTTCTTGTGTGTTGCTGACAGCGTACAATCCGGATTTGTAACAGTATAATACGTAAGCTTTGTGTGAATGGACTGATTTTGGGTTGTTTTAGGGGCGATTTGGTTTTGGCGCGCTTTGTGTAAGTTGTCTACAGATTCGCCATCTTGTTTTGAACTGGTTGTTATGGCTAAACCTTTGTCAAATCGTGTCTTAGCGTGATTTGACAAAGTCACACATACAGGCATTTTGCGAGAGCTAGAAGTGTACAATTTTTTTAAAAATCTATCAGCATGTCAGTGAGATGATGATAACAGGAGGTGAGAAGTTTAAAATATTTTATAGGTCACGTTTTCTTATACTCAGACAAAACGTTAACATGGTCGCCTATGGGAAAACCAATAGTGTGCTGACCCCGATAGGAGCGGAGTTTCGCTCGACATCCGGGTTAGTTACGGTATGACGTATAAACAAATACCTATTTGTTTATGAATTGAGAATATACAACTGTTGAACGTTCGTGTTTCCGTGTCACCGCGTACATAAGTAGGGGCTGGCGGATAAAACGAGTCATTTGTTAAGTTTAGGCACACACAGTGGTTGTATATACGAGATGGGGAATGTAACTAAAATCGAGGAAACGTATGTGTGTGTGTAGGTAGGTGGGAGGTAGGTGGGTAGGTAAAGGTGGGTAGGTAGGTGGGTATGTGTGTGTCCGTACGTACGCACGTACGTACGCATGCATGTATATATGTATTATTTTGAATCAGACTTATACTTCACACAATTAAATATTCATGTAATACACCCTGTCCGACAATATGAAGGCATAATTATACAGATTAAGAATTTAAGTATGCATGAAGTACCAGTCTGATGCGAAGCACACGTCGAATGTTAGATAGATTTTTACATCGGGAACCGATGTAAAAATCGTTGTTCCGCCTCGTTCCGCCGTTTACAGAGCCCCGACATTTTGGAACGTCAACAATAACATGAAAACGTGTCATGCTTGTTGTTGTCTAAGCAAAATCAAGACGTTATTAATCGTGTTATTTGTATCAAATACGTCATGTTCAGTAACAATTAATGCCGTGAAATCATAGCGTTCGTTATATGTGATTAAGAATTATCGTGTCACAAGATTTGTAGTTGCACACGTCAATAACAAGGAAAATCTACTCCAGCTTCCAAGACAAAACGACGTAACAATGATTATTGTTGTGTGCACTGACAATTCAGTATCTCTTTCGTATTTGTGTAATTTGTTCCATTCTATTTAAATGCGTCGGTGAAAGTTTATATTGAAACGCAGCTATAATTGTTATAAACCTGGTTGGCCTGTCAACATTCAATTAGTCCAATCAATCTATGCCCAAAAGAGGGTCAACCTCAAACAAATTGCAATAGTAATTATGACAGTGTTTTAGTTAGTACTATATGTGTATATTACCACAAAAAAGTCCACCGAAATCCATGTGGTGGAACATTGGCAGCGACTTTTGACCACTTGTCATTGTCGTCAAAAATGACAATGTTCCACCACATGGATTTCGGTGGACTTTTTGTTGTTGTAATATACACATATAGTACTAACTAACTAACTGGTGTGGCATTTAACTGGTAAAACAGTTATCTAGAAAACAGAAAACAATTTGTGTCCATTGACAAATGTAATTCTGCTGTGCGCAATATTTCACGTGGTGTCCCACAGGGTTCGATCTTGCTCCCCAAACTATTCATTTTATGCGTTAATGATATGTGTAACATATATAATCTAGTAAAATACATTCTTTTTTCAGACGATACTAATATTTTTTATGCAAATAGTAACATCAATAAACTAAACGAAACCGTATGTAAAGTACTGGACCAAATGTATACATGGTTTGCAGTAAATAAATTAACTCTGAACATATCTAAATCCAATTATATGTTATTTGGAAATCGTATGCTCAACAAAGATGTTAATATAAAAATACGAAATGTTAATATCGAAAGAGTAAGGGTCACCAAGTTTTTGGGTGTGTTTACTGATGATCTACTAAATTGGAAAGCTCATATAAAATACGTACAATCAAAGCTTTCAAAAAGTACTGCTATAATGCATAGATGCAGTCATCTACTTTATATAAACAGTAGACGTATTCTATACAGTTCTCTCTTTTTGCCGTATTTAAATTATTGTGCAGAGATGTGGGGAAACACGTACCCAACAATTACTAACTGTATTTTCTTATTACAAAAAAGAGTAATCCGCATTACATTTGGTTGAAGACGATTGGATCATACGAACTAACTTTTCTAACAATTACATGTTCTAAAATTTACAGATATCAATAATACTTAATATAATTGTTATATTTTGTGGTACATATTTATGCATACCATGTATTATACTATATAGTTCACATGAAAAAGATAATAACAACAGTAATTGCTACAAATGCAATAGTAATATATCAAATTCAGCATGTAATACTGATAGGAAGGAAAATAGGTAATAGTAGTATATTACATTGTAATGTATTTTACCCCAGGCCTTGTCACAAATGTAGTCAAATAGGATTACTACTAAAATGTATTAGTATGATTACTGAGAAAATTAGTGTAATCAACTGGTGCATGTAATTATGATTACATCAATAGCTTAGTCATTGTCTGTACATCTTTTACAACTTTCTGGTTGGTACCATATTTTGGATAACAACAGCTGCAGACAAATCTGACATAATCAGTATACCCATATTTGACTGCTTGCATTGTAGTTGAAGGCATTTGACAGGGTGTGGCATGCCGCACTATGGGCAACAATGAAGAACTACAATATTGGACGAACACTAGTACACACCATCGAACAGCTATATGCTAAAGCAAGGCGCTGTAGGTGAATGGTTCCACACAGCAGTAGGAGTCCGTCAAGGATGCCTCTTGTCACCTACATTATTAAACATTTTCCTGGAACGAATAATGACAGATGCCCTGGAAGATCACACTGGCTCAGTCAACATTGGAGGACGCATCATAACCAACCTACGGTTCGCTGATGACATCGACGGGTTGGCTAGAAGTGAAGAGGAACTTGCTAACCCTGTGAACCGACTGGACGAAACATCAGCCAGATATGGAATGGAAATTAGCACAGAAAAAAACAAGCTAATGACAAACAGCAAAAATGCAATGAGGTCCTGAATAACTGCCAATGGACACGAACTGGAAACAGTAAGTCAATTCATGTACCTCGGAGCTATCATCAATGACGAGTGTTCCAGGAACGAAATCCTTGCAAGATCTGCGCAAACATTAGCAGCACTGGCGAAATTGAAACCAGTTTGGAGAGACAAAAACATCGCACTGAAATCTAAACTTAAACTAGTACGTACACTGGTCCTTTCCATCTTTCTGTTGCGAATCATGGACCCTCTCAGCGGAACTGCAAAGAAGAATTGCTGCAGTGGAAATGAAATGCTACCGAAGAATCCTCGGTATTTCCTAGACGGACCACAGCACCAACGATGAAATCAGAAAAATCATCACTCAACATGTGGGACATTACGAAGACCTGCTGACCACAGTAAAAAAAGAGGAAACTGAGATGGCCATGGTCATGTAACACGATCAAGCGGGCTCACAAAAACAATACTACAAGGAACAGTGCCGGGGAAAACAGAGGAAGAGATGGTCAGACACTATTGCAGAATGGACCGGGGAAGACCTTTGCAGAAACTCGGACATTAACACACAACCGCGAAGATTGGCGTCGACTGGTGAAACATTCAGCAATGCAGCGCCCCTATGACCCAGGCAGGTTACGGGAGCCGTAAGTAAGTAATTGTAGTTGAAACCTAGGCAACTTTCAAATGGCCAACAATTACACACGATTACCACTACACACAAATATGATTCCATATACTGTATGTTACAAACAACCTGACCCAAGAATAACACTCATAAAAAAGTTTACTTGTTATTCTGTGTTATATGAGCTACCTTTGTAATACGGTGTACTTAATGTCTCTCAATGAAAACCGGAAGGAAGCTATATCGCCGATGCCCTTCTTATCTACCAAGAAAAATTTCTCAAATCGGAACATGAGAACCATGTACGAAACAACCAAAGCAGCCCAAATAGTAAGGGAACGACGTGCCTATAACATCACAGTATTAGGACTATGCGAAACAAAGTGGCCACAGTCAGGACACGTCAGACTGAACACAGGAGAAATGATACTTTACTCGTGGTATGGAGACGAAGATGCCCACCACACAGAAGGAGTGGCATTAGTGGTGTCACAAGAGGCACAGAGCGCCCTCGTCAGCTGGGAGGCAGTGGGACCAAGGATCATCTATGCCGCATTCAAAACAAAGAAGAAAATGATCCAGCTAAGCATCATACAGTGCTATGGACCAACCAATGACAACGATGAAGAAACAAACGAGGACTTCTACAACAGACTGCAAGCATTGCTTGACAAACTGAAGGACAAAGACATGACGATACTCAAAGAAGACCCCAATGCCAAGATAGGATCAACAAACAGCGGGTACGAAGAAGTCATAGGCAGACATAGACTGGGGCCAATGAATGAAAATGGAGAGATGTTGGCACACTTCTGCGCATTTAACAACATGATCATTGCCGGTAGCGTATTCCCGCACAGCAGAATTCACAAAGCTACATGGATATCGCCAGACCACCATACAGAAAACCAAATCGACCACATCTGTGTAGAAAGAAAGTTCAGAAGATCACTGCAAGACGTGCGGGTACATAGAGGAGCAGACGCCGCCTCAGACCACATCCTAGTGCTGGCCAGACTGAAAATGAAGCTGAAGAAGAGAGATGTAAAGAGGTGCATCAGAACAAGATACAGTGTGGACTTCCTAAAGGACAGAGTCACAACAGAGGCATCCCGACCCACAATCTGCAACAACTATGAAGTCTCACAAGACCTTCTCGAAGAAGGAAACATTGACATAGACACCCAGTGGCAAAATATAAAGGAATCATGGACCACCACATGCAGCGAAGTCCTAAGAAAGAGTAAATACCAACAGAAGGAGTGGATCTCTAAGTGAGGAAGGAAAAGAAAGGCGCAATTAATAAGAAGCAGCGAAAGCAGCAGCCAAAGAACAGTATGCAAAGGCAAACAGAGCGGTCAAGAAAAGCGTAAAAACAGTCAAAGAAAAAACTTTATCAACGACCGTGCCAAGGAAGCAGAGGATGCCGCAGCCCAAGGGAACATGAAACAACTGTATGACACAACATGAAAGGTAGCAGGAAAGTAAAAGCACGCAGACAGACCAATCAAAGACAAGGATGGCAACGTACTTACCATAGACGAAGAACAATTGAAGAGATGGAGGGAACATTTTAATGAACTGCTGAACCGACCACCACCACAGAACCCACCAAATATCCCACTAGCTGAAGAATTACTCCAGGTAAACTGCAAAAAACCAAGCAAGGCAGAGATCGAGAAAGCCATCCACCACCTGAAGAGAGGGAAAGCTTCCGGCCAAGATGAAATTCCTGCAGAGGCAATCAAGGCAGACATGGATACGTCCATAGAGATGTTGCATGATCTGATTGGGAAGATATGGGATCAAGAAGAAATACCGGCTGAATGGAAAGAAACTCCCAAAGAAAGGAGACCTGCAGGAATGCAAGAACTACACAGGGATAATGCTCCTGTCAGTGCCCGGAAAGATCCTCAACAGAGTCATATTGGACAGACTGAAAACAGCAGTGGACGCCAGACTCAGAGATCACAAGGTAGGCTTCCGTAAAGACAGATCACGCACCAACCAAATAACTACACTCCGAATTATAGTTGAACAATCATTGGAATGGGACTCATCCCTGTACATAAACTTTGTAGACTATGAAAAGCCTTTTGATAGCCTCGACGGGGAAACGCTATGGAAGCTCCTGCGACACTACGGGATACCATATAAATTTATTTCTCTGATAAAAAGTAACTATGAAGGCATGGCGTGTAAGGTCATTCATGCTGGACAACTCACAGACTCAGTTATGGTGAATACAGGAGTGAGCCAAGGTTGCCTTCTGTTATCATTCCTCTTCCTGCTTGCCATGGATTGGATTATGAAAGACAACGGAAAACAGAAGAAATTGTATCCACTGGTCCCGCAGTCACCAACAGATGCAGGAGAAAACAGAGCTTCTAAATATATAGGACTTAACATCAACAGAAGCAAGACAAAGATCATGAAAGCCAACACGAAGAATAACAACCTAGTCATATTAGGAGGGGAACCAATTGAAGAAACCAACTCCTTCACATATCTGGGAAGCGTAATTAACAAGAGAGGAGGCACAGCAGAAGACGTCAAAACAAGGATACAAAAAGCAAGAGTGGCATTTCTCATTTTGAGAAACATTTGTAAGACAAAACAAATCAAGCTTAACACCAAATTGAGGATATTCAACTCAAATGTCAAGTCAGTGTTATTCAATGGTTCAGAGACATGGCGAATTACACAGAAAACACTAACAAGATTACAGACCTTCATCAACAAATGCCTGCGCAGAATCATACACCAAAAGTGGTCAGAAAATGTACCCAACACTACACTATGAGAATGGATCAAACAACTACCAATAGAAAACGAAATAAAGAAGAGAAAATGAAGGTGGCTAGGATATACACAAAGGAAACCTGCAACAAACATCAAACGACAAGCAATTACATGGAACCCCCAGGGAAGGGAAAAAGAGGAAGACCGAGAAACACCTGACAGAGAGACACAGAAAGCGAAAGAAAGCAGATGGGAAAACCTGGAAAGAAATTGAGAAAATAGCATCAAACCGACAACAGTGGAGGACCATGGTTGATGGCCTCTGCTCCCAGCGAGCAAACAGACCTACGTAAGTAAGTAATGTCTTTCATGTGGCGGGCAAGCAGAAAATCGGGCAAAATAAAAATGAAATAGACAACGACATATGACAGAGAAGAGCTTTTTATCAAATAATTACGATGATTTATATTTATTTCAACAATTGCTGCAAATTCAAACAATCTATAATACAATGTAATGATATTGTGTAAACTGTTGTAGATCAGTTATTAATAGGGGAGAGTGTCAAAAATAACACTAATATTATACACAAAAACAGCATGACAAAATGCATCTAAAAATAATTATTTACATGTGAAAGAACACGCAGCACAAATACATATAGCAGGTTTATTATACACCACCAAATTGTTATGTTTATAAGATATACATTTTCCAATAAAAATGTAAGTTTTTATATAGCACAGTATCCCGTCTTCAGTACTCCCTGGCAGACCTGTTCAATTGAACACCATTTTGACTTCTCTGAGAAGCATTAAGCCACGCTGCAATTAATGCGTGAAAACTATTCACCACAGTCGGTAGCCAGTGGTGGATATTTATCTATACACCTGAATGAACTGAAGCATCATAGAGCGAAATAATTTGTCCAAGGTTCGATACGGCAGCACAGGATTCGAACCTGGGTTCCCTCAATTCAGATGCTCTAGCTACTGTGCCACTGCGCTCCACATATCTGACAATGTAGACAACATGTATGAAACAGCGTTCCATAAGACAACAATTGTCTGATAATAACAGTAAGTGTCAGAACAGTATTTATAGTGGTATCCTTTTCTAAATATACTTGTGATCAGAAAGTGTTCCACTGCTACATTTTGATAAATGCCTCAACATAACATTTACATATTTCAATTCATAAACATAGAACTAAACACACACATACAACAATCCATTTTTAGATTACAAAACGCACATTTGTGTTTCTAGAATGCTGTAGTATTATAATACTGAAGCTGGCATCCAAATTATACATTTATATACCTTATTCATTTGTAGCTTATTGACTTACTATATTGTTTCTCTGATGTTAGGTCATTAATGCATATACTGTTGCATTCTGTTGTTCCAACAATAGGCTATTTAACCAAACAGAATAGACGGAAATAGGCGCCACTCCGCTGTTTTTAGTGAAGCCAGCATGCAACACCGCCCTCTGGCGGCGATCTAGGAGAACTACACGGTGGCACATAGACACGACAGCACCACTTGGTGCAACGCACCGAATTGTTCCAATTCTAAAAGTAAATGTCCAAATAAGAGTTTTGTTTCGGTTTCTGAAAGGTTCTGAAAGGTACAAACAATTGAACATGGTTGTGTTATAGATCACTGTTGACATTCTTTATATTTTATAATTGATGAAATTTTTTTATGACTGATGAAAATTGATGGCGTTAGCCCAAAAATCCTGAAGGAGACGGCAAGCCAACTAGGTATGCCTCTCAACATAATCTTCAACTCAAGCATAAACACATCAATCCTGCCAAGACAATGGAAAGATGCTATCATTTGTCCCATCTACAAGAAATCTGAGAAGAGCAACCCAGCAAATTACACACCGGTGTCTCTGACGTCAATCATCTGCAAGACTCTAGTGAAAGTGATTGTTGAACAGCTCATAGAACACATCAATATAAATCACCTCGAACGTGAGCAACAGCATGGCTTCACTGCCGGAAAAAGTACAACCACAAACTTGTTGGACGCGCTGAATGTCTGGACTGAGGCTTTGATGCACAACCTACCTGTTGACTTAATCTACCTTGATTATGCAAACGCTTTTGACACCGTCCCACACCAGCGCCTTCTCAAACAGTTGGAAATCTAGGAATCAAAACCTTAGGATGGATAGAAGCATTCCTGTGTGACCGGAGACAGAAGGTATCAGTACACGGAGAACAATCAGACTGGAGCAGTGTACTTAGCGGAGTTCATCTGGAGTCAGTCCTGGGACCAATACTATTCACAATGTTTGTCAGCGATATCCCGGGACACATTTATAATCTGACCTCCATGTTTGCAGACGACACCAAGCTCTACTCTGCATTGACAAACGACATCAACTCCTCCAACTCTCTACAAGAAGACCTGACAAAACTACAAGACTGGTCGGATACGATGCAAATGAACTTACATCCTGACAAATATCACGTTTGCCTGTATAAGGAGACATATTACGAATAGTAATCAACCACACATAAGGTTGGCGGTATCCCAGAGTGCCTCTGGTATGCATTGCAGAAACGATACAAAACACGGGCGGATACATACAGCTAATAACGTCTACTGGGTACCCGTTACAACAATATACAACATATCTCCAGTGTAGCCCTTAATCCCCTCTTTGAACAAATTCCCGTAATCAATCAACAACTGGTCTACCTCTGTAGTGATTTGGGGATTGACACTGAAAATTGCACCCCAGTCAAGTGGTATCTGCTTTAACCAATACCGTCCCATCAATGCTGGTCGTGACCCTTTCGCCACAAACACCTGCAATGAATGCTTGTTACCACGATATCTGACAGGCACATACACTTTACCTGCCAATGGGATTAGTTCTCCGGTGTATGACCTTAGCTTCAGACTGGTTTGTTCTAGTGGAAAGCTACGCAAGACATTTTTGTACACATTCTCCGGTACAATAGACACCGCCACCACAGTATCTACAAGCATTGACACATTGTGTCCATTTAACTCCATGTTCACATGTATGCCTCTCTTAACCTCGCTAGCTGTGTACACTCCATGTAGACTTAGGTCACTTTGACTGCCATAAACATCAGTAGCCTCATCAACATCATCATCAACATGAGAAACCTCTCTGCCTGCATTGATCTCCCTTCGGCCTTTATGGCCTTTTGATTTGCATATGTTTGCTACATGACCAATTTTACCACACAAGTAACATTTCTGATCAATGAATTTACATTCAGCAACACAGTGGTGTCTGCCGCATGGGAAGCACTCTCGGTCAGCCGGCACCATCATCTGCTTCTGTCTTGGTGATCCCTGACTAAGAGAGCAGAGCCTCATCTTGATAATCACGTGGGTACTCACATTCACCGCATAACTCACGCAACGCCATCGCAAACAGCGCCACTGACTCTGAAGGCCTACGCAGTCTGTTCATGAATTTGTTTCTCAGGCTTATGATTGTTAGTTGCTGTTGGTAAACCGTGGTCGCCGCACGAATTACCGCATCGTAGTCCGCATTTGCCGCTGTCTCCGGCTTCTATTGCGTCTTCAACTTCGCGTAGCATTCAGCGCCAACGTTTGACAGGAAAATGATATTTTTTACATCTGCGGATACGCCGTTACTGATCACTAAGAACTCGAACCGTTCAACGTAGTTTTCGAACCTCTCCTTCTCTTCCACATACGGCTCGAAGCGGTCGCTCTTCCCCGACATGCTTAAGTTCGTTTTCTCGTCGCCACTGTATGGTATTGTGGAGTGTGCATGTTTAAGGCGACATATTACGAATAGTAATCAACTACACATAAGGTTGGCGGTATCCCAGAGTGCCTCTGGTGTGCATTGCAGAAACGGTACAAACGACGGGAGGACACTTACAGCTAGTAACGTCTACTGGGTACCCGTTACATCAAACACAGACATCAACAGGAACCAGACATTCTTTCTTCTCTATCCGTGTAGTATATCCTGGAATGCACTATCAGAAGACACAGTCCAAGCACAGACAATCAATCAGCTGAAGTCCTGCCTCCAAAGAGACTGGAGAGACCATCCAGACCTCTACGACTATGACTTCACATACTAACATACACACGCACACACACACACACACACACACACACACACACACACACACACACACACACACACACACACGCACGCACGCACGCACGCACGCACGCACGCACACACGCACACACACACACGGCAAACCAGAAAAGACAAGATAAAGAAAAAATAACAATAACGCCTACAACAACAACAATAGCAGCACAATCAATTAATAGACAGTGGAATACCACTACAGAAAACAAACCTTGAGACCGTCTCAATGCTCAAGTGGGTAATTATTGACCGTTCTTAAAGGTAAGAACTTAAGGTAAGAAATAAATCGAGGAATTCACTTGCTCAACGCGCCCAGCCTACGCGTACAGGAAACTACAGAAGAATTGAATGTTTACCTATATGTAACAATTGGTGGAGGAAGAGAGAGACTTGCAAGTTGTTTTTTGTAGTTTACGTACAATATTTAGGGCGTTTATGATAAACTATAATTGAGATAATTGTGTACTTCAACTGGTGTTACAAGCATGTCAACAAACAGTGCCGTTATTTGAAATAGACGAGAATCCGTTACGACTATGACTTAGATGACCAGCGTTGGTTTAGATTTCAAAGTGGTCATTTGTGACCAAGGGTCGAATAATTGAAAGACACTTGAGGCACTTCTAGGAATCAGTGCGGCTAAGCCTTTCTTCCTCCACTACGAAAAAAGATATATGTCATGTCCGACCCACCACATCTGCTAAAACACGAGGAACAACCTCAAGAAAACAGGCTTAAAAAATATGGGAAAAGTATTGAATGGAGCTACATTCGTCAGTTTTCCCTGATCGATTCCAGAAATGCTGTGCGTGTGGTTCCTAAACTGACACATAAGCACATTGACTTGCCCCCGTTTTCGGCTTTGCGAGTTAAATATGCGACCCAAGTTTTCTCTCACTCTGTGGCTGCTGGTATTTATACAATGGTTACATTGAAGTCACTCCCTGAGGATGCAGAAGAAACAGCACTGTTCGTGGAACGTATGGACTGTCTGATGAACTGTTTCAACAGCAAGACATCCACAAACAACAGATGATACATGCTTTGTCAAACACATCTGGGCACAAGGAGTTTTTTCTGTCTACCATGGAGTGGCTTTTGTCACTTGAGCCTGGAAGCACGCGTAAACTGCCGTGTCTGTCAGGATGGTTGATGACCATTCGTAGTCTTCTGTCGCTGTGGGACGATTTACACATCAATTTTCAGGCAACGTTTCTCCTAACTAGCCGGCTAAATCAAGATTGCTTAGAGAACCTCTTTGCTGTGATCAGGGGTAAGGGTGGCCATTGTGACAACCCTTCAACTGAGCAGTTCCGACTCTACCTTCGTCAGGTAATGGTTGATTCTATTCTACTGCAGAGCAAAGAGAGCAATTGCAGGGAAGACGGGGGCACTTTTCGTCTCAACCTCAAGTCTTTCAGTACTGCGGGTCAACACATCGCGAGACGGAAGACCTCTGAAGAAGAAAACACCCTGACATAGCAGAATATTTGGCCAGGAAACTGCGTGACTTGTAACACCAAGTAAGGAACAAGCGTCAACAGTTGAAAACATGGAGCGTGCTTTCAAGAAAACAAGCCATGCAATACATATGGAAAAAGTCCGGAGTAGACTGTGCTGACATCTCGTTAAAGAAATTCCCGAAGACTCAGTTGTCTGTCCTGCCGGAATGTGCACGCTGAAAGATTATTTGTTGAATTTATTCATCAACATTTTCCTCCACGCTTTGTTGAAGATGAATAACAACAACTTCACAACTTCAAGTGTGAGAAATAGGAAAGTCCTGTAGTTGTCGCATATGTAAACAGGTAAGTAGGCGCAACATACGGCGGGCACATACATACGTGACATCAGCATACGGCAGGCACCTGCATCCAATATGTTTTATTTTAAAATGATAAATACGAGTGCCCATTTGAAGAATAGATAATTAGTTTCAAAATAACATATGTTTGTGTACATACGAACGCACAGGTATAATGATTTGTGCACTGTTTTAATGAAGTCGGCATGCTACAGCATTGAAAAGATAGCTCCGCTGCGTAGTTCTCCTAGATGGCCGCCGGCTATTACCCAGGGGGCCAGATGCAGTTTTTTTTGGTGAAAGTAGACATTGAATGCTGTAAAAGGTTTGCCCCAATAAATGATATCTACATATATCTGAAGTTACTGGTAATATGTAAACAGCATAAATAACATGCCCCTCCCTATACGCTAAAAGGTGATTTTTGTGGTCATCATCAAATGTGTTATTTACACTTCCTCTTAAAGTATTGTCACGTTCTTACAATATATATATGTACTAGTTAAGTCAGTGTTACTAATGCAGCTAAATTGTACTAAATGAAAATTAAATCGACTTGGCCAGATAAGAAATAGTGGTTCAAAATGCATTGTTTTTAAGGTTATTTGTTTGGTATTTTTCGAATGTAATTCACACATGTTTGTTAAAATGAGTCCCATATGTCCCATTTGTACTAAATGAATCTACTTTACAGAGGAACAAAAGGTATTCATATCCATGACTTTTAAACCAAAATGTAGGCACATGAGCAGTTTTTGTTGCATCCTTTGGTGCAGCCGCAGTATATGGTCTTTATAATCTGCAGTGGGCAGGCAGGTTGTGTGGATGCCACTGGAACAGGCTTGCCGTTATCAAGAACCCACCCATACAGCGGAAAGACGGGCTTGCTGACACGAGCACTCTTGTCTATCGTAGTCGCCAAAGCTGCACGTTTCAAATGCAGAAGAAATGCACCTTCTGTTGGTGGAAGTAATTTCAACATTGTTGTTCAGGAACTTGTAAACTCGAAGCTTTTCAAGATCCGATCCTTCGAACGCATCGCCTTTGTTGGTGTACACAGCGATCGTAAGGAACCTTGCCTGGATGATCACGTCTGCTGTTATATGAGCGTCATCTTGTTCGGCAAAATTCTCAAGTGCAGGTATATCCGTTGCCTTGCTGCGGTTCATCAACACCTTCTTACCAGTGAAATATGGATAGCTGGTTGTGTTTCGCCCGCTAAGGCTGTGCAGGAAGGGAAGTGCATGGCATTGCGCGGGTCCAAGAGCAGCACACATCTCATGGATCGGTAGATAGCTATCTGGTGCAGTTCGAACCCACAGTTCTGGCAGATCTTTGAACAGCGTGCAAGCATAATAGACGCACATGACAATGATGTCTGTGTCATTGATAATCACTCGGTCGACACCTTCATTCCGGACACTGTATATATGGTATGAAGAATTACTCTGGTGTCGACCTTCTGTTGAGTTGACTCCAGGTCAGGCACATCTGTAACAGAACCCTGCGGAACCAACACGCTCTTGGTTTCTCCCCTGAAACCGCCACCCAGGTATAGTCGCCTCAAGCCCATCGTTACTGCTAGCTGCTCATTTTTACTCCACGTGTCACATAGAAAGTTCAGCAGTCCCGCCTTGTTGGCCGACACAGACAACTCCTGTGGACCAGGAGCTCTGACTGCTCACTGACCTCAAACAGCCTTGCTGGTCGTGACCTGGCATATCTGTGCGTGCGCATGCGTGTGCTTGTGCGGGTGCGTGCGTGCGCGTGTGTGTATGTGTATGTGTGTTAGTATGTGAAGTTGTAGAGGTCTGGATGGTTTCTCCAGTCTCTTTGGAGGCGGGACTTCAGCTTGATTGTCTGTGCTTTGACAGTGTCTTCTGATAGTGCATTCCAGGATCTTACTACACGGGTGGAGAGGAACGAATGTCTTGTTCCTGTTGATGTGTGTGTTACTAGTTTTTCTCTGTGACCTCTTGTGGTTCCAGTGGCTTTTAAGTACATCTGCTTGGTGGATAAAGTGGACATTTACACTCCTGGTCGATTTGTCCCTTGATAATTGTGAAAGTTTGAATGATGTCGGCTTTTTGTTTTCTGTAGTGCGGTGTGGGGAGTTTTAATTCTTTCAATCTGCTGCCGTCGCGTAGTCCTTTTGTTTCTGGCACAAGTCGTGTTGCACGTCGTTGGACTTGTTCGATGAGGTCTTGGTCTTTCTTTAGTTGAGGGAACCAGACACAGGATGTGTTGTATATTGATGTAACGGGTACCTATTAGACGTTACTAGCTGTAAGTGTCCGCCCGTCTTTTGTACCGTTTCTGCAATACACACCAGAGGCATTCTGGGATACCGCCAACCTCATGTGTAGTTGATTATTATTCGTAATATGTCTCCTTAAACATGCAAACTCCACAATACATAACAGTGGCGACGAGAAAACTAACTTAAGCATTTTGGGGAAGAGTGCCCGCTTCGAGCCGTATGTGGAAGAGAAGGAGAGGTTCGAAAACTACGCTGAACGGTTCGAATACTTCGTGATCAGTAACGGCGTATCCGCAGATGTCAAAAAGAGCATTTTCCTGTCAAACGTTGGCGCTGAATGCTACGCGAAGTTGAAGACGCAATTGAAACCGGAGACACCGGCCAATGCGGGCTACGATGCGGTAATTCGTGCGGCGACCAGAGAAACAAATTCATGAACAGACTGCGTAGGCCTTCAGAGTCAGTGGTGCTGTTTGCGCTGACGTTGCGTGAGTTATGCGGTGAATGTGAGTACCCACGTGATTATCAAGATGAGGCTAGGAGTGACATGTTCGTAAAGGGCCTGAATTCGACGGCGGTACAAGCGAAGTTAATGCTCAGAGACAATTCGCTAACCTTCAATGAGGCTTATCAGACGGCGATTGCCGAGGAAATGTCCGTGAAGAGATCAGAGGAGTTCAATGAAAAGCCCGAAGATACTCCATCGGCGACGGCAGCGGTGCACGTGACTAGTCGGGGATCACCAAAACAAAAGCAGACGATGGTGCCGACCGACCGAGATTGCTTCCGAAGCGGCAGACACCATTGTGCTGCTGAATGTAAATTTATTGATCAAAAATATTACTTGTGCAGTAAAATTGGTCATGTAGCAAACATGTGCAAGTCAAAAGGCCATAAAGGCCGAAGGGAGATCAGTGCAGGCAGAGAGGTTTCTAATGTTGATGATGATGTTGATGAGGCTACTGATGTTTATGGCAGTCAAAGTGACCTAGGTCTACATGGAGTGTACACAGTTAGCGAGGTTAAGAGAGGCATACATGTGAACATGGATTTAAATGGACACAATGTGCCAATGCTTGTAGATACCAAATGGGTTCAGGCAAACAAGACGCCTAAGGTGTTGTCGGTTCTTGACTTGAGTGGGGCCTTCAATCAGATGGAAGTGTGCGAGGAGTCGATTCCTCTGCTAACAATGAACACCCACAAGGGATTGTACAGAATGCGCAGGCTAGCATATGGCGTGAAGACGTCACCGTCCATTTTTCAAGCGACTATGGACAACATCTTGAGAGGCATTGAAAATGTAATCTGCTTAATAGATGATATTCTCGTTGTGGCTCGAGACGAGGCCAACCAATTTGACGGAGTTGCAGAGTTTCCTTGGTCTAGTCCAATATTACGCGAAGTTCATGGCCAACTTATCCTCGATGCTGCAGCCTCTCTTCAGACGTCTTCAGTCAGGGGTCAAGTGGTCCTTGGATGAGGAATGTGAGGCAGCATTCACTCAGTGCAAAAGAGTAGTTGCACCATCCTCACGCACTACGACCAGAGAAAAGAGCTGATATTGGCTACCGATGCAAGCCAGTATGGTATTGGCGCAGTCATTAGCCATAAAATCAAGGATGGATTAGAGAAGCCGATGTCATTAGCCTCGCGAACACTGAGCAAAGCCGAGAAAAATTACTCGCAGATCGAAAAGGAGGCCTTGGCGATACTATACGGAGTGAAGAAGTTTCATCTCTACTTGTTTGGTCGCTTTTTCACACTGGTGACGGATCATCGTCCACTGGTTCGCATCTTCGGAGAAAAGACAGGCGTACCTACGATGACGGCGGCTCGGATACAGCAATGGGCTCTGATACTGGCGGGTTACCAATATGAGATCCAATTCAAGTCATCTAAAGAAAATGCGAACGCAGATGCACTGAGCAGATTGCCGGTGGGATCGCCCGAGTCGGCTGATCCTGATGAAACGGTGGCAACAGTCAGCATGTTGTCGGTGGCCGAACTTCTAGTAACGGCTATTATGATTACAGGGGCTACCAGAAAGGATCCTACGTTGGCCAGGGTCTATGAATTCACTCTGCGAGGCTGGCCAAACTCAACCGATGAGTCGGTGAATGCATATCGATGCAGAAAAGATGAACTGTCGTTGGAAGATGGCTGTCTTCTCTGGCGGAGGAGAGTAGTCATTCCAACAGTGTTCAGAGAACATATACTACTAGAACTGCATGTGATTCATCCGGGCATGGTCAGAATGAAGTATATCGCTAGAAGCTTCGTCTGGTGGCCTGGCCTTGTTGCGGATATCGAGGACTGTGTCCGAAACTGTTGGGAATGCAGTCAAGTAGCGAGCACGCCGAAGGTAGCACCATTGTTTCCATGGCCATGGGCTACGGAACCATGGGAACGTATCCGTGTGGATTGTGCAGAAAAAGACGGACAGAACTTCCTTGTCGTGGAGGATAGTCATTCAAAATGACTGTAAGTGGTCCCAATGTCTCGCACTACTGCAAGCAACCCGATAGTGCAATTGAGAAGAATGTACGCAGCATTTGGCTTACCACGCGATGTGGTATCTGACAACGAACCTCAGTTCGCTTGCGAGGAATTTGAAACACTGGGAACGGTGGTCAGAGTTTTAGGGCCACTAACATATTTGGTCAGACTGCCAGGAAACAGGAGGCGATCAGTTCATGTGAACCACATGGTCGCGAATGATGACCACCCAGCTACACCAGAAGGTTGGAGCGATGTCGCGATTGCACCTCCCATTGTCGAGACATCCGAGCTAGAGCCTGTGGTAGTCGATCCAATCGATCCGGTCGATCCGGTCGATCCAGTAGGTCATGGAGGGCAAACAGAACAAGCACCTAAGGCACCTAATGTGTTAGGGTCACCAACACCGACTGTCATTCAGTCGCCAGCTGCTATCAGAATTTGCGATTATTCACCCAGTTAATCTTAGTATAAGCTTGCTATATTAGTCGCAGATGGTTCTATAGAATAGTTCAATTTTAAGGTGGAGAAATGTTGTATATTGATGTAACGGGTACCCAGTAGACATTACTAGCTGTATGTGTCCGCCCATGTTTTGTACCGTTTCTGCAATACACACCAGAGGCATTCTGGGATACCGCCAACCTCATGTGTTGTTGATTACTATTCGTAATCTTTCTCCTTAAACACAACATAACAGGATGCATATTCCAGGAGGGGTCTTACCATTGCCTTGTTGAAAAGTAGGAATGTATCCTTGTGGAGATGCCGGAATGTTCTGGCTAGAAATCCCAGAACTCTATTGGCCTTCTTGACACTATTCTCGATGTGGTCAGAAAACTTGAGTTGTAGATCGATGGTGACTCCGACGTATTTTTCTGAGGTCACTGCGTCAAGCTTGTGACTTCCTTCACTGTCTCTTCTCAGGTGGTATTCATTTCGTGGGTTTGAATGTCCGAGGTGTAGAACGTGACATTTGTCAGGATGTAAGTTCATTTGCATCGTATCCGACCAGTCTTGTAGTTTTGTTAGGTTTTCTTGTAGAGAGTTGGAGGAGTTGATGTCGTCTGTCAATGCAGTGTAGAGCTTGGTGTCGTCTGCAAACATGGAGGTCAGATTTTCCATGTGTCCCGGGATATCGCTGACAAACGTTGTGAATAGTATTTATCCCAGGACTGACCCCATATGAACTCCGCTAAGTACACTGCTCCAGTCTGATTGTTCTCCGTGTACTGATACCTTCTGTCTCCGGTCACACAGGAATGCTTCTATCCATCCTAAGGCTTTTTCTTTGATTCCTAAACTTCCAACTGTTTGAGAAGGCGCTGGTGTGGGACAGTGTCAAAAGCCTTTGCATAATCAAGGTAGATTACGTCAACAGGTAGGTTGTGCATCAAAGCCTCAGTCCAGACATTCAGCGCTTCCAACAAGTTTGTGGTTGTACTTTTTCCTGCAGTGAAGCCATGCTGTTACTCACATTCGAGGTGATTTGTATTGATGTGTTCTATGAGCTGTTCAATAATCACTCTCTCTAGAGTCTTGCAGATGATTGACGTCAGAGACACCGGTGTGTAATTTGCTGGGTTGCTCTTTTCAGATTTCTTGTAGATGGGACAAATGATAGCATCTTTCCATTATCTAGGCAGGATTGATGTGTTGATGCTTGAGTTGAAGATTATGTTGAGAGGCACACCTAGTTGGTTTGCCATCTCCTTCAGGATTCTTGGGCTCTCAATTTTCTTCAGTTATAAACAAATTAATCTCATCAGTTATAAAATATAAAGAATGTCAACAGTGATCTATAACACAACCATGTTCAATTGTTTGTACATTTCAGCACCTTTCAGAAACCGAAAAAACCCACTTATTTAGAATTTTTTAGAATTGGAACAATTCGGTGCGTTGCACCAAGTGGTGCTGTCGTGTCTATGTGCCATCGTGTAGTTCTCCTAGATCGCCATTGGAGGGCGCTGTTGCATGCCGGCTTCACTAAAAATAGCGGAGTGGTGCCTCTTTCCGTCTATTCTTTTTGGTTAAATGGCCTAGTGTTGTAACAACAGAACGCAACAGTATATGCATTAATGACCTAACATCAGAGAAACAATATAGTAAGTCAACAAGCTTCAAATGAATAAGGTATATAAATGTATAATTTGGATGCCAGCTTCAGTATTATAATACTACAGCATTCTAGAAACACAAATGTGTGTTTTGTAATCTAAAAATGGATTGTTGTATTTATGTTTTTAGTTCTATGTTTATGAATTGAAATATGTAAATGTCATTTTGAGGCATTTATTAAAATGTAACAGTGGAACACTTTCTGCTCACCAGTATATCTAGAAAAGGATACCACTATAAACACTGTTCCGACACTTATTGTTATTATCAGACACTTGTTGTCTTATGGAATGCTGTTTAATACATGCAGTAATAAGAACGATAATAGAGAAGTTAACGAGTCTAACGTTGATCGTCGAACTGGTCACCTTGCAGCAATTCGGTCGCATGATAGAGGTGAAGGGTTCATCGACGACGAGAGTGGAGGGAAGCCACGGCATCCTGTACGTCTCGGCACTTTTGTCACACGTTCTTTGTGCAACAATACGATAATAACAACATATACACATGTCGTCAATTGTCGGAAGCCTCCTAATTAACAAACGAATTACGAGTTTTGTGCTGAACAAAGTATATATAGCCAGACGGCATTAGTTTACTTCGTTCACCATATATTATTAAACGTTTAATTAATAAAGTGTCAAGTACGTAGTGCGGTAAAATACAACAACATATACTGTTGATCTCATCAGTTATTTTCAGCGTCAATACTGCGTATAATTGTAACTATTATTAACATGCAATCAAAAACAGGCACACTTTAGTTGCTGGAAAACTCAGGCTCTTGCACATATGTTACATGGGTAATATTGTTACATACAACACGTTCTCCCGTTTTCACAATTGTTTTCATGTTGTTAGAAAACCTGTGAAAGAAAGACAAATGCTATATACTGTTTTCTTAAATTCGTTCGTGACAGTGTTAAAATGTATCCATTGTTAATGTAAGGACTAACATTCCTTCGTCATTGTCCATATTTATCAGAATAAAACTTCATGTAATCAAAAAGGTAAGATAAGAAATAAGATAGTATACATATATTGATGATCATAGTTCAATACAATAATCACACATAATGGACCACACCCGACTATTTTAATCAGCGCACTAACACGTGGCTCACCTGAATCTTGAGAATTAAACGGCTCTTCTTATAGTCAGCTGCTCGTCTTCAGAGCTGTCGATGTGATATCCTCGCCAGCACTCTGTCTTTTAAAGCACCAAAGCAATTAAGTTACGTCTACGTTTTCGAATCAGATTTCGAAACGCGTTGCACTATGATCTCCGCGAAGGGTGGAGTCAAAGACTATAGAAGGAAGTCCTACCACATTACTTGTTTACCACTGACCGCCATTTTGGAATCACGCACCCCAGCGCTCATAGTGGACGTGTGTCACGAGTCATGGCGTCTGTTGGTAAGAGCAGTCACGGCAGCTCCATTTGTGTCGCTTATGGTTGCAGTAATAGCAAACAAAAACAGCGTGATGTGTATTTTTTCGTTTCTCAAACGACAAAGACAGGTAAGATCTTGACAAATGCAGTGAAATCAGCGTGAACCGGCTTGTGTATTCGAATTTGTCGGAAACGCCACCTCACTACCAGTGCCAAGTGGCAGTCAGCTGGATGTTCACCACCACAAACGTTTGTTTAAAACATGTTAAAATAATTCTATCACTTACCCTTAGCACTATTAAATAATAAAATAACATGGCTCGACACTAATAACTCTCATGCTCTGGCCACCATCTGTGCGATATGCCAATGAAAGTCTCCTGATGGCCTGTTTGGTCAAGATACACATTACCATTCTCAAATACCTTTATTGTCCCTCATGGGTGTTTCGCTATTAAGAACGCAATAAATAAATTAATTAACATGTGTAGCTCATAACACTGATTCAAAGAATTACATATGGTTAAAATAAAATAAAATAGCACAGAACAATCAGCCAGTTGTTAGGAAACATTTTTTACATTTTCTATATCACAGCCATCAGTACAGGAACAAGTTCATCATTAGAATACTTTTTTGCCAAAAAACCACTTACTTACAGTTTTAGTGTCGACATCGTGTGGAGGAAAAACAATCAAATTAGTTTATATATTGGTGATGAGGTGATATATACCGAACGTGCGTGTAGCTGTGGTGGCCATTCACGTCCACGTATTTGGGGTAAGCCTACTGAATCTCTTTAAACACGTTGCGTACACATGCTTATATACAAATGAGGTTTTAGGCCAACGGACCAATGAAGAACATAAACTCTTAAAAAGGCATATGAACTCCGGCGCCTCGGAGGAGATGAATTTACAACAATCCTTATATAAGCAATACTGATAATCATTATCAAAATAATCGCTATTCACACACGCACAAACGCACGCCCACACACAAAACACAAACTCACACACATACACACGTGTGCGTGTGTCCATGTGTTCTTACGTGTGCGAGTTCGCTTTCGCCTGAGTATGTGCGTGAGGATGTGTGACTGTAATTGTTGCAACAATGATGCAAATGTAAGAATTATGCAATTCTTTTCACCCGAATCATCTCCCTGTTTTGTTGCGCATTAGCCTTAAGTAATCGTTATTACTGTCATTAATAAAACCATTGTTAAAATATATCTATAGGTATTCATAAACTTTGTTAGTGTTGTCCAATCAAATTATCTGCAACATATCGCCGTCAAATCCTTGTTCGAATTATAAATAGCACGTAGTACAACTTAGAATACCAACAATGCCAACTCTCACACACGTGTACACCCATTTGCTTGTTACAACAGTGTCCACAGAATACACACTGCAACTAACGCCGCTTGGTGTATAGATAACCTTTAACATCGGATTTCTCATTGTCGGCGGGTAACACATCCACGTGAACAAATAAAATGTAACGAGGATCTTGCAAGATAATAAATGTTTTATACGTTAAAATATATTACATTGTTATGTTCAGATTGGATGCAAAGTATCACATTCGATGACGGCAATAAAATGTATTATACTGGGCAAACATCTAAGGTCAAGACGACCATCATTACATTTGATACGTTTCGTCAGACACCGTTGTATTTAGTGTCGTGGATGTTGATAACTGTGCAGGCATTGCTGTAGATAAACTAATAAACGATGCACGGTCGATATTGTGGAGATAGAAAATATATCAAAGTGGATTCATATTTTATTGATTGATAATGCATAATACCAAAAATAGATAAGCAACCGAAAAATGAACAACTCGGAACACGTCCAAAACATGAAATTCTACGGACACTAGCACCCTCATGGCTCGTCCTGTCCCGACGATTTTGGTATAATTTGAAAGGATGCACTTTTTGTTATTCTAGCGTCCTTTGTATATCGCGGTAACCGATCATAGAACACCTATAAAGGGACCTATAATCATCCGTTTTCGGTGTTCTGTACGGTTCCGAACGATGTTGTCGGCGGGTACTCAGTACAATATACTTCCGATTGTGGCGCTGTTTTTTTCATTTGCATAGGTACAGACATGCGCAGTTCATCATTTTTTGATTTCATGTTATAAGTTCCACCCACTTTTAAACTGCAATGAAACTGATGTGCAAAGCCGATATATTTTTACGTCGGCGTGACGTCAAAATGACGTACGCCAACCAACAGGTCAAAATTCGTTGCGTTGGTTGTTTGAAATACGTGATTGTGACGTCACGCCTACTTCGCGTTTGAAAGTGGGTGGAGCTTATACCATGACATCAGACAGTGGTGCCCTAAGACCGTATATCAATACAAGACGGTGCAGCGCGCGCTATCTACATTGTTCGAGGAAAGTACATAAGCAATTCCTCCGCCATTCCGGAGTTGCGCGAAGCCAGACCACACGCGTGAAGAAAATGCAGTTCTTTGCATTATCATTGCTCAACATTTTCAATGATAACCTCAATATTTTAATTATATAAGAAGTGGTACAGCCTTATGATTATTCTGATAAAACACGACGAAATTCAGTTGGTTCAATAAATAATTAGAACGTTTCTACGTGATTTGTGTGCACATTTCAATATTTTGAATTGTGATAGGTAAAAAAACTTCAAGGATTACTTTAATATCTTTCATTTTATATGACGCATCACAGCTTGGTGATTATTCTGATGAAATGAGGTAACTGAACAAATAACGCCAACATCGCGCGCTGCGGTCCCGCAGGCGCATGCGCTTGCCTCCCGAATGGCGGACAAAAACCTTCAGTGTAGACTGCCATTTTCTTGCTCAGTGACGCCTGTCCAAATAGAGGCTCCTTGGTGGTGCCTAAATCGGTAGATTGGTGAACTGTGTCGACGAAACAACATCGTTCGCAGTGTCTAAGACACCGGAACCGACACCGTTGTATGTCCGTTTATAGTTTATTTTAGGAATGACTATCAGGAAATATTTATATATATTTAAATAGCAGAAATCGTAAGCTTTCAAACGATATCAAGACTGTTTGGATCGGACGAACCGTAATGGTACACATTTTTGGGACGTGTTCTCAGTTGTTCATTTTTCGCTCACTTATCTATTTTTAATAATACTAGTTTATAAAATATCTTCAGACGTTATTAATCAAGCACATTTCTTATAATAAAACATTAAGAAAATATCAGCTCAGAAAAGGCCGATGTCTGTGTGGACATAATTTGTGCTCGAGGTAGGTGTTTAACAGGTGTGGAATTAAAGAGAACGCATCGCTTGGCAGGATACCGTGTAGCATGTTCCGTAATTGAATGTATCCCTGGCGATATCGTGTAAACGATTATGGTTTTCATATCCATATACATATTGTCATTTAGGTTTTGTATAATAAAACATAAATACACATATTTCATTATAAAATTATATGAAAATATACGTTCAAAAGAAGGCGGTCATTATCTAGAAATGTGGTTATGAATACGACTTTATTTACGAAATACCACTGAAATAAACAACGGAAGGTCAATCTGGCGAAAAACGGTGCTATGACCAGCAACATGGCAACATGAGTCAGTTACATCTGAGATAGGGTGCAGGCGGGTGTTCATCTTCCACTCTCTGAGTGCAGCTGTTTCAATTGTGGACGACATCACAACCCAGACAACAATAATGACAGTGTCTTTGTTGACATCCAACTGGTAGTTGGCGCCGTCGATGATCGTAAGTCGTCGAATACATTTTGAAAAAAAAATAACGCTTTGCCTATTTCCACATTGTCAGTAGACGGGATGCAAAACAACTACTATGCCAAATTGACGAAGACATATATTTGCATCATTACCATATATCGATATATACGAAATTGGATGCCGAAAAAAACTTTAAAAAAAACAGTTGCCGGCAACTTGTGGTTGTTTTAGAACAATAAGCATTTCACACGAGCCAAGCAGGTTTTCAATTCCTTAAAATTGTGTAATGTGAAATCAGATACTCCGCCCGTGAGAAACTGTGTATAGAAATATCACTCAAGAGAACACTAATAATATTTTGACTGCATGTAGCAAAACACATTCATACAGTATACTGTATTGCGGGATTCCTCTATAGATATCGTAAAATAGAGTATGGGTCTGTACTTATCTGTCTGTATATGTGAATGTTTATACGGCAGTTGTGCGCATATGGAGCGGATATTTTGTAATCGCGTTAGATAATACTGTTATGTACATATGTGTCGCTGGCAGTAAGCAAACATTTAAAATATTTGTTGCAATGTTGTAGTTTGACAATTTAATATATGAGTCTTAGCGGATTTACCATAACTTGAATTTGTGTTCGGTGGCAACGTAACTTTAATAGTGTTGTTGGATGTATCAACAAATTGTAAGTAGTATTACCCTATAAGATACCAACAGGTGGGTAGTTCAGTTACATGGTGGGTCGCATATATGGGTGTGGTATGCCTGGATAAGTGTTGGAGATTTGGATATGGGTAAATTTTCAGTGTTTATAATTACGCGAAATAATTTATTTCCAAAATAGAGGTATACTTTTTCAATGCAAATGACAGCAGTTGAGGGCGGTTCTGTTCGCGTTAACAGGTTGGCATTGTCAATAACCCAGGATGTTATCACTGGAGACTTTTAATTTTGCTAAACAGAGAAGAAGCGACACAACTAGCTATCCGACAAGTTGCTTCCAGTGTACAGCTTTGGGAAAAGAGAAGGCTCACCTAGAATCTAACTAGCTAATTTATCTGGACCTCTTGCAGATGCATCATCAACAGCACAACGGAGTAACCACGTGTGGGTGTTCACTTGTTTGCGGTAACCGTCCGATCAGAAAATCAACAGAGAACGCATCGTTTATCTGGATACTGTGTAGCACGTTTCGTAATTGAATGTATCCCTGGCGATATTGTGTAAACGATTATGGTTTCCAGATGCATATACATACTGCATAATGAAACATAAATACACGTATTTCTTTCTAAAATTATATGAAAATATACATTCAAAAGAAGGCGATCATTATCTAGAAATGTGGTTATGAATACGACTTTATTTACGAAATACTACTGAAATAAACAACGGAAGGTCAGTCTGGCGAAAAACGCTTTGCCTATTTCCACATTGTCAGTAGACGGGATGCAAAACAACTACTTTGCCAAATTGACGAAGACAAATGTTTGCATCATTACCATATATGGATATATACGAAATTGGATGCAAAAAAAAAGTAACAAAACAGTTGCCGGCAGCGTGTGGTTGTTTTAGAACAATAAGCATTTCACACGAGCCAAGCTGGATTTCAATTCCTTAAAATTGTGTAATGTGAAATCAGATAGTCTGCTCGTGGGAAATTGTGTATAGAAATATCACTCAAGAGAACACTAATAATATTTCGACTGCATGTAGCAAAACACATTTACACAGTAGACTGTAGTGCGGGATTCCTCTATAGATATCGTAAAACAGAGTATTGGTCAGTACTTATCTGTCTCTATATTTGTATGTTTATAGGGCAGTTGTGCATATATGGAGCTGATATTTTGTAATCGCGTTCAAAATACAACAGTGAAACTGCAAAATTGAATCACTGGTCAACATTTTCTGATTTTCAATCCGCAAAATAAAATTCCAGCGAAAAATAAGTTTATAGTATGAAATCAAACAACCGAATAAGTATTTATCTGTAACTTGGATATGAGGGTGGGTAGTTGTATTCTAAACCATATCAGAAGTAATTATGTCCTGGACTATAAAGAACAGTTGTGTCTGATACACCAAAAGTGGTATTCACATCGGATTTTTATCTTCAATAATTTGCTAGGGTATGATTTTGGGGCTCGCAGTTAGGTTGACAGACATATCAGCCAACTAATTAAGCAAGCATTAATTTAAAACAAATTTGAATTAATCATGTAGAACACCCTAAATCAAGTGCATGGGTGGGGGACGAGAACACAAGCTGAGCGCTGCGCCTAATTTTTTAATGAATCACGGCCGCTAGGGGCGCTAGTGGATCAACATTCAAAATGGCGACGAGGAAGTGACATATCTCTCTATATACGATCTCTGGTGGACTGATCATGTAACAGCCAATCAGAATCACGATTATATATGTGAATCATTGCGCATGCGCCTCGTATTAGAGATGTCGGGAGTGAGGCGGTGGTTGCTCGAATAAATCACCGCCTACTCGACTAATCTTGTTGACAGTAGCGGGTTTGTGCTTTTTCCTGTTTCGCAGATTTCTCTGTTCTTCGTTGTTTTAGTTATTTCACTTTTAATATAAGTGAGCAACATACTTTTAATACCTTTAATGGCAGCATTTGCATACGTTAAATAAATTGTCTTGATGACACCAACACAACTGATTTTAATGTACTTGACTTTTTTTAAATTATGTTATGGCGTATCAAATTATTATTCATGTTAGCAGTTATGCTAATTGAGTAATTGTTGATTATATGAAACACACATACCGATAGGCACACACACACACACACACACACACACACACACACACACACACACACACACACACACACACACACACACACACACACACACACACACACACACACACACACACACACACACACACACACACACACACAGTTTAGGGATGCAGGGTTTTGATAATGTAAGGTGTTTTAAATGTGACATGTCGTTTTTGCACTGGGTCCTTCCCAGGATGTAAAAAGACACCAACAAGCGTTCACGTACAATTTGTTTTGTTAGTTCCGCATAATGATAAGAGATATCTATCTATATATATATATATATATATATATATATATTAAAGGGCAGATCGTTTTATCGATGTTATAAAATTATAATAAAATAGTAATAATAATAATAATAATATTTTATTAATATAACGCCATATCTCCGGATATAAAAAACTTGTCAAAGGCGCTTCAAAAACAACATTTTAAAAACATAATTGCTTCAATAAAATAATGGTTTTACATATAAAATAAATACCATGATAACTATATTATTGCTGAATCGGCTTATCCGTTACTTTTCGTTAATATTGTGAAAACTTTCGCATATTTATAAACTTTTGTCAAACTGCTGTAAACGCCGTTTTACCGTTAGATTGACACAACCTTTAGAACAAACTGAGCGTAATTGCCTAGCGGGATATGAATTGTTTCGGAGTTGATGGGATACCTGTTTCAACAATAAAATGTAACTGAGATCTAGCAAGGGCATTCTGAAACACAATTTAATTTGCAAACAGGTATTAACTTGTCTTGCCCAAGTCGTTTCGTTGTCCATACGGCGATTAATCTGACTAATTCACGGAGGTAGTTTCTTAGGTCAAGTCGACGTTTATTCGACATCGCTCATTATTGCCTTTCCTGCCTTAGAAATTACGTTGGCTGATGTTGATCGGGATAGTTTTGCAAAAAAACTGTTTTAGTGTCGACATCGTGCGGAATAAAAACAAATTAGTTGATATATTGGTGATGCATTTGCTAGAATAATGAATGATATATACACTGTATATATATATATATATATATACACACACACACATATATATACCGAACGTGCGTCCACGTATTTGGGGTAAGTCTGCTGAATCTCTCTAAATACGTTGCGTACACATGCTTATACAAATGAGGTTTTAGGCCAACGGTCCAATGAAGAAAATAAACTCTTAAAGAGGCATATGAACTCCGGCGCCTCGGAGGAGATGAAATTAGAACATTCCTTCTTATATGCGCAATAATGATAATCATTATCAAAATAATCGCTATTCATACATGCGCAAACGCACACGCACGCCCACGCACAAAACACAAACGCACACACATACACACGCGTGCGTGTGTGCATGTGTTCTTAGTTGTGTGTGCGCGCGTTCGCGTGTGAGTTCGCATGAGTATGTGCGTGAGGATGTGTGACTGTAATTGTTGCAACAATGATGCAAATGTAAGAATTGCAATTCTTTTCACCCGAATCATCTCCCTGTTTTGTTGCGCATTAGCCTTAAGTAATCGTTATTACTGTAATTAATAAAACCGTTGTTAAAATATATCTATAGGGATTCGTAAACTTTGTTAGTATTGTACAGTCATATTATCTGCAACATACCGCCGTCAAATCCTTGTTCGAATTATAAATAGCACGTAGCACTACTCAGAATATCTACGATGCCAACTCTCACACACTTGTACACCCATTTGCATGTTACAAAAGTGTCCACAGAATACACACTACAACTATCGCCGCTTGGTGTATAGAAAACTATTAACATCGGATGTTTTATACACTAAAATGTATCACATTGTTATGTTCAGGTTGGATGCAAAGTAGCACATTCGATGACGGCAATAAAGTGTATTATACTGGGCAAACATCTAAGGTCAAGACGCAAGTCGACCATCAATACAATTTATATGTTTCGCCATAGTATTTAGTATCGTCGTTGGTGATAACTGTGTATGCATTGCTGTAGATAAACTAATAAACGGTGCACATCAATATTGTGTTGATAGAAAATATATCAATGTGGATTCATATTTTATAGATTTATAATGCATACTACTAGTTTATAAAATATCTTCAGACGTTATTAATAAAGCACATTTCTTATAATAAAACACTAAGAAAATATCAGCTCAGAAAAGGCCGATGTCTGTGTGAACATAATTTGTGCTCGAGGTAGGTGTGTAACAGGTGTGGAATTAAAGAAAACGCAACGCTTGGCAGGATACCGTGTAGCACGTTCCGTAATTGAATGTATCCCTGGCGATGTCGTGTAAACGATTATGGTTTCCATATGCATATACATACTGCATAATGAAACTGCATTATCTAGAAATGTGGTTATGAATACGACTTTATTTACGAAATACCACTGAAATAAACAACGGAAACTCAGTCTGTCGAAAAACGGTGCTATGACCAGCAACATGACAACATGAGTCAGTTAAATCTGAGGTAGGATGCAGGCGGGTGTTCATCTTCCACTCTCTGAGTGCAGCTGTTGCAATTGTGGACGACATCACAACCCAGACAACAATAATGACAGTGTCTTTGTTGACATCCAACTCGTAGTCGAGAAGGCGCCGCCATCATCGTAATGAAAAATACCAAACTGTGCAACGTCGTCGAATACATTTTGAAATAAATAACGCTTTGCCTATTTCGACATTGTCAGTAGACGGGATGCAAAACAACTACTATGCCAAATTGACGAAGACAAATGTTTGCATCATTATCATATATCGATATATACGAAATTGGATGCCGAAAAAAAACTAATAACAAAACAGTTGCCGGCAGCGTGTGGTTGTTTTAGAACAATAAGAATTTCACACGAGCCAAGCAGGTTTCCAATTCCTTAAAATTGTGTAATGTGAAATCAGATAGTCTGCCCGTGGGAAATTGTGTATAGAAATATCACTCAAGAGAACACTAATAATATTTTGACTGCATGTAGCAAAACACATTCATACAGTATACTGTATTGCGGGATTCATCTATATATATATCGAAAAACAGAGTATGGGTCTGTACTTATCTGTCTGAATATGTGTATGTTTATACGGCAGTTGTGCGTATATGGAGCTGATATTTTGTAATCGCGTTAGATAATACTGTTATGTACATATGTGTCGCTGGCAGTAAGCAAACATTTTATATATTTGTTGCAATGTTGTAGTTTGACAATTTAATATATGAGTCTTAGCGGGTTTATCATGAATTGAATTTGTATTCGGTGGCAACGTAACTTTAATAGTGTTGTTGGATGTATCAACAAATTGTAAGTGGTATTACCCTATAACGTACCAACGGGTGGGTAGTTCAGTTACATGGTGGATCGCATATTTGGGTGTGGTATGCCTGGATAAGTGTTGGAGATTTGGATATGGGTAAATTTTCAGTGTTTAAAATTAAGCGAAATAATTTATTTCCAAAATGGAGGTCTAGTTTCAATGCAAATGATAGCAGTTGAGGGCGGTTCTGTTCGCGTTAACAGGTTGGCATGGTCAATAAACCAGGATGTTATAACAGGAGACTTTTAATTGTGCTAAAACAGAGAAGAAGCGACAAAACTAGCTATCCGACAAGTTGCTCCCAGTGTACAGCGTTGGGAAAAGAGAAGGCTCACCTAGAATCTAACTAGCTAATTGATCTGGATCTCTTGCAGATTCATCATCAACAGCACAACGAAGTAGCCACGTGTGGGTGTTCACTTGTTTGCGGTAACCGTCCGATCAGAAAATCAGCAGTTGGACGGGATTCAACATAATCTCATGACAACATGATAAGGTGGAAAATGTTGTGGGCTACATGCACAATGCAACACTGTCCACTGTCCAAGAAATGTTATGAAACGCATTGAACGTAATGTCCTCCTCAGTTTGAAAACGTTGCACAGATCTGCTCTGTTCGCAAAGGCCTCTGAAATAACATAGAAGCGTCCCAACCAGTACCGGGTAATTATTCTCATGATGGGCAATGTCTACACCATATGCAACTTTATGTCCAGCATCAGGAAAATGTTCGAACATGCGGGACTTTGTGATCTGGCGGAAGAATTTGCAACCATACATTCAGAATTTTACATTGTTGGCGATCGTAATCTTTATTTGGATATACCTTCTGCAACAACAAGCACATTTAATGATATTCTGACACCTTTTGATACAAAACAATATTTTTAACACATATACATGGCTATTGGCTTGACCTCTTGGTAACTCGTTCAACCTATAACAATATCCAGACACCCACAGTTTCAGATGGCTTATCCGACTACCACACTATCATTGCCGATCTTAAAGTTTCTATAACTCCAGCCGTGCCTAAACACAATGCGTTTTATAGAGCCATTCACAGGATCAACATTGCAGCCTTAATGGCTGATATCCTTAAATCCAACCTTATCACACATCCTAAAGAACACGTATCAGATTTGTATGAGCAGTATTGTCTAGTACTTAAAGCATTGCTTCAAAAATATGCACAAATAAAATTCAAATTTGTGTCACAAAAACACTATTAATCACGTAAATTGCTGATGGAAACATTGTTGAAATAACAACACTTAACGGGGGTCACGCGCTTAAGATTTATCGTGACGTCGTACCATTAATTGACCTATCCTTCTCGTGATGGGTTGCCTAGCAAAAGATCCGCCAATCCTTCAAAAATGGACGCCGAGAACTTGGAGCGTTTGCACATTCTATATTACATTTGTTTTGGGTGCAAACGTTTGTTCATAATAAAAAAAACAACAAGGCAACGTTTAAAAAGGCATTAAGTAACTGCATGCGGTAATGTTTTATCCAGCTGCTGTCATCCGCGATAATATTTTGTGTAATTCACATATATTACCGTTATGACCATTGTTGGCAAGGAACTGGTTTCAACAATTGATGGACCCATGTCCGCTTACATTGATCGCTTAAGAAACGTTACATTATGTTTTATCGTAAATAATGGTGTTTGGGGCCAGAAATGCAACAAAATATATGACGGAATTTCCGAACGGTCTACGTTTCCGGCATCTCCTTACTAGTCTGTCATGGCTTGGTGGACATGTTTCTAGGCACTAGGTCACGCCATGGAAGTGTCAATTGGCTCAGAGTATTATTTTCCTTCGTGTTAGATCAATACTTCATTCGGATTATCTTATATATAGGCCGGTAAACGGTTCTTGATCGGTGACGGTCCTTTCGACTGATGAGGGGTGGGCGGATGCTGCACAAAACGTCTTCGGGGTAACGTGAGCTTGTTCCGGTTAACTGCAATAAAATTGATTGGTCGAACTGTTTTCCTCGCCACATAATGACACATAATAATTAAGAAGTAAAATTATCTTATTTTACTTCAATATCCTCGAAGAACAGCACTCAATGCGGACAATAGGCATATTCCACTGAGTTAGTGCGGTTGTTACAACCAATAATGTAGTAATCAACATTTAATGCAACAAGGACCGGGAAACTAATAATTGACCTTTTATGCAATAATTATCGACCAGCAATGTAACAATGGAAGGTAATTTTGATAAATCTACCTGCAATGTATTAAATCTGATGATGGAGGTGCTGATAACGAGGACGACGACGAAGTTGATGATGATAATAATGATGAAGAAGACAACAGTGATGACGAGGATAATAAATAATCATATAATCATAACAATGATTAATACAAGGAGGAAGTTGTACATAATGACTGCTAGCAGTGATGACACTTGTTGTATTGTGTAGGTTGTCCATCCACCATTGATGTAGAGGATTGTGTTTGATGACTGGTATACACGTAGTTGGAGCCGCGGCAACCACTTGTTTCATGATAATTAGGGAGATGTGTCTTCTTACGAAGCGGGTTGTGTGTGTGTGTTTGTGCGTGTGTTTATGTGTGTGTGTGCGTGTGTGAGAGTGCGTGCGTGCGTTCGTGCGTGTTTGTATGTTTGTGTTGAGTGTGTACTTGCAAATGTATTTGCGTGTGTGCGTGTCCGCTTCCGTGCCATTACGGAGTCATCACGGGACAATAAAATTATCAAAGGCGTTATTATATGTGCAAGATGTTGCAATGCGTGCTACGTGCAACTATTCAATAATGTGAAAGTTAAACATTAACACCAGATATATTCAAGAGAACATTTTATTGCAAGGAAAGAAACGTGACACATTGGTCACATACATCAACATGGATTATCATCCAGTGATTGCAAGATGTGACATGGGAAGACGTGATTGCCTCGATAAAACAGAACGTCAATAAAGGCCACAGAGGTCGTCATCCATTCTCCATTTCCGCAATCTTCCTACCACTTGTAGAAGCAAATCTGAAATGAAAGATTGAGTTGATTGTGTAAAGTATTCATATTTTTATTCTGCTAGTTCTACTACTGACGTAATATGTGATGTTACCGCCAATGCATATGTTATTGCATGTACGTAGTACAGACAGTACAATAACTAGTAGTGCAACCCAGGAATCTACACGGTGATATTGTATGCTCCATGAGGTATTTACTTGCGTGTGTATGAAACATTGCAAAACCAGGCATGTTTTCTCTGACGGTATCTAGGTTATGTTGTTGTTTATTGGGTTGGCAATGCATAAATTGGGGTGCTTCCCAGGAATGTGCTCCCATGCCTCGAAAGAAAACGTCATTATGACCCTACAACATAATTTTAGTCTGTCCATATACAGTTATGACGATAAACATGTCAGCGATGTATGCACAATAAGAAGTTATATTTAAAGTGTGTACCATAAATATAATATACTACTGTGAGTATGTTGTACTTACGTTGTCCATGTAGCCTTGGAAGAAACTGTCATCGCGTTCCTTAATGAAAGCACCGATAGCCAGCGGGCAGGTACTTTCGCGAATGTTATCTATGAAGAAAGGAAGCACAGTTAGTGGCGATGGCTGCTATATATATAGATTCATATTCACATGCCAGAAAGCCGGACACAGACAAAATAAATAACAAAGGTCAACGTAAGCAACTTCTGTCAATAACTAAGAGTACCTAAATTGCTGGATGAACTACAGTGTATTATTAACTTATTAACGTAAGGCATATGTGCATTGCAGGGAGGGTCGGCAATGGATTTAGTTGTTTGGATAAATTATACAATTTCATTAATCACTTCGGCTTCATTTTAAATTTAATTATAACAACAACAAAATTCCATTGCACGAACATAAGAATCACGCGATAAGAGCACCAGTTAAATTGGTGAACGGCAGGGAGATAAATTTATAAAATAAATATATAAATAAAAAAAAAAAAAAAGTACAGACAACGTACACATTATACATACGTGTACGTGTGTGCGTGGGTGCGTGTGTGCGTGGGTGCGTGTGTGCGTGTGTGCGTGTGTGCGTGTGTGCGTGTGTGTGTTTGTGAATGTGTGTATGCGTGTGTTTCCGTGCGTGCGTGTGTGTGCACATGCGCGCGTGTAACATACACTAAACTTTGAAATATCATGGACGCTTTATTTCATTTGAACATATCTGCAATATAGACATCAAGGTTTGATTGCAGTATTGATATTCACACAAGTTGTACTGGTCAATCGTGGACAACCACGGACTGATGTATCAGTGGTATTGTCACGTTATGTATATTTTTTTAAATAAGCTAAATTACTCAAAACTAAACGAGCTAGATTGTCGAATTTGATTCAACATGAGCACTGATGCGTTGAATGCGTCACACGCGTGAAATGTCCTAACCGAGGAGATGTTTTTAGAATTACCTGCAAAGGGTGCGGCCGATCCAGGCATACCACCATCGACCACCACCAGGTTCGATCCATCCCACTTCATTTCTACGAATCCCCAAGTGCCTAGCAGATGGGATGCCTAAAATTGGAACATAACCATCACTCAATGAGAAATATGCAGACGTACACAATGAAAATGTTATTTGTGTAATTGGACTACTCAGTAAATCGCTATATTAGCGTTAAGAAAATTAGAGGATTTAGAATAATTTTGTGTCTACTTGAGAGGAGTTAGTTAGTGTTCCAGGGCGTGTTGTAACTGTGACGAAACATTAAATCGTTTCATATTTGAATAACCTATCAAGAACAGGTATTTATTTATTCACGTATGCTTAATAAGGCATGTAATACAACTGGAGGGTTCGTTTTGATAAATACATATAATCGGAACTGCCGGATACAATCTGATACGGATTTGTCACTAAAATTCAGAGCACTTAAATCGTGTGTTCATTGGTTGATGCGGGTGTTACAAAATATAAAAATCTACAAGCATATACTGTTGTACAGACACTATCCGTACGTGTACTCATTCATACATGCGAGGCTGTGTGTTTATCAACCACTTGATGTTGTACTAACCACTGTAGCATCAGCATCAGGTACGGAGGCATTCCCTGACTTGAGTCCTGCCTTCAAGGTGTTGGCATCAGCGGACACGTAGAGAGAGTTTCCAGCGGCGTAGTCAGCTAGGTTAAGACAATCGTTGCTGATGATGCCTTGGTCAATGCTACCACTAAACGAAATCATCTTGTACTGTAGGGTTATCCTCATAGAAGGCCACTGGGCGTAGTTGTTGGAGAAGAACGGCACTTCGAGAACGCTGTTGTTGAAGTAGCCGCATCTATCGCCTTGTGGACATTGACTGTCAGTGACGACGGTGACGCCGTCATTCAGCACCCACGGGCGGTACACTCCAAAGGTTTTGGAAATCAAGTCGTCGGCCTCGAAGTCGATGCAGAACATCTCGTTATCTTCAACTGTGGATCACATTTCAATTCAAATCTGCACTGACGTCCTACATAATGATATCAAATGAATTAAACAATGCGTTTAGAAACATTACATTAATCCGAAGACGCACAGAGATATGATACTACTTCAGTTTTTATGCTGCGCAGTGTCGTCGATGCCACATTTAGTTCTGATATCGTATCATTTCAAGGTTAGGTTGTGCTAATGCACTCTATTCAAAACATGAAATGCAAGTAGGTGAACTGCATGTAAAGTGGTTAATTCATTACTTATTCATTTGGTCCATACATATTACAAATGATGTAAACCGATAATATGTGGTACATCTTTATTTCTTAATAAGTATTACTCTTGCCACGGGATTACGCACTAATGTGTTAGTCCAACTAGAACTAGAGATTCAGATAAAGGAAACATTATCTAACCGAACGGATGCTGTCGATAGTATAATTCACCAAATAAACTATAGTTTTGGTTTAGCATGAACGCTACTAATGGCAACAAAAATCATCCAGCAATGTAGTTGATTCCACTATTAAGTGGTGTTCAATAAACATACTACAAATGTATCACCTGCATGTGATGGTGATGGTGTTGGTGACGGGATATTGTTCGTGTTTATCATTATGATGACGATGCTTTCGGTGGTTTTTAATAATCATCATAGTATTGATGACAATCATAATATTATTAATTCAGTATACGATAAATAATAATAAATATAACATAACATTAACAATAATTTTTTTTTAAATAACATAATTATACCAGTATTTTATTTGGTCAAATTTTACTTAGTTTGTTCTGAAAACTATTGAATAATATAGCACATATAACAAATCGCATTATTTTCAATATACGTCAATGAAATACACGACAATCATTAAATTTCATCGGCATATATTATATTGAAAACAGTTATCTAGACTTCTGCCAACTCAGTTAATTACCGAACGCGTTGTTGTGAAATAATGATTGTTTCTCTAAATAGTTGAATACATACTAGGTGTGGTGTAGGTCAAATTGTCGGTCACATGAGTCTGAGTACAGTTATATGTGACTTGGACACAAGTGAGTAGTTCCTGGTTCCAGAAGGTGCACTCGGGACACGTCATGTTGAAGACGTTCCAGCCTCCCTGGCCGTTCGGCTCACACATTACAAATTTCTGGCACGTGTTGGGATCAGCCGCGAAGCCGGGAGTGCTCTTTGTTTTTTCGTAACACAGATGGCACTCTCCTGGAAAACACAGAGGATGCAAGTTGATGAATAGTAGTGTCTTACATGTGCGTTCTGCTGCACAGCTGTGCCAAGTATCAACGAAAGTATTGTACAAATTGCAACATAGCAAATCAAATATGCCTTGGTCAATATACGACGTGACAGTACACCTAAGGTTGACCATAGCCAAAGTACAATTACTATCAAACTTTTCAAAAATGTAATACAACTACGGTGAAATACGTGCTTTTTGAGAATTGAATTATTTATATTATACTAGAATATTGCTCGAAATAATTGGTACTCGGGACCCGTTTTGAAGGACATATAATTAAAAAGGTAACGTAAAAAGTTGTGTCCACATTCTTAAAAATCCTATGATGTATGTTAAAAGACATTTCACAAATGCATGTTACGCTGCATTCTGGTTACTTTTTCTAGTTTTAGGGCATCTGCAGTAATTGCGACTTACGTTGAACGTCGAACACGTCTTGTTGGTCGACCATTGTGCAACAGTTCGGTGGCAGGATTGACGCGAGTGGTTCGTCGATGTCGAGAGTAGCGGGAAGCCACGGCATCCTGTAGTCCTCGACACTGGAGTAGCACGTCTTCATTGCTACAACACAACATATAGACTAGTGTTGGCTATTTCAGCAAGATAAGGCATGCTAAATAAAAGTAATTACGATTGGATGTATTTGTTAAAAACAACCACCCCTCACACGTATGCGTGCGTGTTCATGTGTATGTAATCAACATGTGTGTGTGTGTGTGTGCGTGCGTGCGTGTGTGTGGTGTGTACGCGGTGCGCGGTGCGCGGTGCGCGGTGCGCGGTGCGCGGTGCGCGGTGCGCGGTGCGCGGTGCGCGGTGCGTGTGCGCGTGCGCGTGCGCGTGCGCGTGCGCATATGTATGTGTGCGCGCGTACACATTGTGTGTGTTTAGTTATTAAGACAAATTGGTGATAATATTAAAGTATGCTATGGCAACTTGCATAAAGGTACATAATAATAAGACAACGACACTATTATATCAAAATATATCATAAGTAACTAAAAAAAAAATCGTTAGGCAGAGTCCTTGTTAGAACAAGGGGTCACCAAACATATTGCAATTTCTATAAGCTATATTATTGTTTTGTTTTTTTGTAGGATGGATACATGTCTATTCAGTTGTCGTAGAAGCAACGGTGAGTTCATTAAAAATGTTGTGTTTAGTTACTTACCAAAATTAAACTTATGTTTAGGGAAAACATTGTAGTCAAGTAAGGTTGCAGTGAAAATTTGAAAATAAAAATATAAGAAAGTAACCAAATAAGACGGCCGATGTATTGAATTGGCACCCCATATAATACTGTTTTCATAAATGTGGTTAAATAGACAACCGGATGCCAGTGCAACTGTCGAAACAATGATTTAAAAATGTGACACATAATTGGTAATAGCTTTGTTGGAGCTGGCAATCTGAAATACACATACAAAAGTATAATTTGTTATAATTTGACCGTTGTTAGGACTTACAACCTATGCAGTAAAATTGATCACATGACACAGATGTCTCATTATGTTTCTTACCTGCAGCTGCTGTGGTCAGTGCAACAAGGACCATTCCGATTGTCGTCCACGCCATGATACCTCTGTTGAAACAAAATAGATAAACTTTACATTTATATATTGATGAAAATGTTGTGATGCGGTTGTAATAATACTGCTTCGAAAACAGTGTCGTCTGGTCTTGTTTTCTTTAGTTTGTTACAATACAACGCTGCACGAACTGTTTTTGAACACATTACATGTTTTTAATGTCTATACGTGGTGCCGTCCGCATAGTATATACATATTTAACTGTAATAAGTTGCTCAACTACTTGCAGGAAGTTATGTTACGAACGGCAATATATTTGTTGGTGAAAAGTCAAGTGAAATGTTGCAAGCCTAGTTATTTACTGCACTTTTTTGCATCTGCCTACCCCTCGCTTCTAACTACAATTCCCCTGTCAGTCACTGTTGTTATCAGTATACTTACGTTTACTAAAATTAGTGGTAGTATTAATATTACAAACATCAATCATACCGCTATATATCCGGAACCAGGCCAACAACACACGCATACACACATTGTACAAACGTACTTGCAGTCCTAATCGGTGTGTACTTGCTAAGGCATGTCTGATATCTCGCGATCAGACACCGATACCATGTGATGATGTATCCAGATATGGTATCAACGTCATTGAAGGCTCCCCTGAGCCACATGTTTGAAATAGTTTGTTACACGATTGCCTCTATTTCCGTAATGTCGTACGGCTGGATCACAATTGTTCACTCATTTGAATCTTTATCTTCAGTCGCACTGCTATAATCGTTCTACACGAGTTTGAGTGGGTGGGATAATTTAATGCAACTGGTCTAGAGGCGTTACAAACGGCAGCACTTGACTAACCACAATCTAAATTGTGAACTTACTATAAAGCGTGGCACACACATACTCGCATTTCGTTGGCACCTAGTCGGCGATAGCTTCTTAGCCGACGAATAGCACATGAGTCAGACACAACCATCTTGTTCATCAATACCACGTAGGGGGCCTAATGCCACTGACTAGCGGACTTTTCGTCAGCCGACGTGCACGTGCAGTCGCCGACGAATAGTCGGTACTTAGATTCTGGACTTAATAATCCGTTCCTCAAATGCAGTAAATTCACACTTGTAACCACACCTGATTATCCCCCTACATTGACACAAGCTCACACTGTTCTCACCAGATGCAGTCGTCGTCGGCAGAAGTCGGTTGCTGGTCTGATCGTCGTCGGAAGGGTCGATGCAGTTCCTTTGTCCTGTTCGTCTTTTATAGCGGTCCAGCAATACAATTTACACCAAAGCATTCGACTCGGATTACTCGAATTGTTACAGTTGTACGTGGTCTGAAGGTCGACTTATACTTTATTAGCCAATCAGGGAACACTACAGTAGATCTATCACACTGAAGATTAATGACCATGCTGTACCTACGTGTTTGACGATGCTTCTTGTTGTGTGTTTCTTGTTGACTCAACGTGGTCTTCCGTGTGAGGAGTTGCGTTATTAATAATATTAATCGTGTCTATTTAGGCAGTTTTATGTTGTTTCATATCAAATGTAGAGTTGTATGATGAATTGTGTTTTTTTACGAATACGGTGGCATTACACAAACACGAAACAGTTCACCGTTGCGTGGGCGTTATACTGTCTTACTCCTCGTGACGTAAGTTGTCGTAATCTGATGAGCAAAGTAGGTCATAAAGACGAGTTTTACGAAGTGTCTTCGTAAATCGGTGTCAGTGAAGCAGTGAAAAATCGTCGATGAATTGTTATATCATGAAATGCATCTATGAAGTGTCACCGACTAGTGCTATACAGTACCAAATGTTTCTACATATAGGTAGTATACTCAATTTGACTGATTTTCAACCTACGTTGTAGACAATATATTAATATTATTATTATACATATATATATATATGTGTGTGTGTGTGTGTGAGTGTGTGTGTGTGTGTGTGTGTGTGTGTGTGTGTGTGTGTGTGTGTGTGTGTGTGTGTGTGTGTGTGTGTGTGTGTGTGTGTGTGTGTGTGTGTGTGTGTGTGTGTGTGTGTGTGTGTGTGTGTTCCGTGTGTTGTGGTGTATAGTAATGTGGAATGAGTTGCATCAGTGGACCATTAAACAATAGACAATTTTGTTCACTTGTTATCTTTCAACTACGTTGGGGGTGGATGTTATCAGTCTGACGTATTAGAATGTTGTCAAGTTTACGTTATTTTGACGTCACACCTGCTTTGGGTATACCACAGTAGTTGTTAGTCGAGATAAACTGCAATCGGGTTTTAATTTGGTCTTGTCTGGTCTGGTCGGACAAAAATGCGTGTGTGCACGTGTTCTTACCTGTGTGTGTGCGCGTTCGCGTGTGAGTTCGCTTTCGCATGAGTATGTGCTTGGGGATGGGTGATTGTAATTGCAGCAAGAATTATGCAAATGTAAGAATTGCAATACTTTTCACACGAATCATCATCCTGTTTTGTTGCGCATTAGCCTTAAGTAATCGTAATTACTCTCATTAATAAAACCGTTATTAAAATATATCTATAGGGATTCATCAATTGTGTTAGTATTGTACAGTAATACTATGTCATTATTGTACTGTCTCACTCCTCGTGACATAAAATGTCGTAATCTGATGAGTAAAGTTGGTCATAAACGTCGAGTTTTACGAACTGTATTCGTAAATCGGTGTCAGTGAAGCAGTGAAATCGTCGATCAATTGTTATATCATGAAATGTATCCATGAAGTGTCACCAACCCATTGCTATTTATTAGACGTAGGGTAAATGTGCCTATTGTCGGACAATACTATCCATCGGACATCGTGTCTTAAAATGTTTATATAGTTTAAATAACTAAAATTGCATGAGGTGCACGTTTTGCACTGCGTATTCACGCAACGTAAAGCGTAATAAGTGACGCAAGTGGTGTGTCGTTTATGGGTCTTTTTGATATAACGTAACCAGAAACCGGACGCGGCGGATAGGGCTGTCCGATAACCAACACGTTTTCGGACAGCTCCGTTCAAGGTGCTTATGTCCCAAAACTATTTTAGAGCTGCAGTTTCACATATAAAATAATCTGGTTGTGTTATTCTCGCGATTAATACATAAACTACGAAGTATTCTAAGCTTGCATTATGTCTACAGATCATGTCGTACCCAGGGCATGGGGGTGCGGAGAACGGCGGAACTGTTCTCAGTGCCAAAGTCGACACTAAGCGACAAGTTGCTTGACAAGTCTCCTGAGCAGCGCAAATGTGGTCCGGACACAGTCCCAACTTTTCAGGTGCATATTCTTGCTCAACAGATTCACTTATAAATATATAGAGGCCTAAACACCAACCCATAATGAAGTGAAGAGATGCAGAATTCAGAATTCAGACATGACACATTTCAAAGAGCGAAACTATCATTATGTAACGATTTCAGTTAATGTTAAACATGTTAGTATTATATGTTGATCAAACATAAAGGTAACAAATAGCACTGTATTACATTCTTACCATAATAAAGTGATTTAGTGAGAACATTATAGGTGTCACCAATTTCGTCTAAATAAATGATAGGGTGCGTTGCAAATGCATAATGTGCCCAATGACCAGACTATCTTCTAAAGATGATATCTGCATAGTCTAGGAATTGTATTTAAGTTTTATGTTTAAATTTGTTATGATTAAGACGATTTGAAATTCAACACATGTGTCACATTTATGTAACGACCTTTTGAGAATTGCTTATGTTGACGCAGATGTGTTTAGTTTTATTTAACTAAATATTAACAATTACTTGTTTTTGCTTTCAGGAGGAGGACGACCTGGTGCGTCGGCTGGTGCACTTAGCGAAGACGCAGAAGAAGGGCGAGTTGTTAGGTTCAGTAAAACAGATCTTCGAATGTGACCAGCGGAAGACGCCCGTCAACTATAGTAGAATAGGCGAACCATGGTACCGAAATTTCATGCGCCGTCACCTGAGAGAGCAGTCACGCTTGATCAGGAAATCATCGATCTAGAAAAAAAACTAACGCACGGCGAATTGACCAGTGCGGAGAAAGCGTATTTGTTTCCATGTTTTGGGCGTTAGTCAATGTCGCTATCACCAATGCTACAAAGAACGCATGTCAAGTGTCCAGAGTGAGCGTGAGAGCAGACGAAGATGACATCGGACGATGAGATTAGAGAGAAAACGGAGGGCATGAGCCCGAAGAAAGAAGAGTTACACGAGAAGAAGGCAACGAACGAAGGGATGAGATAGAAAACGAAGGACAAGAGCCCGAAGAAAGAAGAGTTACACGAGAAGAGGGCAACAACCGAAGACATTAGAGAGAAAACGGAGGACAAGAGCCCGAAGAAAGAAGAGTTACACGAGAAGATGGCAATGAACGAAGGGATGAGAGAGAAAACGCAGGACAAGAGCCCGAGAAGAAAGAAGAGTTACACGAGAAGATGGCAATGAACGAAGGGATGAGAGAGAAAACGCAGGACAAGAGCCCGAAGAAAGAAGAGTTACATGTGAAGAAAGCAACTGACGAAGGGATGAGAGAGAAAACGGAGGACAAGAGCCCGAAGAAAGAAGAGTTACACGAGAAGAGGGCAACGAACGAAGAGATGAGAGAGAAAAAGTAGGACAATAGCCCGAAGAAAGAAGAGTTAAACGAGAAGATTGCAACGAACGAAGGGTTTAGAGAGAAAAAGGACAAGAGCCCGAAAAAAGAAAACACAGCGTTGAAGGCAACAGCTGCTTCACCTTACACGTGGACAGTTCCCTTGACGTATCCACCAGTGAATTTGATTTACGTATGGAAAGGCATCGACTACAGTATATCAATTATACTTAGCCTTAAGCCTATTCATGACCGAACAATGTTGATATTATTTGTGAACGTTTCGATTTGAAAATAAACCATTTATCCGTTTTAGATATGACTATTTATTCAACTAAATAGCGTCACTTTGGCCCATGTCAGTTATCTGACATGTATCGTCTGACCACTGAAATCGGCGTCCTGTAACTAGGAAACAACCGTACTTTCGGACATTTCATTTTGGATAGTACATTTTGTTATTGCCAGATGATGTATCACAACATAACAGTAGCGTATGTTATCGTGCTTCCTGTGGCGCAACTAAACCTATATGTAGAAACATTTAGTACCCAATTTAAATTGATTTGTCCGTTAATTTCACTAACTGTCCGATAGCCGGCACATTTACCCTACTCAATTCGACTGATTTTCAAACTACATTGTACACAATATATTAATAGTATTTATTATATATATGTATATGTATATACACACACACACACTCTCTCTCTCTCTCTCTCTCTCTCTCTCTCTCTCTCTCTCTCTCTCTCTCTCTCTCTCTCTCTCTCTCTCACACACACACACGCATACTAATGTGGAATGAGTCGCGTCAGTGTACCATTAAACAATAGACAATTTCGTTCACTTGTTAACTTTCGACTACGTTGGGGGTGGATGTTGTTAGTCTGACATATTAGAAAGTTTTCAAGTTGATGTTATTTTGACGTCACCCCGGCTTCGAGTATACCGCAGTAGGTGTTAGTCGAGATAACGTAAACACTGCAATCGGGGTTAATCTGGTGTTGTCTGGTCTGGTCGGGTCAGACAAAAAGTGTTTGTGTATACCAGCCATAAGATAAACAATCATATCATCGCTGAAAGATCTCCGAATGTTATTACGTGTTTCTCGACATGTCATCAGGCCATGTCGGTAGTATGCGGCCGTGCATATATGATACCAGGCATACAAAGACAAATAAAACTCCCAATTACAAACACATACAGAAACGCACATACACATACGGACGCATACAAACATATATATAGTATATATAAATAAATATTTTAGCAAAGCAGACACGCGAACGTGACGTGTAGGCGTACAATTCCAAACACGTCCAAAGCACTCGATTCAACAGTCGCTGGTTCCCTTACCACTCAACCCATCCCGACGATTCTACAAACGTTTGAAAAAGAATACAATTTATGTTAATCTAGCATGCAGATTGTTTCCCAATAAAAATTACCATACTAGCATATAAAAGGATCTACATTCGTGTCGTTTTCGATAGTTTAGACACTGCCATACGAAAGCTGATATGGAACCACAGCATGAAAAGGGACCATATCAGGACAGGTGTGAACAGCCAAGATTGGACAACAGTCAAAGACGAAGGGAAGTAGCGAGAAACGCAGAAGCTACCGAGTGATGTTGACCCCACGGGGGCAAGTAGTAGAAGAAGAAAACACTGCCCAATGATGTTTCTCTGTCGACACAGTTCACACATATACCGATTGAGGCCCCATTTTGTAATTTGCTGAGTTATCGGACACGAACGAGCACTTCATCAGTTGTTGATACGATGTTATATGCTCCGTCCACTTTTGTTTGTTTACTTTTGTGTATCCAGGCCTTTAGTATCCATTTCTTGGTTGTTTTATATGATGGTGACTTCAAACCCACTTCGAGAATGGTTGTGTCGACGGCGTCCGCGCAAACAAGTCCGCTAGTGAAGTATTAGGCATGAAGCCTACAATTAGAACATTAATTATGTTTTAATTTGCCTTTTTCATAAGATTTCTTCAAAACAGTGAACTGTGCGTGATACCTCTTGTCTCAATGCAAATAGTAAACTGTGCGTGATACCTCTTGTCTCAATACAAATAGTAAACTGTGCGTGATACCTCTTGTCTTAATGCAAATAGTAAACTTTGCGTGATACCTCTTGTCTCAATGTAAATAGTAAACTGTGCGTGATACCTCTGGTCTCAATGCAGATATTGACGTTTACTTGGGTGATGTTTAGCTGTGGTAACGGAGGATTTAATAAATGCAACCGTTCTAAAGTTTTGTTTTAGATCTTGGAAGAAACACGAAATATAACATGAATTTTAGTGAACGTCCATTATTATGACACATTTTAAATATTTTATATTAAAAACACACCCATTTTGTAATAAGGATCCAGTTTGTAATAACACAAGACTTTTTTTGTAATAAAATCTAACATATGGACCAGAATATGACGACAAAGATGATTAGGTACTCAACAGGCCCACAAGATCCACCTGTGAGAGGTCTTGACACGCCTTCCTTTATCAGTTACACACTGTAATGTTCTACCAAAATCTTGAAAGGGACCTGCCCCAAAACATGACAAACACTACTGACCGAAACCATCCTTCGGGGTGTTTTGTCAGAACCAAAAATAAATAACATATTATTGTGATGAAAATAAATGTGACTAATACCATGATGATGTTGATGGTGAAGATGACTACGGTAAAGACGGCGATGATCATAATGATGATGTTGATGGTGAAGATGACTACGGTAATGACGGTGATGATCACAATGATGACGTTGATGGTGAAGATGACGACGGTTCAGGTGGCGATGAATATAATGATGATGTTGATGGTGAAGATGACGACGGTAAAAATGGCGATGATCATAATGATGATGTTGATGGTGAAGATGACGACGGTAATGACGGCGATGGTCATAATGATGATGTTGATGGTGAAGATGACGACGGTAAAGATGGCGATGATCATAATGATGGTGTTGATGGTGAAGATGACGACGGTACAGGTGGCGATGATCATAATGATGATGTTGATGGGGAAGATGACGATGGTAAAGATGGCGATGATCATAAAGATGCAAAAAGCTAAATATGAAAACGACGATGAAGACGAAGAGGATAGTGAGATGATGATGATGAAGTGGTAAACGACGACGATAACGAATAAGAAGAATATGTCGGTGACGATTACGAAGATGGAATAATGAGGGTGTTGGGGATGAAGATGACAGTGACGATGACAACGATTACGATACAGAAAATGAAGGTGATGATGGTGGTGATGATAGTGATGAAGATTAATGTAAACACGAAGGTGATGGTGAAGTTGAAGAGGAAGACTATGATGATTGTGTTGATGATGAATAAGAAGGAGAAGACAACGACGAAGACGACGATAAAGATGGTGATGAAGTTGATGAATAAATTGAAGATGACGGTGATAAGGTTGAATCACTTCAATATCATGATGAAAACGAAGACGATGATAGCGGTGATAATATTAATGACAATGACGAATATGAAGATGAAGATTATGACCAAGAGTACGATGAGGATGAATAGGTAGACGACGATGATGACGAAGATGATGTTGAAAATGTAATGATAATTATGATAACGATGCTGACTAAGAAGATAATATTGACGACAATGACAATGATGATGATGTTCAGGATGGTGAAATCAACAATGGAGATGAAGTTCATGATCAAGATGCATACGAATGTAAAGACGAATGGTAAGATAAACAAGACGACGAAAGAGACGATGGTGGTGAAGATTAATATTATGATGGGTACGAATGCGGTGGTATTAATTTCAGCGTGGCTGTGTGCTTCCCAGATAAGTCGAGATGGTGTTCGACTGAACAGGTCTGCCAGGGAGTAAAGAGTAGAGCACTTTGAGCTGTCCCGGGGAGTGGATACTACGCTATATAAGAACTTACCTTATATTCTTGACAATATTATTGTAAATTAAGTAAACCGGATATACTGTAGATTTACAAGTATCTTGTAATCGACGCTGCAACTTCTACTGCTACTATTAATGATATCATTATTTGTATTGCTACTGCTTTGAATATAAACCTTTGATTAATTTATAACAACAGAGTGATATAATATCATCATCAGGATATTGTATTTTTGTTCGGGATCACACTTGCGTATGTGGATCGACTAGGGTGTTTTCTAATTGAAGCGGAGTGGTGTTACGTACGGTTGTGTGGCATTGTGTCTTGCATATAGTACATAAGACAAGCTATTATGAAGCCGGAATTACGTTGTCCATGTTGCCTTGGAAGAAGCTGGTAGTGCGATCTTTAATTAAAGTACCAATCATCAAACGGCAGTGACCTGTTAACATGGATATATTAAATGACAGAGGCAAATATAAACAACTATAAGTTTCTTATGATAGGAGTGCTTACCATCCTCGCAAGTCAGGGCTGTGACGTCCGTCTTACGCTCAAGTTACAGGAATCCCTAAATAACTACCCATTCAACCATCAGGAGTCGCTGAACGGTATTATGTATTTAAATACCTAACAACGCCAACTTCCTAAACCACCGGAAAAACGATATTATTATTGGCTGAACTAATAATATTAGTTCAGCCAATAATATTGGATATTAGTAATATCCCGCGTTTTCCATAGGCTAACTGCCAAGGGAAACCGAAACTGATGCAATGTACTTCTGCGCCGCCTGACGCTCGAAGATGGTGCCTACATTAATTAACCGTATCCGTTGAACAAACGAACAGTTTGGTCGAATGTTGCTCCGGTAATAACACATTTGTACAAACGAGTTGGCAACACACTAGTCTGAAAGGAGTGGTGGGGGAATCAACTTAAAAGTATTTGCTTACCAGCGAATGGTTCGGGCGTATCGCCTACCGACGCCGGTGGCATGCCGTTAGCACTGACCCAACCCAACGCATCTCCACGAATACCCGAGTGTTCAGCGTCTGGGATGCCTGCAATAAATGCAGCTTACATTACTCAAAAAGGAAATATGCAGTTGTTCGCATAATAAATCAATATGAAAACTAAAATAAACAACAACAGGAAATTCGTTATTTAAACGAAGTAGAAAATGCACATTATTATTACGTTGTTTAAATTTTGATAAATTTCTATTTTATAAGAGCAAGTATATAAAGGAAACACAGTAGATTTGTAAATAGTCGATAACATAAATGTAAATAGAAAAACGTCTGCTTACCAGAAATTGTATTGTACTAACATAGTTATTAATTTATTATATTTAAAGTGGTATATTAACTAACATAAACAGCTGTTACCCCAATAATAACAACGAATAGTGCGGGTGTTGTTATGTATAATCCAATAACTATGTGCGTACAATAGTCACTGTGTTCGTGCTTTATGTGAATAGAATAATAACACGTTTAGATGTTATAATTGTTCTACGAGTAGAACAAGCCGCGAAATGTCGCGTCTTTCCCTGGGTTTTATTGATATTCTTGTGTTTGAACAGAGTTTTTTTTTTTTTTTCAAACGTTGTTTAAATTGAAATATTTTGAATGTTGACTTTGTATTGATACATATATTTTCGGTAAACTTGTTTTCTACCTAGCGAATCAAAAACTCCCAACTTGCCAAATATCACTAAAGCAATCAAATGTTTCTGCATCGATATCACGTCATATTTCCTATTTGTATACAGAAGAAAAAACAAAATATGAAGCGTGTGGTGTTTTGTTTCATAAAATAATGTAAAAACCACTGACGGTCAACAAAAGTATTTGTGTATGAAATTCATTACGACTATTAATTTCTAATAAACACTTAGTGAGTGATTTGAATGATTTGCATAATTCAAAGTATTATGTCTGTCTCGTGAATTATCTGCCTCACGAATTCTGCGATCAAATGCGCAACAAAAAATAGGGAAACACTTTTAAAAGTAATAATATAATGGGAAGATCAATCAAGATTTTCGGTGGATCTACATTGAGAGCTAGTTTCCAATATTAAGCTTTATTCTCAGGAACAAAACGCTGTTATGATACAATTTATCTGAGGTGCCTGGATTACTTTAGCAACGCAACAACCTATGAAAATAAGGTGGCGTTATGCACAGCACAATCAATATAACAATGCGTATCTTATTGTCTAAGTAGATGTAGTTGTGTGGAAAAAGGTGTGTTTCTGTACATTATAATTGTGCACACCTTTTTCTTTACGTCATATCCTCTGAGCAACGTTGTTTCGCAGTGGTCTGCAAAAGCAATACTATTATATACTACAAGCACTTACATTGTTTCAGCAATATAAAGATAAGTTTCATTGATTAAGAGTGTAACGGAGATCACCATTAATATAAACAGGAGTTAGCCGTATTGAGCGGTAATCTCCCTTAAAAGTTTATTATATCGGAATCACTAGGTGATACAACAGTGTACATTTAAACTGCTGCTTCACTCTCGTACTGAGGCTGCTCCGTCGCCTTGTCACGTGCCAGTTGAGTAATTGCAACATAGTTCGGTCGACTGTAGTATTGTCTACTTGTCATACATGTCATTCTACCAAACGACTCACGTGTTTTACTTTTCGTTGGATAACTTGTCTATTCGATATGGCACATACACTCAACTACTGTGTTACATTAATTGATACACACAAATTGGTGTCCATATTTTTACTGACGATATTTGAAAGTTTGTGTGCGGTAAAAGGTAAGTCAGTAAAAGGAATGACTCAGATCTTAGAATCAATTTATTTGATCATTAAATACGATGCATATACAATGGATAACGTAAGTAATAAATACGATCGGGAGACTCCCATATATAGTGTAGTGAATTAACAAATGCAAAAAAGAATTCAATATGTCTGATGATCCGATAGCAGCAGCAAATTATCTACCATTAGTAATGATCAAATTGTGTGTATAAATTAATAATGTTCAGTCACTCCCTCATTGAAAATCATTGCACTCTTTAGATTCGTAAGGCAGCATTAACAAAATAGGTTTAACGCTTATCGTTACACCATGTGGAACTTACGTATGGCCATAATGTGTGGCTTCTGTATTTTCCATAACTAGTGTACAAAAACGTTATGTATGACAGATATAACAAAATGTTTCATGTGACGATTCGACGGTAAAATGAGCACGTGCTTTCGCGTGATTGCGTGCTTGTGTGTGCGTTGATGTGTGTGTGTGTGTGTGTGTGTGTGTGTGTGTGTGTGTGTGTGTGTGTGTGTGTGTGTGTGTGTGTGTGTGTGTGTGTGTGTGTAATACTCACAACGTTTAAGCGCTGAAGACATGGTTCACAGCCGTCAATCCAGTCTTGAAAATAGTGGTGTCCGCCGAACAATAGATACAGTTTCCAGGGGCGTAAGGAATTTGGTTGAAGCAGTCGTTGCTGATGATGCCTTGATGAATGCTACCACTAAACGACACCATCTTGTAGTGTAGTGTTCGACACCAAGTCCCAATCATCGAAGTCGATGCAGAACATCAGTGGGTCTTCAACTGTTGGACACAATTCAATCCAAAACTGAACAAATGTCATACATATTAATATTTAATTTGTTAAACCAATATGTACGCGATATGTGCAAAATCATTAAATTACATTCGTTAGTGGCAACACATGAATATCAACAAAGTAATAAGATAATTTAATTAGGTTTGTTGACAGCTTCCTTCATTGAGATTATATCGACTACTAAGATGATGGTGATAGAAAATATCATGTTGATTGCGATTGGATAACGGTGATGATGATTACGATTTTTGTAGTATTACTACTACTACTACTACTACTACTACTACTACTACTACTACTACTACTATTACTACTACTACATCAACAGCAGCAGCAACAGCAGCAGCACCAGCAGCAGCAAGAACAACAACAGCAACAACACCAACTACTACTACTACTACTACTACTAAAACAACTACAACAGCAACAGCAGCAGCAGCAGCAACAACTACTACTATTACTACAACTACTACTACTATTACTACTACCTCTACTACTACTACTGCACATAATACGATAGTAGTATTACTGCTACAACAACAACAACAATAACAACATCAAAATCAACACTAACAGCAACCACAACAGCAAAAACAACAACAATAATAATAATAATAATAATAATATATTTTATTTAATATAGCGCCAGATCCAATTATAAATTGTTCGTGGCGCTTTACAACATGTAGAACCCAGATAGAGGTATTAATGATGGCTAAATAAGCATGCATTTTCTAAAAGAATATTAAAATATTAGTAAAATACGAATAAATACAGTAATTAAATAAATATATTAAAATAATGATCATAGCTACAGTTCTATGTAGAAATAAGACATTGTCAATTCATTTAACTGAACTAATGTACATGTAAGTATAAAATAAATATATAAATAGGTTAATTAATACATAAGAGATATAAAACAAATCAATGCAGAGAGTAAACTATGCCACATTGGACAAGAACGAGAGTCTAAAAAAACAACAAGAACAACTTCTACTACTACTCCTACTGCTACTATTACTACTACTACTACTACTACTACTACTACTACTACTACTACTACTACTACTACTACTATTACTACTACTAATACTACTAATGCTACTGGTTATAATAATAATGATTACAATAATAATAAAAACAGTAATGATAGAACGAAGAAGATGAGGAATGTCGATAATATTAATGATGATGATACAAATGATAAATATAAAAAACGTCGTTATGTAATTTATTTAACAAGAGTTTAATAAATATTAATAAATTGTGATATTTTTTTATTATTGTAGCATACCTGATTAATAAAATACTGAATTAACAACCTAAACAATTGTGAAGCGCATATAATGTATTTCCAAAATACATAAGATAAGTTGAAATGTTTCCATTTAGAAATTATTTTATACTTACTAGGGGTGGTGAAATTCAGTAGTTGATAGCGGGCGTCTGGATGTAAAGGTAAAGGTAAGTTCTTATATAGCGCAGTAACCAGCCACGCTGCAATTAATGCGCGAAGACTATTCGTACACAAATATCCATCACTGTCTATAGCCAGGTATTCATTCATACAGCTGAGTGAACTGAAGCAATGTAGAGTAAACGAACTTGCCCAAGGTTCGACACCGCCGCACAGGATTCGAACCCGCGTTCTCTCAGTCGAGAGTCCGGAGGTCTTACCGCTGCGCTACTGCGCTCCACTACTACTGGATGCAACCAGGACTGTAATCGACCTGCACACAGGTGATTAGTTCCTGGTTCCAGAATGTGCACTTGGAACACATCATGTTGAAGGTGTTCCAACCTCCCTTGCCGTCAGGATCACACAGGTGTTCGGGTCAGCCGCGAAACCTGGAGTGCTCTTAGTCTTATTGTAGCACAGATGGCATTGTACTGGAAACCATGGAAGAACTTTTCGATAAACATTAAAGCCTACAACACTACTCACAGCGGCATCCCTGAATTCATGTATTAATGCTTCAGTATATAATATCTGCCACAGAACAACCGAATGCACCTTGTCTCCATATCATTTACAAAATGGCTGGTAACTGTGAACACTGACTGAAAAATATTGAGAAACGCTACGTAGGTAATGTACAATGGAATAAAACATACACGACATTGTTATACAATGTTGAACAATCCTTATACTGTATAATTGTTGTCAAAGCTTTACACATGGATGTCTTTCAAAATATAAATAACCATTTCATATTAACGGTAAGTAAAACATCGATATAGAACACGTTATAATTGTTTGTCGTGCAATTACCAAAAGGGGGACGTTTTAGTGGAAACACTGAACAAAATTACTAAAAAACAAAAAAATAAAGAAAAAACATATTACCAAATCAATTTCAGAATCGATAGTGGAATAAGTGTGGTGGCTTTTTGTGAACAAATAGGATTGGAAGTAAACTTGCATTATTATTACTGTATGTCAATGTTTCATGAAATATAATCAAGGGGCGCATAGGGAATAACACAACTGCAGTAATAAGGACGACAATAGAGAAGTTAACGCGTCTTACGTTGAGCGTCGAACGGGTCACCTTGGTCGTACTGCTCGCAGCAGTTCGGTGGCATGATAGAGGCCAATGGTTCATCGACGACGAGTGTTGAGGGAAGCCGAGACATTCTGTATGACTCGCACTTTGGTCACACGTTCTTTGTGCTACTATACGATAATAACAACATATACGCATGACGTCATTTGTCGGAAACTTCCTAATTAACAAACGAATTACGAGTTTTGTGCTGAACAAAGTATATATAGCCAGACGGCATTAGTTTACTTCGTTCACAATTTATTATTAGACAATTAATTAACTATGTGTCAAGTACGTAGTGCGGTAAAATACAACAACATATACTGTTGATCTCATCAGATATTTTCAGCGTCAGTACTGCGTATAATTGTAACTATTATTAACATACAATTTGGTAAGCACATTCAAATAATTCGATAGAAAAACCAGTGTGCCAAAATGCTATTTTGCTGTAGAAGAAAAAGTAAAGCCTATTGTGGGGACGTAATCCTGCAGAATGTGAATCTAAAATCGTGGCAAAATGTTCATGTACGTATCATACCAGAAACTCTTATGGTCAGCGCAACAAGGGCAATTCCCATTGTCTTCCTCGCCATGGTTGCTCTATCAATCAAAACAGGCACATTTTCCTTGCTAAAAAACGCAGGCTCTTGAACATATGTTACATGGGTAATATTGTTGCCTACAACACGTTCTCCCGTTTTCACAATTGTTTTCATGTAGTTAAAAACAGAAAGAAAGACAAATGCTATATACTGTTTTCTTAAATTCGTTCGTGACAGTGTTAAAATGTATACATTGTTAATGTACGGGCCGTCATTCCTTCGTCATTGTCCATATTTATCAGATTAAAACTTCATGTAATGAAATAGGTAAGATAAGAGATAAGATAATATACATATATTGATGATTATAGTTCAATACATAAATCACACATAATGAACCACACCTGACTCTTTCAATCACACATGGCTCATCTGGATCGTGAGAAGCGGCACTTCTTATAGTCGTCTGCTGTCGATGTGATATCCTCGCCAGCTCTCCGTCTTTTAAAGCACCACAGCAATTAAGTTACGTCTACGTTTTCGAATCGGATTTCGAAACGCGTTGCACTATGATCTCCGCGAAGGGTGGATTCAAAGACTGTAGAAGGAAGTCCTAATACTTCATTTGTTTATCATTGACCGCCATTTTGGAATCACGCATCCCAGCGCTCATAGCGGACGTGTGTCACGAGTCATTGCGTCTGTTGGTAAGAGCAGTCACGGCAGCTCCATTTGTGTCGCTTATGGCTGCAGTAATAGCAAACAAAAACAGCGTGATGTGTATTGAACCGGCTTCTGTATTCGAATTTGTCGAAAACGCCAACTCACTACCAGTGCCAAGTGGCAGTCAGCTGGATGTTCACCACCACAAACCTTTGTCTAAAAACATGTTAAAATAATTGTATCACTGACCCTAAATAATAAAATAACATGATTCGACACTAAAAACTCTTATGCTCTGGCCACCATCTGTACGATATGCCAATGAAAGTCTCCTGATGGCCAGTTTGGTCAAGATACACATCACCGTATCAACTGTGATGAATATTCTTACACTTATCCATGTTACCATGGCTAATTGTTATCACAGAAATGTTGCAATTACCATGTTTTGTCTTAAATCATATGAATATTTCAAGATGTCTCGACGATAACTTAACACCAAACATATAGGCAAATATTCAGAATGCCATAATTTCACGAAATGTACTAATATGCTGCTAATATTTGGTATCTGATTAGAAAACTTGTCTAAGGAGGTAATAAAAGTCATTGCTGTACTTAGTTCACATATAATATATTATGAATTCTTTTAAAATTCATAATTTATATTTTATAAGGTTCATATGGACAAATGTCATATAAAAATTTCCAAAATTAGGATAATGGTGTGCGTTATTGTGAATTTGTTTTACCTGACATAATTATGATTACTACCAGGAAATTTTCATATTGACTTTGTCCCAAGCATAAGGATGAGCAAACACAGTTGAAAAATGCATCTTTACACAGTATTTTGGTTAAACTTCCTTCAGTATATGCTCGATTTTTAAATTGTCTCATGGTACTTTATGCTAATTCACATCTTATTTCAAACTTTGACATGTTTCGCATAATAAAACGCAGAAAAATGCAAGTTTTGATAACTTAAATTTGTTGGTCTCATTTCACACTTTTTGTGCACCAGTCCTTTTTTTCTTAATTTATTTTGCATTATTTTTAGATGTTTGAAATGTGGATTGTACGTGGCCATACTTAACATGTAATAACAGTATACATTTTAATACCTGTAGAAATTGTGAAATGATTCGATAATAGTTCTAATTGCAATAAATGCATCAAATCTGTTTGATTTAGGAGTATAAACATTAATCAGCAAAAGACTAGTATTAAAAAGATATATATATTTGTATTATACAGACCAACGACCACACCTACGCAAGTGTTATGACTGCCGATATGATCACTCCTGGGCCGACCTTTAACCCAGCAGGTTAGTATAGTCCAGGTAATAGATAGCATATTGATGTCGTTCTATTTCAGTGCAATAGTCCCTGCAATCTACAGCCCTTTCCAAAAGCGGGAGGGGCTGTATTCATGTATTGTATTAGTAATGATCATACCATATTGGAAATCTACTTTTTAAAAGTATTGTGCATTTATAAAAGTCACTATATTTAAAACGTATGTTTTGTCACACCATATATGGTAAACATAGATTTGGTCTACCATATATATACATACACATGTGTAAAATTGGTGTGGCACCAATTACCAGTAAATAGATATGAATATGGTTGTATAATTTCAGAAAATAATGGATTTGTAGCTTGAGGTAGAGCAGCTGGAACACTCTATCACCATGCCAGGTGACCTTCTACTGACCCCAGATGGGGTAGCAGAAGCAGCTGTTGCTTTGTGCATGAAGCCGGCTACTGCTGCATTCTTTGAAGGGCAGCTAAGAAACTACAACAGGGAAAACAAAGGTTCATTGCACATATATTGACAAATATTTATGTTCATGTGGTTCAAAATTATTCTGATTATTGGTGTTATTATATCATGTAGACATTGGTCGACATTGACAAATATCTGCTATTCTCAGGTGTTATTTGAGGTGCAGAATACACTACTTCTTCAAGTTTGACACCTGATCTTTGACGGAATCTATGGTTAAAAAAAACAGAAAAGCACAAGTGTTGAAACATGAATAAGTGATCTGGTTGAATGACTGAGACACGACTGATTAATATGATCTTTTAGTATGTTTATCTGATATATTGTCTAAGTAATATTTGTTATAATCACACAATGTACTACTTAAGCCACAGTTTTATAGAAAACATTATAAGAGTGTATTATGCAATGGCAAACTTCACTAACAAGTAATCTATAAAAAAAAATTGTGCGTTATTCCCATGCTAGGCATGATTATGATTGATTGTAAAGTGCTTTGAACAGAACTAAGGATTGGATACAGCGCTATATAAAACTTTATTATTGTTATTATTATTGCATATGGATGTTTGTGGAAGATCTACAACATTTTAAATCTGTGATATTATATTGTACACGTATGTTCCTAAATGGTGTATGTTGATGGTGATTTAATTTGATGATCTTTCTCGAACATACCTAGTGCAGATGGACTTAAAGAATAAACGTAAGATCACATCATAAACCTGTGTTTATATTTAGAATGGGTAAAGGAGCCGCAATCTGCAGTGGGTTATTGCAGACATATTAACATTGCAACATTAAATCTACCATGAATATTTAATAGATACATGTTCAAAATACAACAGTGAAACAGCAAAATTGAATCACTGATCGACATTTTCTGATTATTAATCCGCAAAATAAAATTCAAGCAAAAAATAAGTTTATAGTATGAAATCGAACAACCGAATAAGTATTTATTTGTAACATGGGTAGGAGGATGGGTAGTTATAATCTAAACCATATCAGAAGTAATTAAGTCCCGGACTATAAAGAACAGTTGTGTCTTATACACCAAAAGTGGTATTCACATGGGATTTTTATCTTGAATAATTTGCTACCGTATGGTTTTGGCGCTCGCAGTTAGGTTGACACACATATCTGCCAACTAATTAAACAAGCATTAAATTAAAACAAATTTGAATTAATCATGTAGAACACCCTAAATCAAGTGCATGGGTGGGGGACGAGGACATTACACAAGCTGAGCGCTGCGCCTTATTTTTTTTAATGATACACGGCCGTTAGGGGAGCCAGTGGTTCAACATTCAAAATGGCGACGAAGATATGACATATCTCTCTATATACGATCTCTGGTGGACTGATCATGTAACAGCCAATCAGAAGGACGATTATATCTGTGAATCATTGCGCATGCGCCTCGGGAGTGAGGCGGTGGTTGCTCGAATAAATCACCGCCTACTCGACTAATCTTGTTGACAGTAGCGGGTTTGTGCTTTTTCCTGTTTCGCAGATTTCTCTGTTCTTCGATGTTTTAGTTATTTCACTTTGAATATTAGTGAGCAACATACTTTTAATACTTTTAATGGCAGCATTTGCATACGTTAGATAAATTGTCTTGATGACACCAACACAACTGATTTTAAAGTACTTGACTTTTTTAAATTATGTTATGGCGTAACCAATTATTATTCATGTTAGCAGTTATGCTAATTGAGTAATTGTTGATTATGTCAAACACACATACCGATAAGCACGCACACACACACACACACACACACACACACACACACACACACACACACACACACACACACACACACACACACACACACACACACACACACACACACACACAGTTTAGGGATGCAGGGTTTTGATAATGTAAGGTGTTTTAAATGTGACATGTCGTTTTTGCACTGGTCCTTCCCTGGATGTATAAAGACACCAACAAGCGTTCACGTGCAATTTGTTTTGTTAGTTCTGCATAATGATAAGCGATATATATATATATATATATATATTGAATAATGATGATGTCGTTTTTAGAGGAAATACCAAGAGTCCTACATATATAATAGTAATATACACTATGTATTCATAACAATATTGTACACGTTAAAGGGCAGATCGTTTTATCGATGTTTAAAATTACAATAAAATAGTAATAATAATGATAATAATATATCATTTATGAAACGCCACATCTCCGAATATAAAAAACTTTTCAAAGGCGCTTAAAATACAACATTTTAAAAACATAATCGCTTCAATAAAAAAATGATTTTACATATAAAATAAATACCATGATAAATATATTACTATATATGCTTATCCGTTACTTTTCGTGTGCTTTTGTTAATATTGTCAAAACGTTCACATATCAAAGTAAAATCAGAAAGGAATAGTAAAAAGCAGTATAGGAGAAATTTCCACAAAGGAAGGTATAAGGACATGAGGAAATATTTAGCAAAGATAGACTGGAATAACACACTGAAGAATAAGACAGCAACCGAATGCTGGAATATCTTAAATAGTGAAATTAAGTGCATAGTCGATAAATGTGTACCTTTCAAAAAACAAGGGAAACGGTCTAAAAAGAAACACTTATCGAAATAAGCCATTAGAAAAATAAAGTATAAACAAATGATGTGGAAGTCATATAGATGTACTGGAAATGATGAAGACTACAACATTTATAAAGAAGCACTTAATCAAGCTACAGCTGAAATTAGAAATTCAAAGAGAAGCTATGAAAAAAAATTAGCTAGTAATATAAAACATGACAGTAAGAGTTTTTATGCGTATATTCGAAGCAAACAGAAAGTTCAGGATAAGGTCGGTCCTCTAGAAGATAGTGCTGGAAATACAATATCAGAGGGATTCTTAATGGCAGAAGACCTGAATGAGTATTTTAGTTCAGTGTTTACCAGGGAAGATATTAGTTCACTGCCAGTACCAGAGGCTAAGTTCAAGGGGGCAGATTCAGACTATTTAGGACAGTTAGTTGTAACCTCGGAAATGGTAGCTAAGAAAATAAGGGCTATGAAGGATAATAAATCACCTGGAGTGGACGGGATTCCGCCCAAACTACTATTGGAAATTGTAGAACAAATTAGCGTACCGCTTGCAACAGTTTTCAATTTGTCATTAGAAGAGGGAGTGGTTCCTTTAGAATGGAAACAGGCAAACATTATACCGTTATTTAAAAAAGGTTCGAGAAACAAGTCAGAGAAATATAGACCAGTGAGTTTAACATCAGTGATTTGCAAATTATTAGAAAGACTAATTAAAGATCACATGGTGGATTTTCTTGTTAAACATAACTTGATAAACCCATCTCAACATGGGTTTTTAAAAGCGAGGTCATGCTTAACAAATATGTTATGTTTTTTGGAAGACATCACTAGGTGGGTAGATGAGGGATCACCAGTAGATATCATCTATTTAGATTTTCAAAAGCTTTCGACAAAGTACCACATCAAAGATTACTCCTTAAGCTAAAGGCCCATGGCATAGGAAATGGTATAATAAACTGGATAGAAAAATGGCTGAATGACAGAAGACAACGTGTAGTAGTTGATGGGGAGGCTTCAAACTGGAAATCGGTATTGAGTGGGGTACCACAGGGATCAGTACAAGGACCTATATTATTCTTAATATATATCAACGATTTGGACGATGATATAACAAGCAAGGTGTTAAAATTTACGGATGATACAAAAGTGTTTAGAAGGATTAAAAGTGATGGAGACAGACAGCATTTACAAGATGATCTTGATAGGTTGATCAAATGGTCTGAAAAGTGGCAAATGCTGTTCAATTTTGGGAAATGTAAATGCCTCCACACAGGTCATGGGAATGAAGAGGTAAAATATAAAATGGGGGTACTGTTCTAAGTACTACTGTAAAAGAAAAGGACTTGGGGTTAACCATTAGTGCTGATATGAAGGTTTAAGAGCAGTGCGGAATTGCAGCGTCAAAGGGAAATCAAATCCTTGGATTAATTAGGCGAAATATAGCGTATAAGAAAAAAGAATTAATAGTACCGCTGTACAAAACAATAGTGAGGCCTCATTTAGAATAGTGTATACAAGCATGGAGGCCATATCGCAAGAAGGACATAGATATGCTAGAAAGAGTACAGAGGAGAGCGACTAAAATGATACCAAATCTGAGGGATCTTAGTTACGAAATACGCCCAAAAGAATGTGGTTTAACAACATTAGAGACCAGGAGGTTGAGAGGAGATCACATAGAAGTGTTTAAAATATTGAATGGTTATGAAAATATTGATAGAAACATTTTTTTCTCAGTTAAGAAAGATAGAAGGACCAGAGGACATAAAGCTACATTAGTAAAGGAGCAGTGTAGATTAGATATAAGAAAGTTCTCATTCTCACAAAGGATTGTAAATGAATGGAACAGATTATCTCCTGATTGTGTTGGTGCTAGTAGCGTGAATATGTTTAAAAATAAAATCGACACACACCTTAAAAAGGCGGGATACATGTAGATAAAAAGTATTGGACTCTCGATAAGCCAAAAGGCTTCCTTGTCCACCTGCCATCCAGAGTAATTTTCTGGATGGCAATCTTGTTAAATCTTGTTAAATCTTGTTATATTTGTAAACTATTTGTCAAACGCCGTTTTACCGTTACATAAACACAACCTTTAGAACAAATTGAGCGTCATTGCCTAGCGGGATATGCACTCTTTCAGAGTTAATGGGACACCTGTGTCAACAATAAAATGTAACTGAGACGTAGCAAGGGCATTCTGAAACACAATTTTATTTGCAAACAGGTATTAACTTGTCTTGCCCACGTCGTTTCGTTGTCCATGCGGCGATTAATCTGACTAATTCACGGAGGCAGTTTCTTAGGTCAAGTCGACGTTTACTCGACATCAGTCATTATTGCCTTTCCTGCCTTAGAAAATAAACTCTTAAAAAGGCATATGAACTCCGGCGCCTCGGAGGAGATGAAATTAGAACAAACCTTCTTATATGCGCAATAATGATAATCGTTATCAAAATAATCAGATTGGATGCAAAGTAGCACATTCGATGAAGGCAATAAAGTGTATTATACTGGGTATACATCTAAGGTCAAGACGCAAGTCGACCATCATTACAGTTGATACGTTTCGCCATTGTATTTAGTGTCGTCGTTGGTGATAAATGTGTATGCATTGCTGTAGATATACTAATAAACGGTGCACATCGATATTGTTTTGATAGAAAATATATCAATGTGAATTCATATTTTATTGATTGATAATGCATACTACTAGTTTATAAAATATCTTCAGACGTTATTAATAAAGCACATTTCTTATAATAAAACACTAAGAAAATATCAGTTCAGAAAAGCCTGATGTCTGTGTGAACATAATTTGTGCTCGAGGTAGGTGTGTAACAGGTGTGGAATTAAAGAGAACGCAACGCTTGGCAGGATACCGTGTAGCACGTTTCGTAATTGAATGTATCCCTGGCGATATCGTGTAAACGATTATGGTTTCCATATGCATATACATACTGCATAATGAAATATAAATACACGTATTTCTTTCTAAAATTATATGAAAATATACGATCAAAAGAAGGCGGCCATTATCTAGAAATGTGGTTATGAATACGACTTTATTTACGAAATACCACTGAAATAAACAACGGAAGGTCAGTCTGGCGAAAATGGTGCTATGACCAGCAACATGGCAATATGAGTCAGTTACATCTGACATAGGATGCAGGCGGGTGTTCATCTTCCATTCTCTGAGTGCAGCTGTTGCAATTGTAGACGACATCACAACCCAGACAACAATAATGACAGTGTCTTTGTTGACATCCAACTCGTAGTCGGGAAGGCGCCGCCGATCATCGTAATGAAAACTACCAAACAGTGCATCGTCGTCGAATACATTTTGAAACAAATAACGCTTTGCCTATTTCCACATTGTCAGTAGACGGGATGCAAAACAACTACTATGCCAAATTGACGAAGACAAATGTTTGCATCATTACCATATATTGATATATACGAAATTGGATACCAAAAAAATTTAATAACTAAACAGTTGCCGGCAGCTTATGGGTGTTTTAGAACAATAAGCATTTTATACGAGCCAAGCTGGTTTTCAATTCCTTAAAATTGTGTAATGTGAAATCAGATACTCTGCCCATGAGAAATTGTGTATAGAAATCTTACTCAAGAGAACACTAATAATATTTCGACTGCATAGTAAAACACATTCATACAGTATACTGTATTGCGGGATTCATCTGTAGATATCGTAAAACAAAGTATAGGTCTGTACTTATCTGTCTGAATATGTGTATGTTTATACGGCAGTTGTGCGTATATGGAGCTGATATTTTGTAATCGCGTTAGATAATACTGTTATGTACATATGTGACGCTGGCAGGAAGCAAACATTTTATATATTTTTTGCAATGTTGTAGTTTTACAATTTAATATATGAGTCTTAGCGGGTTTACCATGAATAGAATTTGTGTTCGATGGCAACGTAACTATAATAGTGTTGTTGGATGTATCAACAAATTGTAAGTAGTATTACCCTATAAGATACCAACGGGTGGGTAGTTCAGTTACATGGTGGATCGCATATTTGGGTGTGGTATGCCTGGATAAGTGTTGGAGATTTGGATATGGGTAAATTTTCAGTGTTTAAAATTAAGCGAAATAATTTATTTCCAAAATGGAGGTCTAGTTTCAATGCAAATGATAGCAGTTGAGGGCGGTTCTGTTCGCATTAACAGGTTGGCATTGTCAATAACCCAGGATGTTAACACTGGAGACTTTTAATTTTGCTAAAACGAGAAAAAGCGACAAAACTAGCTACCCGACAAGTTGTTCCCAGTGTACAGCGTTGGGAAAAGAGAAGGCTCACCTAGAATCTAACTAGCTAATTGATCTGGATCTCTTGCAGATTCATCATCAACAGCACAACGGAGTAGCCACGTGTGGGTGTTCACTTGTTTGCGGTAACCGTCCGATCAGAAAATCAGCAGTTGGACGGGATTCAACATAATCTCATGACAACATGTTGAGGTGTAAAATGTTGTGGGCTACTTGCACAATGCAACACTGTCCACTGTCCAAGAAATGTTATGAAACGCATTGAACGTAATGTCCTCCTCAGTTTGAAAACGTTGCACAGATTTGCTCTGTTCGCAAAGGTCTCTGAAATAACATAGAAGCATCCAAACCAGTACCAGATAATTATTCTCACGATGGGCAATGTCTACTTGCAACTTTATGTCCAGCATCAGGAAAATGTTCGAACATGCGGGACTTTGTGGTCTGGCGGAAGAATTTGCAACCATGCATTCAGAATTTTACATTGTTGGTGATCTTAATATTTATTTGGATATACCTTCTGCAGCAACAACAAGCACATTTAATGATATTCTGACATCTTTTGATACAAATCAATATTTCCAACACATATACATGGCTGTTGGCTTGACCTCTTGGTAACTCGTTCAACCTATAAAGATATCCAGACACCCACAGTTTCAGATGGCTTATCCGACTACCACACTATCATTGCCGATCTTAAAGTTTCTATAACTCCAGCCGTGCCTAAACACAATGCGTTTTATAGAGCCATTCACAGGATCAACATTGCAGCCTTAATGGCTGATATCCTTAAATCCAACCTTATCACACATCCTAAAGAACACGTATCAGATTTGTATGAGCAGTACAGTCAAGTACTTCAGGCATTGTTTCACAAACATGCATCAATAAAATTTGTGTCACAAAAACACTATTAATCACGTAAATTACTGATGGAAACATTGTTGAAATAATAACACTTAACGGGGGTCACGCGCTTAAGATTTATCGTGACGTCGTACCGTTAATTGACCTATCCATCTCGTGATGGGTTGCCTAGCAAAAGATCCGCCAATCGTTCAAAAATGGACGCCGAGAACTTGGAGCGTTTGCACATTCTATATTACATTTGTTTTGGGTGCAAACGTTTGTTCGTAACAAAAAAACCCACAAGGCAACGTTTGAAAAGGCATTAAGTAACTGCATGCGGTAATGTTTTATCCAGCTGGTGTCATCCGCGATCATATTTTGTGTAATTCACATATATTACCGTTATGAACATTGTTGGGAAAGTACTGGTTTCGACAATTGATGGACCCATGTCCGCTTACATTGATCGCTTAAGAAACGTTACATTATGATTCATCATAAATAATGATGTTTGGGGCCAGAAATGCAACAAAATATATGACGGAATTTCCGAACGGTCTACGACGGTTCTTCCGACTGATATAGGGTTGTCGGATGCTGAGCCATCAAGATAGGATCACGTTCAAACAAAACGTCTTCGGGGTAACGTGAGCTTGTTCCAGTTAATTGTAATACAATTGATTGGTCGAACAGCTTTCCTCGCCACATAATGACATACAATAATTAAGAAGTAAAATGATCTTACTTTACTTCAATATCCTCGAAGAACAGCACTCAATGCTGACAATAGATATATTCCACAGAGTTAGTGCGGTTGCAACAATCAATAATGTAATAATCAACATTTAATGCAATAAGGACCGGTAAACTAATAATTGACCTTTTATGACATAATTATCGACCAGTAATGTAACAATGGACAGGTCATTTTGATAAATCAACCTGCAATGTATTAAATCTAATGATGGAGGTGATGACAACGAGGACGACGACGAAGTTGATGATGATGATAATGATAAAGAAGACGACAGTGATGATGAGGAGCAGTGATGACACTTGTTGTATTGTGTAGGTTGTCCATCCATCATTGATGTAGTGTTGTGTTGATGACTGGTATACATGTAGTTGGAGCCGCGGCAACCACTTGTTTCATGATAATCAGGCAGATGTGTCTTCTTACGAAGCGGGTTGTGTGTGTGTGTGTGTGTGCGTGTTTGTGTGTGCGTGTGTGAGAGTGCGTGCGTGCGTTCATGCGTGTTTGTATGTTTGTGTTGAGTGTGTACTTGCAAATGTATTTGCGTGTGTGCGTGTCCGCTTCCGTGCCATCACGGAGTCATCAAGAGACAATAAAATTATTAAAGGCGTTATTATATGTGTAAGATGTTGCAATGCGTGCTACGTGCAACTATTCAATAATGTGAAAGTTAAACATTAACACCAGATATATTCAAGAGAACATTTTATTGCAAGGAAAGAAACGTGACACATTGGTCACATACATCAACATGGATTATCATCCAGTGATTGCAAGATGTGACATGGGAAGACGTGATTGCCTAGATAAAACAGAATGTCTATAAAGGCCACAGAGGTCGTCATCCATTCTCCATTTCCTCAGTCTTCCTACCACTTGTAGAAGCAAATCTGAAATGAAAGATTGAGTTGATTGTGTAAAGTATTCATACTTTTATTCTGCTACTTCTACTACTGACGTAATATGTGATGTTAACGCCAATGCATATGTTATTGCATTTACGTACTACAGACAGTACAATAACTAGTAGTGCAAACCAGGAATCTGCACGGTAATATTGTATGCTCCATGAGGTATTTACTTGCGTGTGTATGAAACATTGCAAAAACAGGCATGTTTTCTCTGACGGTATCTAGGTTATGTTGTTGTTTGTTGGGTTGGCAATGTATAAATTGGGGTGCTTCCCAGGAATGTGCTCCCATGCCTCGAAAGAAAACGTCATTATGACCCTACAACATAATTTTAGTCTGTCCATATACAGTTATGACGATAAACATGTCAGCGATGTATGCACAATAATAAGTTATATTTAAAGTGTGTACCATAAATATAAGATACTACTGTGAGTTGGTTATACTTACGTTGTCCATGTAGCCTTGGAAGAAACTGTCATCGCGTTCCTTAATGAATGCACCGATAGCCAGCGGGCAGGTACTTTCGCGAATGTTATCTATGAAGAAAGGAAGCACAGTTAGTGGCTTTATATTCACATGGCAGAAAGCCGGACACAGACAAAATAAATAACAAAGGCCAACGTAAGCAACTTCTGGCCAATAACTAACAGTACTTAAATTGGTGGATGAACTACTATTAACGTATTAACTTAAGGCATATGGGCATTGCAGGGAGGGTCGGCGATGTATTTATTTGTTTGGATAAATTATCCATTTCATTAATCACGTCGGCTTCATTTTACATTTAATTATAAAAAACCAACATTCCATTGCACGAACATAAGAGCACCAGTTAGATTGGTGAACGGCAGGGAGATATATTTATAAAATAAATATATAAATTATAAATGAAATAAGTACAGACGACGTACTCATATACATATGTGTGTGCGTGTGTGCGTATGTGCGTGCGTGTGTGCGTGTTTGTGGATGTGTGTATGCGTGTGTGTCCGTGCGTGTGTGTGTGCATATGCGCGCGCGTAACATACACTAAACTTTGAAATATCATGGACGCTTTATTTCATTTGAACATATCTGCAATATAGACATCAAGGTTTGATTGCAGTATTGATATCCACACAAGTTGTACTGGTCAATCGTGGACAACCACGGACTGATGTATCAGTGGTATTGACATGTTATGTATATTTTTTAAATAAGGTAAATTACTCAAACTAAACGAGCTAGATTGTCGAATTTGATTCAACTTGAGCACTGATGCGTTGAATGCGCGTCACACACGTGAAATGTCCTAACCGAGGAGATGTTTTTAAAATTACCTGCAAAGGGTGCGGCCGATCCAGGTATACCGCCATCGATCACCACCAGGTTCGATCCATCCCACTTCATTTCTACGAATTCCCAAGTGCCTAGCAGATGGGATGCCTAAAATTGGAACATAAACATCACTCAAAGAGAAATATGCAGACGTACACAATGAACATGTTATATGTGTAATTGGACTACCCAGTAAATCGTTATATTAGCGTTAAGAAAATTAGAGGAATTAAAATAATGTTGTGTCTACTTGAGAGGAGTTAGTTAGTGTTCCAGGGCGTGTTGTAACTGTGACGAAACATTAAATCGTTACATATTTGAATAACCTATCAAGAACATGTATTTATTTATTCAATATGTTTAATAAGGCATGTAATACAATTGGAGGGTTTCTTTTGATAACTATGTACAATCGAAACTGCCGGATACAATCTGACACGGATTTGTCATTAAAATTCAAAGCACTTAAATCATGTGTTCATTGGTTGATGTGGGTGTTGCCAAATATTAAAATCTAGCAAACATATACTGTTGTTTTGACACTATGCGTACGTGTACTCATTCATACATGCGAGGTTGTGTGTTTATCAACCACTTGATGTTGTACTAACCACTGTAGCATCAGCATCAGGTACGGAGGCATTCCCTGACTTGAGTCCTGCCTTCAAAGTGTTGGCATCAGCGGACACGTAGAGAGAGTTTCCAGCGGCGTAGTCAGCTAGGTTAAGACAATCGTTGCTGATGATGCCTTGGTCAATGCTACCACTAAACGAAATCATCTTGTACTGTAGGGTTATCCTCATAGAAGGCCACTGGGCGTAGTTGTTGGAGAAGAACGGCACTTCGAGAACGCTGTTGTTGAAGTAGCCGCATCTATCGCCTTGTGGACATTGACTGTCAGTGACGACGGTGACGCCGTCATTCAGCACCCACGGGCGGTACACTCCAAAGGTTTTGGAAATCAAGTCGTCGGCCTCGAAGTCGATGCAGAACATCTCGTTATCTTCAACTGTGGATCACATTTCTATTCAAATCTGCGCTGACGTCCTACATAATGATATCAAATAAATTAAACAATGCGTTTAGAAACATTACATTAATCCGAAGACGCACAGATATATGATACTTCTTCAGTTTTATGACTATGCTGCGCAGTGTCGTCGATGCCACATTTAGTTCTGATATCGTATCATTTCAAGGTTAGGTTGTGCTAATGCACTCTATTCAAAACATGAAATGCAAGTAGGTAAACTGCGTATAAAGTGGTTAATTCATTACATATTTATTTGGTCCATACATATTACAAATGATGTAAACCGATAATATGTGGAACATCTTTATTTCTTAATAAGTATTACTCTTGCCACGGGATTACGCACTAATGTGTTAGTCCAAATAACACTAGAGATTCCGATAAAGGAAACATTATCTAACCGAACGGATGCTGTCGATAGTATAATTCACCAAATTAACTATAGTTTTGGTTTAGAATGAACGCTACTAATGGCAACAAAAATCATCCAGCAATGTAGTTGATTCCACTATGACATGGTGTTCAATAAACATACTACAAATGTATCACCTGCAGGTGATGGTGATGGTGTTGGTGACGGGATATTGTTCGTGTTTATCATTATGATGACGATGCTTTCGGTGGATTATAATAATCATCATAGTATTGATGACAATCATAATATTATTAATTAAGTATACGATAAATCATTAAAAATATAATATAACATTAACAATACATTTTTTTTAAATAACATAATTATACCAGTATTTTATTTGGTCAAATTTTACTTAGTTTGTTCTGAAAACTATTGACTAATATAGGACATATAACAAATCGCATTAATTTCAATATACGTCAATGAAATACACGACAATCATTAAATTTCATCGGCATATATTATATTGAAAACAGTTATCTAGACTTCTGACAACTCCGTTAATTACCGAACGCGTTGTTGTGAAATAATGATTGTTTCTCTAAATAGTTGAATACATACTAGGTGTGGTGTAGGTCAAATTGTCGGTCACATGAGTCTGAGTACAGTTATATGTGACTTGGACACAAGTGAGTAGTTCCTGGTTCCAGAAGGTGCACTCGGGACACGTCATGTTGAAGACGTTCCAGCCTCCCTGGGCGTTCGGCTCACACATTACAAATTTCTGGCACGTGTTGGGATCAGCCGCGAAGCCGGGAGTGCTCTTTGTTTTTTCGTAACACAGATGGCACTCTCCTGGAAAACACAGAGGATGCAAGTTGATGAATAGTAGAGACTTACACGTGCGTTCTGCTGTACAGCTGTGCCAAGAACTATGTATCAACGAAAGTATTGTACTAATTGCAACATAGCAAATCAAATATGCCTTGGTCAATATACGACGTGACAATACACCTAAGGTTGACCATAGCCAAAGTACAATTACTATCAAACTTTTCAAAAATGTAATACAACTACGGTGAATTACGTGCTTTTTTAGAATTGAATTATTTATATTATACTAGAATATTGCTCGAAATTATTCGTACTCGGGACCCGTTTTGAAGGACATATGATAAAAAAGGTCACGTAAAAAGTTATGTCCAGATTCTTGAAAATCCTATGATGTATGTTAAAAGACATTTCACAAATGGATGTTACGCTGCATTCTGGTTACTTGATCTAGATTTAGGGCATCTGCAGTAATTGCGACTTACGTTGAACGTCGAACACGTCTTGTTGGTCGACCTGTGTGCAACAGTTCGGTGGCAGGATTGACGCGAGTGGTTCGTCGATGTCGAGAGTAGCGGGAAGCCACGGCATCCTGTAGTCCTCGACACTGGAGTAGCACGTCTTCATTGCTACAACACAACATATAGACTAGTGTTGGCTATTTCAGCAAGATAAGGCATGCTAAATAAAAGTAATTACGATTGGACGTATTTGTTAAAAACAACCACCCCTCACACATATGCGTGCGTGTTCATGTGTATGTAATCAACATGTATGTGTGTGTGTTTGTGTGTGTGTGTGTGTGTGTGTGTGTGTGTGTGTGCGTGTGTGTGTGTGGTGTGTACGCGGTGCGCGTGCGCGGTGCGCGTGCGCGGTGCGCGTGCGCATGTGTATGTGTGCGCGCGTACACATTGTGTGTGTGTTTAGTTATTAAGACAAATTGGTGATAATATTAAAGTATGCTATGGCAACTTGCATAAAGGTACATAATAATAAGACAACGACACTATTATATCAAAATATATCATAAGTAACTAAAACAAAAATCGTTAGGCAGAGTCCTTGTTAGAACAAGGGGTCGCCAAACATATTGCAATTTCTATAAGCTATATTATTGTGTTTTTTTGGTGTAGGATGGATACATGTCTATTCAGTTGTCGTAGAAGCAACGGTGAGTTCATTAAAAATGTTGTGTTTAATTACTTACCAAAATTAAACTTATGTTTAGGGAAAACATTGTAGTCTGACACATGGTATGAGTAAGGTTCCAGTGAAAATTTGAAAATAAAAATGTAAGAAAGTAACCAAATAGGACGGCCGATGTATTGAATGGGCACCCCATATAATACTGTTTTCATAAATGTGGTTAAATAGACAACCGGATGCCAGTGCAACTGTCGAAGCAATGATTTAAAAATGTGACACATAATTGGTAATAGCTTTGTTGGAGCTGGCAATCTTAAATACACATACAAAAGTATAATTTGTTATAATTTGACAGTTGTTAGGACTTAGAACCTATGCAGTAAATTTGATCACATGACACAGATGTCTCATTATGTTTCTTACCTGCAGCTGCTGTGGTCAGTGCAACAAGGACCATTCCGATTGTCGTCCACGCCATGATACCTCTGTTGAAACAAAATAGATAAACTTTACATTTATATATTGATGAAAATGTTGTGATGCGGTTGTAATAATACTGCTTCGAAAACAGTGTCGTCTGGTCTTGTTTTCTTTAGTTTGTTACAATACAACGCTCCACGAACTGTTTTTTGAACGCATTACATGTTGTTAATGTCTATACGTGGTGCCGTCCGCATAGTATATACATATTTAACTGTAATAAGTTGCTCAACTACTTGCAGGAAGTTATGTTACGAAAGGCAATATATGTGTTGGTGAAAAGTCAAGTGAAATGTTGCAAGCCTAGTTATTTACTGCACTTTTTTGCATCTGCCTACCCTTCGCTTCTAACTACAATTCCCCTGTCAGTCACTGTTGTTATCAGTATACTTACGTTTACTAAAATTAGTGGTAGTATTAATATTACAAACATCAATCATACCGCTATATATCCGGAACCAGGCCAACAACACACGCATACACACATTGTACAAACATACTTGCAGTCCTAATCGGTGTGTACTTGCTAAGGCATGTCTGATATCTCGCGATCAGACACCGATACCATGTGATGATGTATCCAGATATGGTATCAACGTCATTGAAGGCTACCCTGAGCCACATGTTTGAAATAGTTTGTTACACGATTGCCTCTATTTCCGTAATGTCGTACGGCTTGATCACAATTGTTCACTCATTTGAATCTTTATCTTCAGTCGCACTGCTATAATCGTTCTACATGAGTTTGAGTGGGTGGGATAATTTAATGCAACTGGTCCAGAGGCGTTACAAACGGCAGCACTTGACTAACCACAATCTAAATTGTGAACTTACTATAAAGCGTGGCACACACATACTCGCATTTCGTTGGCACCTAGTCGGCGATAGCTTCTTAGCCGACGAATAGCCCATGAGTCAGACACAACCATCGTGTTCACCAATACCACGTAGGGGGCCTAATGCCACTGACTAGCGGACTTTTCGTCAGCCGACGTGCACGTGCAGTCGCCGACGAATAGTCGGTACTTGGATTCCGGACTTAATAATCCGTTACTCAAATGCAGTAAATTCACACTTGTAACCACACCTGGTTATCCCCCTACATTGACACAAGCTCACACTGTTCTCACCAGATGCAGTCGTCGTCGGCAGAAGTCGGTTGCTGGTCTGATCGTCGTCGGAAGGGTCGATGCAGTTCCTTTGTCCTGTTCGTCTTTTATAGCGGTCCACCAATACAATTTACACCAAAACATTCGACTCGGATTACTGGAATTGTTACAGGTGTACGTGGTCTGAAGGTCGACTTATACTTTATTAGCCAATCAGGGAACACTACAGTAGATCTATCACACTGAAGATTAATGACCATGCTGTACCTACGTGTTTGACGATGCTTCTTGTTGTGTGTTTCTTGTTGACTCAACGTGGTCTTCCGTGTGAGGAGTTGCGTTATTAATAATATTAATCGTGTTTATTTAGGCAGTTTTATGTTGTTTCATATGAAATGTAGAGTTGTATGATGAATTGTGTTTTTTTACGAATACGGTGGCATTACACAAACACGAAACAGTTCACCGTTGCGTGGGCGTTATACTGTCTTACTCCTCGTGACGTAAGTTGTCGTAATCTGATGAGCAAAGTAGGTCATAAAGGACGAGTTTTACGAAGTGTCTTCGTAAATCGGTGTCAGTGAAGCAGTGAAAAATCGTCGATGAATTGATATATCATGAAATGCATCTATGAAGTGTCACCGACTAGTGCTATACAGTATCAAATGTTTCTACATATAGGTAGTATACTCAATTTGACTGATTTTCAACCTACGTTGTAGACAATATATTAATATTAGTATATATATATATATATATATATGTGTGTGTGTGTGTGTGTGTGTGTGTGTGTGTGTGTGTGTGTGTGTGTGTGTGTGAGAGTGTGTATGTGTGTGTGTGAGTGTGTGTGTGTGTGTGTTCCGTGTGTTGTGGTGTATAGTAATGTGGAATGAGTTGCATCAGTGGACCTTTAAAGAATAGACAATTTTGTTCACTCGTTATCTTTCAACTACGTTGGGGGTGGATGTTATCAGTCTGACGTATTAGAATGTTGTCAAGTTTACGTTATTTTGTCGTCACACCGGCTTTGGGTATACCACAGTAGTTGTTAATCGAGATAAACTGCAATCGGGTTTTAATTTGGTCTTGTCTGGTCTGGTCGGACAAAAATGCGTGTGTGCACGTGTTCTTACCTGTGTGTGTGCGCGTTCGCGTGTGAGTTGGCTTTCGCATGAGTATGTGCATGAGGATGTGTGATTGTAATTGCAGCAATAATTATGCAAATGTAAGAATTGCAATACTTTTCACACGAATCATCATCCTGTTTTGTTGCGCATTAGCCTTAAGTAATCGTAATTACTCTCATTAATAAAACCGTTATTAAAATATACCTATTGGGATTCATCAACTGTGTTAGTATTGTACTGTCATATTATTTCATTATTGTACTGTCTCACTCCTCGTGACATAAAATGTCGTAATCTGAGGAGTAAAGTTGGTAATAAACGCCGAGTTTTAGGAACTGTATTCGTAAATCGGTGTCAGTGAAGCAGTGAAATCGTCGATCAATTGTTATATCATGAAATGTATCCATGAATTGTCACCAACCCATTGCTATTTATTAGGCGTAGGGTAAATGTGCCTATTGTCGGACAGTACTATCCATCGGACATCGTGTCTTAAAATGTTTGGAACAAGGTATCCGATAACTAAAATTGCATGAGGTGCACGTTTTGCACTGCGTATTCACGCAACGTAAAGCGTAATAAGTGACGCAAGTGGTGTGTCGTTTGTGGGTCTTTTTGATATAACGTAACCAGAAACCGGACGCGATGGATAGGGCTGTCCGATAACCAACAAGTTTTCGGATAGCTCCGTTCAAGGTGCTTATGTCCCATAACTATTTTAGAGCTGCAGTTTAACATATAAAATAATCTGGTTGTGTTATTCTCCCGATTAATACATAAACTACGAAGTATTCTAAGCTTGCATTATGTCTACAGATCATGTCGTACCCAGGGCATGGTGGTGCGGAGAACGGCTGAACTGTTCTCAGTGCCAATGTCGACACTAAGCGACAAGTTGCTTGGCAAGTCGCCCGAGCAGCGCAAATGTGGTCCGGACACAGTCCCAACTTCTCAGGTGCATATTGTTGCTCAATAGATTCACTTATAAATATATAGAGGCCTAAACACCAACCCAGCCTACTATAATGAAGTGAAGAGATGCATAATTCAGAATTCAGACATGACACATTTCAAAGAGCGAAACTATCATTATGTAACGATTTCAGTTAATGTTAAACATGTTAGTATTATATGTTGATCAAACATAAAGGTAACAAATAGCACTGTATTACATTCTTACCATAATAAAGTGATTTAGTGAGAACATTATAGGTGTTACCAATTTCGTCTAAATAAATGATAGGGTGCATTGCAAATGCCTAATGTGCCCAATGACCAGACTATCTTCTAAAGATGATATCTGCATAGTCTAGGAATTGTATTTAAGTTTTATGTTTAAATTTGTTATGATTAAGACGATTTGAAATTCAACACATGTGTCACATTTATGTAACGACCTTTTGAGAATTGCTTATGTTGACGCAGATGTGTTTAGTTTTATTTAACTAAACATTAACAATTACTTGTTTTTGCTTTCAGGAGGAGGACGACTGGTGCACTTAGCGAAGACGCAGAAGAAGGGCGAGTTGTTAGGTTCAGTAAAACAGATCTTCGAATGTGACCAGCGGAAGACGCCTGTCGACGATGATAGACTAGGCGAACCATGGTACCGAAATTTCATGCGCCGTCACCTGAGACAAAAAACTAACGCACGGCGAATTGACCAGTGCGGAGAAAGCGTATTTGTTTCCATGTTTTGGGCGTTAGTCAATGTCGCTATCACCAATGCTACAAAGAACGCAAGTCAAGTGTCCAGAGTGAGCGTGAGAGCAGAAGAAGATGACATCGGACGATGAGATTAGAGAGAAAACGGAGGGCATGAGCCCAAAGAAAGAAGAGTTACACGAGAAGAAGGCAACGAACGAAGGGATGAGAGAGAAAACGGAGGACAAGAGCCCGAAGAAAGAAGAGTTACACGAGAAGAAGGCAACGAACGAAGGGATGAGAGAGAAAACGGAGGACAAGAGCCCGAAGAAAGAAGAGTTACACGAGAAGAGGGCAACAACCGAAGACATGAGAGAGAAAACGGAGGACAAGAGCCCGAAGAAAGAAGAGTTACACGAGAAGAGGGCAACGAACGAAGAGGTGAGAGAGAAAACGGAGGACAAGAGCCCGAAGAAAGAAGAGTTACATGTGAAAAAGGCAACTGACGAAGGGATGAGAGAGAAAACGGAGGACAAGAGCCCGAAGAAAGAAGAGTTACACGAGAAGAGGGCAAAGAACGAAGAGATGAGAGAGAAAACGGAGGACAAGTGCCCGAAGAAAGAAGAGTTACACGAGAAGAGGGCAACGAACGAAGAGATGAGAAAGAAAAAGGAGGACAAGAGCCCAAAGAAAGAAGAGTTAAACGAGAAGATGACAACGAACGAAGGGTTTAGAGAGAAAAAGGAGGACAAGAGCCCGAAAAAAGAAAACACAGCGTTGAAGGCAACAGCTACTTCACCTTACACGTGGACAGTTCCCTTGACGTATCTACCAGTGAATTTGATTTACGTATGGAAAGGCATCGACTACAGTATATCAATTATACTTAGCCTTAAGCCTACTCATGACCAAACAATGTTGATATTATTTGTGAACGTTTCGATTTGAAAATAAACCATTTATCCGTTTTAGATATGACTATTTATTAAACTAAACAGCGTCACTTTGGCCCATGTCAGTTATCTGACATGTATCGTCTGACCACTGAAATCGGCGTCCTGTAACTAGGAAACAACCGTACTTTCGGACATTTCATTTTGGATAGTACATTTTGTTATTGCCAGATGATGTATCACAACATAACAGTAGCGTATGTTATCGTGCTTCCGGTGGCGCAACTAATCCTATATGTAGAAACATTTAGTACCCAATTTAAATTGATTTGTCCGTTAATTTCACTAACTGTCCGATAGCCGGCACATTTACCCTACTCAATTCGACTGATTTTCAAACTGCATTGTACACAATATATTAATAGTATTTATTATATATATGTATATGTATATACACACACACACACTCTCTCTCTCTCTCTCTCTCTCTCTCTCTCTCTCTCTCTCTCTCTCTCTCTCTCTCTCTCTCTCTCTCTCACACACACACACGCATACTAATGTGGAATGAGTCGCGTCAGTGTACCATTAAACAATAGACAATTTCGTTCACTTGTTAACTTTCGACTACGTTGGGGGTGGATGTTGTTAGTCTGACATATTAGAAAGTTTTCAAGTTGATGTTATTTTGACGTCACCCCGGCTTCGAGTATACCGCAGTAGGTGTTAGTCGAGATAACGTAAACACTGCAATCGGGGTTAATCTGGTGTTGTCTGGTCTGGTCGGGTCAGACAAAAAGTGTTTGTGTATACCAGCCATTAGATAAACAATCATATCATCGCTGAAAGATCTCCGAATGTTATTACGTGTTTCTCGACATGTCATCAGGCCATGTCGGTAGTATGCGGCCGTGCATATATGATACCAGGCATACAAAGACAAATAAAACTCCCAATTACAAACACATACAGAAACGCACATACGCATACGCACGCATACAAACATATATATAGTATATATAAATAAAATTTTTAGCAAAGCAGACACGCGAACGTGACGTGTAGGCGTACAATTCCAAACACGTCCAAAGCACTCGATTCAACAGTCGCTGGTTCCCTTACCACTCAACCCATCCCGACGATTCTACAAACGTTTGAAAAAGAATACAATTTATGTTAATCTAGCAAATTGTTTCCCAATAAAAATTACCATACTAGCATATAAAAGGATCTACATTCGTGTCGTTTTCGATAGTTTAGACACTGTCATACGAAAGCTGATATGGAACCACAGCATGAAAAGGGACCATATCAGGACAGGTGTTAACAGCCAAGATTGGACAACAGTCAAAGACTAAGGGAAGTAGCGAGAAAAGCAGAAGCTACCGAGTGATGTTGACCCCACGGGGCAAGGAGTAGAAGAAGAAAACACTGCCCAATGATGTTTCCCTGTCGACACAGTTCACACATATACCGATTGAGGCCCCATTTTGTAATTTGCTGAGTTATCGGACACGAACGAACACTTCCTCAGTTGTTGATACGATGTTATATGCTCCGTCCATTTTTGTTTGTTTACTTTTGTGTATCCAGGCCTTTAGTATCCATTTCTTGGTTGTTTTATATGATGGTGACTTCAAACCCACTTCGAGAATGGTTGTGTCGACGGCGTCCGCGCAAACAAGTCCGCTAGTGAAGTATTAGGCATGAAGCCTACAATTAGAACATTAATTATGTTTCAATTTGCCTTTTTCATAAGATTTCTTCAAAACAGTGAACTGTGCGTGATACCTCTTGTCTCAATGCAAATAGTAAACTGTGCGTGATACCTCTTGTCTCAATACAAATAGTAAACTGTGCGTGATACCTCTTGTCTTAATGCAAATAGTAAACTGTGCGTGATACCTCTTGTCTCAATACAAATAGTAAACTGTGCGTGATACCTCTTGTCTTAATGCAAATAGTAAACTTTGCGTGATACCTCTTGTCTCAATGTAAATAGTAAACTGTGCGTGATACCTCTGGTCTCAATGCAGATATTGACGTTTACTTGGGTGATGTTTAGCTGTGGTAACGGAGGATTTAATAAATCCAAGCAAATCATATCAATTGTTATTTTTATTGGTGTCGAAAACGCCGTCATTGTTATGTCTCTTTCAGTACTACATCATTTACTGTACTGTATTATTTATTGAGTGTGACTTTGACCGTTTTGAACTGTGACAATTCAAAATATATAAAGTACAACATATATGGAAATTGCACATTGCTTTTATCGTTAATCGTTTTAATCACACAATTAAATGTCATCTGTACAGCAATATGCCACGCGCTTTAGAACCAAAGCTACACACACAAAGCTATTTCTCATTGAACTATCACCTTAGGCCAAATCATTTGACAATTGGTATTAACTCGATTATTGTGGTTAGTGCGACTAGAACTGATATATAGGTTAATTCGAACCGTGTTTGAATCACGCAACCGTTCTAAAGTTGTGTTTTAGATCTTGGAAGAAACACGAAATATAACATAAATTTTAGTGAACGTCCATTATTTTGACACATTTTAAATATGTTATATTAAAAGCACACCCATTTTGTAATAAGGATCCAGTTTGTAATAACACAAGACTTTTTTTTAATAAAATCTAACATATGGACCAGAATATGACGACGAAGATGATTAGGTACTCAACAGGCCCACAAGATCCACCTGTGAAAGGTCTTGACACGCCTTCCTTTATCAGTTACACACTGTAATGTTCTACCAAAATCATGAAAGGGACCTGCCCCAAAACATGACAAACACTACTGACCGAAACCATCCTTCGGGGTGTTTTGTCAGAACCAAAAATAAATAACATATTATTGTGATGAAAATAAATGTGACTAATACCATGATGATGTTGATGGTGAAGATGACTACGGTAAAGACGGCGATGATCATAATGATGATGTTGATGGTGAAGATAACTACGGTAATGACGGTGATGATCACAATGATGACGTTGATGGTGAAGATGACGACGGTTCAGGTGGCGATGATTATAATGATGATGTTGATGGTGAAGATGACGACGGTGAAAATGGCGATGATCATAATAATGATGTTGATGGTGAAGATGACGACGGTAATGACGGCGATGGTCATAATGATGATGTTGATGGTGAAGATGACGACGGTAAAGATGGCGATGATCATAATGATGGTGTTGATGGTGAAGATGACGATGGTAAAGATGGCGATGATCATAATGATCCAAAAAGCTAAATATGAAAACGACGATGAAGACGAAGAGGATAGTGAGATGATGATGATGAAGTGGTAAACGACGACGATAACGAATAAGAAGAATATGTCGGTGACGATTACGAAGATGGAATAATGAGGGTGATGGGGATGAAGATGAAGACGACGATGACAGTGACGATGACAACGATTACGATACAGAAAATGAAGGTGATGATGGTGGTGATGATAGTGATGAAGATTAATGTAAACACGAAGGTGATGGTGAAGTTGAAGAGGAAGACTATGATGATTGTGTTGATGATGAATAAGAAGGAGAAGACAACGACGAAGACGACGATAAAGATGGTGATGAAGTTGATGAATAAATTGAAGATGACGGTGATAAGGTTGAATCACTTCAATATCATGATGAGAACGAAGACGATGATAGCGGTGATAATATTAATGTCAATGACGAATATGACGATGAAGATTATGACCAAGAGTACGATGAGGATGAATAGGTAGACGACGATGATGACGAAGATGATGTTGAAAATGTTATGATAATTATGATAACGATGCTGACTAATAAGATAATAACGAGGACAATGACAATGATGATGATGTTTAGGATGGTGAAATCAACAATGGAGATGAAGTTCATGATCAAGATGCATACGGATGTAAAGACGAATGGTAAGATAAACAAGACGACGAAAGAGACGATGGTGGTGAAGATTAATATTATGATGGGTACGAATGCGGTGGTATTAATTTCAGCGTGGCTGGGTGCTTCCCAGATAAGTCGAGATGGTGTTCGACTGAACAGGTCTGCCAGGGAGTAAAGTGTAGAGCACTTTGAGCTGTCCCGGGGAGTGGATACTACGCTATATAAGAACTTACCTTATATTCTTGACAATATTATTGTAAATTAAGTAAACCGGATATACTGTAGATTTACAAGTATCTTGTAATCGACGCTGCAATTTCTACTGCTACTATTAATGATATCATTATTTGTATTGCTACTGCTTTGAATATAAACCTTTGATTAATTTATAACAACAGAGTGATATAATATCATCATCAGGATATTGTATTTTTGTTCGGGATCACACTTGCGTATGTGGATCGACTAGGGTGTTTTCTAATTGACGCGGTGTGGTGTTACGTACGGTTGTGTGGCATTGTGTCTTGCTTATAGTACATAAGACAAGCTATTATGAAGCCGGAATTACGTTGTCCATGTTGCTTTGGAAGAAGCTGGTAGTGCGATCTTTAATTAAAGTACCAATCATCAAAGGGCAGTGACCTGTTAACATAGATTTATTAAATGACAGAGGCAAATATAAACAACTATAAGTTTCTTATGATAGGAGTGCTTACCATCCTCGCAAGTCAGGGCTGTGACGTCCGTCTTACGCTCAAGTTACAGGAATCCCTAAATAACTACCCATTCAACCATCAGGAGTCGCTGACCGGTATTATGTATTTAAATACCTAACTACGCCAACTTCCTAAACCACCGGAAAAACGATATTATTATTGGCTGAACTAATAATATTAGTTCAGCCAATGATATTGGATATTAGTAATATCCCGCGTTTTCCATAGGCTAACTGCCAAGGGAAACTGAAACTGATGCAACGTACTTCTGCGCCGCCTGACGCTCGAAGATGGTGCTTACATTAATTAACCGTATCCGTTGAACAAACGAACAGTTTGGTCGAATGTTGCTCAGGTAATAACACATTTGTACAAACGAGTTGGCAACACACTAGTCTGAAAGGAGTGGTGGGGGAATCAAATTAAAAGTATTTGCTTACCAGCGAATGGTTCGGGCGTATCGCCTACCGACGCCGGTGACATGCCGTTAGCACTGACCCAACCCAACGCATCTCCACGAATCCCCGAGTGTTCAGCGTCTGGTATGCCTGCAATAAATGCAGCTTACATTACTCAAAAAGGAAATATGCAGTTGTTCGCATAATAAATCAATATGAAAACTAAAATAAACAACAACAGGAAATTCGTTATTTAAACGAAGTAGAAAATGTACATTATTATTACGTTGTTTAAATTTGGATAAATTGCTATTTTACAAGAGCAAGTATATAAAGGAAACACAGTAGATTTGTAAATAGTCGATAACATAAATGTAAATAGAAAAACGTGTGCTTACCAGAAATTGTATTGTACTAACATAGTTATTAATTTATTATATTTAAAGTGGTATATTAACTAACATAAACAGCTGTTACCCCAATAATAACAACGAATAGTGCGGGTGTTGTTATGTATAATCCAATAACTATGTGCGTACAATAGTCACTGTGTTCGTGCTTTATGTGAATAGAATAATAACACGTTTAGATGTTATAATTGTTCTACGAGTAGAACAAGCCGCGAAATGTCGCGTCTTTCCCTGGGTTTTATTGATATTCTTGTGTTTGAACAGAGTTCTGTTTTATTTTTTTCAAACGTTGTTTAAATTGAAATATTTTGAATGTTGACTTTGTATTGATACATATATTTTCGGTAAACTTGTTTTCTACCTAGCGAATCAAAAACTCCCAACTTGCCAAATATCACTAAAGCAATCAAATGTTTCTGCATCGATATCACGTCATATTTCCTATTTGTATACAGAAGAAAAAACAAAATATGAAGCGTGTGGTGTTTAGTTTCATAAAATAATGTAAAAACCACTGACGGTCAACAAAAGTATTTGTGTATGAAATTCATTACGACTATTAATTTCTAATAAACACTTAGTGAGTGATTTGAATGATTTTCATAATTCAAAGTATTATGTCTGTCTCGTGAATTATCTGCCTCACGAATTCTGCGATCAAATGCGCAACAAAAAATAGGGAAACACTTTTAAAAGTAATAATATAATGGGAAGATCAATCAAGATTTTCGGTGGATCTACATTGAGAGCTAGTTTCCAATATTAAGCTTTATTCTCAGGAACAAAACGCTGTTATGATACAATTTATCTGAGGTGCCTGGATTACTTTAGCAACGCAACAACCTATGAAAATAAGGTGGCGTTATGCACAGCACAATCAATATAACAATGCGTATCTTATTGTCTAAGTAGATGTAGTTGTGTGGAAAAAGGTGTGTTTCTCTACATTATAATTGTGCACACCTTTTTCTTTACGTCATATCCTCTGAGCAACGTTGTTTCGCAGTGGTCTGCAAAAGCAATACTATTATATACTACAAGCACTTACATTGTTTCAGCCATATAAAGATAAGTTTCATTGATTAAGAGTGTAACGGAGATCACCATTAATATAAACAGGAGTTAGCCGTATTGAGCGGTAATCTCCCTTAAAAGTTTATTATATCGGAATCACTAGGTGATACAACAGTGTACATTTAAACTGCTGCTTCACTCTCGTACTGAGGCTGCTCCGTCGCCTTGTCACGTGCCAGTTGAGTAATTGCAACATAGTTCGGTCGACTGTAGTATTGTCTACTTGTCATACATGTCATTCTACCAAACGACTCACGTGTTTTACTTTTCGTTGGATAACTTGTCTATTCGATATGGCACATACACTCAACTACTGTGTTACATTAATTGATACACACAAATTGGTGTCCATATTTTTACTGACGATTTTTGAAAGTTTGTGTGCGGTAAAAGGTAAGTCAGTAAAAGGAATGACTCAGATCTTAGAATCAATTTATTTGATCATTAAATACGATGCATTTACAATGGTTAACGTAAGTAATAAATACGATCGGGAGACTCCCATAAATAGTGTAGTGAATTAACAAATGCAAAAAAGAATTCAATATGTCTGATGATCCGATAGCAGCAGCAAATTATCTACCATTAGTAATGATCAAATTGTGTGTATAAATTAATAATGTTCAGTCACTCCCTCATTGAAAATCATTGCACTCTTTAGATTCGTAAGGCAGCATTAACAAAACAGGTTTAACGCTTATCGTTACACCATGTGGAACTTACGTATGGCCATAATGTATGGCTTCTGTATTTTCCACAACTAGTGTACAAAAACGTTATGTATGACAGATATAACAAAATGTTTCATGTGACGATTCGACGGTAAAATGAGCACGTGCTTTCGCGTGATTGCGTGCTTGTGTGTGCGTTGATGTGTGTGTGTGTGTGTGTGTGTGTGTGTGTGTGTGTGTGTGTGTGTGTAATACTCACAACGTTTAAGCGCTGAAGTCATGGTTCACAGCCGTCAATCCAGTCTTGAAAATAGTGGTGTCCGCCGAACAATAGATACAGTTTCCAGGGGCGTAAGGAATTTGGTTGAAGCAGTCGTTGCTGATGATGCCTTGATGAATGCTACCACTAAACGACACCATCTTGTAGTGTAGTGTTCGACACCAAGTCCCAGTCATCGAAGTCGATGCAGAACATCAGTGGGTCTTCAACTGTTGGACACAATTCAATCCAAAACTGAACAAATGTCATACATATTAATATTTAATTTGTTAAATTAATATGTACGCGATATGTGCAAAATCATTAAATTACTTTCGTTAGTGGCAACACATGAATATCAACAAAGTAATAAGATAATTTAATTAGGTTTGTTGACAGCTTCCTTCATTGAGATTATATCGACTACTAAGATGATGGTGATAGAAAATATCATGTTGATTGCGATTGGATAACGGTGATGATGATTACGATTTTTGTAGTATTACTACTACTACTACTACTACTACTACTACTACTACTACTATTACTACTACTACAGCAACAGCAGCAGCAACAGCAGCAGCACCAGCAGCAGCAAGAACAACAACAGCAACAACACCAACTACTACTACTACTAAAACAACTACAACAGCAACAGCAGCAGCAGCAACAACAACTACTACTATTACTACAACTACTACTACTATTACTACTACCTCTACTACTACTACTGCACGTAATACGATAGTAGTATTACTGCTACAACAACAACAACAATAACAACATCAAAATCAACACTAACAGCAACCACAACAGCAAAAACAACAACAACAAGAACAACTTCTACTACTACTACTACTGCTACTATTACTACTACTACTACTACTACTACTACTACTACTACTATTACTACTACTAATACTACTAATGCAACTAGTTATAATAATAATGATTACAATAATAATAAAAACAGTAATGATAGAACGAAGAAGATGAGGAATGTCGATAATATTAATGATGATGATACAAATGATCAATATAAAAAACGTCGTTATGTAATTTATTTAACAAGAGTTTAATCAATATTAATAAATTGTGATATTTTTTTATTATTGTATCATACCTGATTAATAAAATACTGATTTAACAACCTAAACAATTGTGAAGCGCATGCAATGTATTTCCAAAATACATAAGATAAGTTGAAATGTTTCCATTTAGAAATCATTTTATACTTACTAGGGGTGGTGAAATTCAGTAGTTGATAGCGTGCGTCTGGATGTAAAGGTAAAGGTAAGTTCTTATATAGCGCAATAACCAGCCACGCTGCAATTAATGCGCGAAGACTATTCGTACACAAATATCCACCACTGTCTATAGCCAGGTACTCATTCATACAGCTGAGTGAACTGAAGCAATGTAGAGTAAACGAACTTGCCCAAGGTTCGACACCGCCGCACAGGATTCGAACCCGCGTTCTCTCAGTCGAGAGTCCGGAGGTCTTACCGCTGCGCTACTGCGCTCCACTACTACTGGATGCAACCAGGACTGTAATCGACCTGCACACAGGTGATTAGTTCCTGGTTCCAGAATGTGCACTTGGAACACATCATGTTGAAGGTGTTCCAGCCTCCCTTGCCGTCAGGATCACACAGGTGTTCGGGTCAGCCGCGAAACCTGGAGTGCTCTTAGTCTTATTGTAGCACAGATGGCATTGTACTGGAAACCATGGAAGAACTTTTCGATAAACATTAAAGCCTACAACACTACTCACAGCGGCATCCCTGAATTCATGTATTAATGCTTCAGTATATAATATCTGCCACAGAACAACCGAATACACCTTGTCTCCATATCATTTACAAAATGGCTGGTAACTGTGAACACTGACTGAAAAATATTGAGAAACGCTACGTAGGTAATGTACAATGGAATAAAACATACACGACATTGTTATACAATGTTGAACAATCCTTATACTGTATAATTGTTGTAAAAGCTTTACACATGGATGTCTTTCAACATATAAATAACCATTTCATATTAACGGTAAGTAAAACATCGATATAGAACACGTTATAATTGTTTGTCGTGCAATTACCAAAAGGGGGACGTTTTAGTGGAAACACTGAACAAAATTACTAAAAAACAAAAAAATTAAGAAAAAACATATTACCAAATCAATTTCAGAATCGATAGTGGAATAAGTGTGGTGGCTTTTTGTGAACAAATAGGATTGGAAGTAAACTTGCATTATTATTAGTGTATGTCAATGTTTCATGAAATATAATCAAGGGGCGCATAGGGAATAACACAACTGCAGTAATAAGGACGACAATAGAGAAGTTAACGCGTCTTACGTTGAGCGTCGAACGGGTCACCTTGGTCGTACTGCTCGCAGCAGTTCGGTGGCATGATAGAGGCCAATGGTTCATCGACGACGAGTGTTGAGGGAAGCCGAGACATTCTGTATGACTCGGACTTTGGTCACACGTTCTTTGTGCTATTATACGATAATAACAACATATACGCATGACGTCATTTGTCGGAAACTTCCTAATTAACAAACGAATTACGAGTTTTGTGCTGAACAAAGTATATATAGCCAGACAGCATTAGTTTACTTCGTTCACAATTTATTATTAGACAATTAATTAACTATGTGTCAAGTATGTAGTGCGGCAAAATACAACAACATATACTGTTGATCTCATCAGTTATTTTCAGCGTCAGTACTGCGTATGATTGTAACTATTATTAACATACAATTTGGTAAGCACATTCAAATAATTCGATAGAAAAACCAGTGTGCCAAAATGCTATTTTGCTGTAGAAGAAAAAGTAAAGCCTATTGTGGGGACGTAATCCTGCAGAATGTGAATCTAAAATCGTGGCAAAATGTTCATGTACGTATCATACCAGAAACTCTTATGGTCAGCGCAACAAGGGCAATTCCGATTGTCTTCCTCGCCATGGTTGCTCTATCAATCAAAACAGGCACATTTTCCTTGCTAGAAAACGCAGGCTCTTGAACATATGTTACATGGGTAATATTGTTGCCTACAACACGTTCTCCCGTTTTCACAATTGTTTTCATGTAGTTAAAAACAGAAAGAAAGACAAATGCTATATACTGTTTTCTTAAATTCGTTCGAGACAGTGTTAAAATGTATACATTGTTAATGTACGGGCCGTCATTCCTTCGTAATTGTCCATATTTATCAGATTAAAACTTCATGTAATGAAATAGGTAAGATAAGAGATAAGATAATATACATATATTGATGATTATAGTTCAATACATAAATCACACATAATGAACCACACCTGACTCTTTCAATCACACATGGCTCATCTGGATCGTGAGAAGCGGCACTTCTTATAGTCGTCTGCTGTCGATGTGATATCCTAGCCAGCACTCCGTCTTTTAAAGCACCACAGCAATTAAGTTACGTCTACGTTTTCGAATCGGATTTCGAAACGCGTTGCACTATGATCTCCGCGAAGGGTGGATTCAAAGACTGTAGAAGGAAGTCCTAATACTTCATTTGTTTATCATTGACCGCCATTTTGGAATCACGCATCCCAGCGCTCATAGCGGACGTGTGTCACGAGTCATTGCGTCTGTTGGTAAGAGCAGTCACGGCAGCTCCATTTGTGTCGCTTATGGCTGCAGTAATAGCAAACAAAAACAGCGTGATGTGTATTGAACCGGCTTCTGTATTCGAATTTGTCGGAAACGCCACCTCACTACCAGTGCCAAGTGGCAGTCAGCTGGATGTTCACCACCACAAACCTTTGTCTAAAAACATGTTAAAATAATTGTATCACTGACCCTAAATAATAAAATAACATGATTCGACACTAAAAACTCTTATGCTCTCGCCACCATCTGTACGATATGCCAATGAAAGTCTCCTGATGGCCAGTTTGGTCAAGATACACATCACCGTATCAACTGTGATGAATATTCTTACACTTATTCATGTTACCATGGCTAATTGTTATCACTGAAATGTTGCAATTACCATGTTTTGTCTTAAATCATATGAATATTTCAAGATGTCTCGACGATAACTTAACACCAAACATATAGGCAAATATTCAGAATGCCATAATTTCACGAAATGTACTGATATGCTGCTAATATTTGGTATCTGATTAGAAAACTTGTCTAAGGAGGTAATAAAAGTCATTGCTGTACTTAGTTCACATATAATATATTATGAATTCTTTTAAAATTCATAATTTATATTTTATAAGGTTCATATGGACAAATGTCATATAAAAATGTCCAAAATGATGATAATGGTGTGCATTATTGTGAATTTGTTTTACCTGACATAATTATGATTACTACCAGGAAATTTTCATATTGACTTTGTCCCAAGCATAAGGATGAGCAAACACAGTTGAAAAATGCATCTTTACACAGTATTTTGGTTAAATTTCCTTCAGTATATGCTCGATTTTTAAATTGTCTCATGCTACTTTATGCTAATTCACATCTTATTTCAAACTTTGACAAGTTTCGCATAATAAAACGCAGAAAAATGCAAGTTTTGATAACTTAAATTTGTTGGTCTCATTTCACACTTTATGTGCACCAGTCCTTTTTTTCTTAATTTATTTTGCATTATTTTTAGATGTTTGAAATGTGGATTGTACGTGGCCATACACAACATGTAATAACAGTATACATTTTAATACCTGTAGAAATTGTGAAATGATTCGACAATAGTTCTAATTGCAATATATGCATCAAATCTGTTTGATTTAAGAGTATAAACATTAATCAGCAAAAGACTAGTATTAAAAAGATATATATATTTGTATTATACAGACCAACGACCACACCTACGCAAGTGTTATGACTGCCGATATGATCACTCCTGGGCCGACCTTTAACCCAGCAGGTTAGTATAGTCCAGGTAATAGATAGCATATTGATGTCGTTCTATTTCAGTGCAATAGTCCCTGCAATCTACAGCCCTTTCCAAAAGCGGGAGGGGCTGTATTGATGTATTGTATTAGTAATGATCATACCATATTGGAAATCTACTTTTTAAAAGTATTGTGCATTTATAAAAGTCACTATATTTAAAACGTATGTTTTGTCACACCATATATGATAAACATAGATTTGGTCTACCATATATATACATACACATGTGTAAAATTGGTGTGGCACCAATTACCAGTAAATAGATATGAATATGGTTGTATAATTTCAGAAAATAATGGATTTGTAGCTTGAGGTAGAGCAGCTGGAACACTCTATCACCATGCCAGGTGACCTTCTACTGACCCCAGATGGGGTAGCAGAAGCAGCTGTTGCTTTGTGCATGAAGCCGGCTACTGCTGCATTCTTTGAAGGGCAGCTAAGAAACTACAACAGGGAAAACAAAGGTTCATTGCACATATATTGACAAATATTTATGTTCATGTGGTTCTAAATTATTCTGATTATTGGTGTTATTATATCATGTAGACATTGGTCAACATTGACAAATATCTGCTATTCTCAGGTGTTATTTGAGGTGCAGAATGCACTACTTCTTCAAGTTTGACACCTGATCTTTGACGGAATCTAAGGTTAAAAAACCCAGAAAAGCACAAGTGTTGAAACATGAATAAGTGATCTGGTTGAATGACTGAGACACGAATGATTAATATGATCTTTTAGTATGTTTATCTGATATATTGTCTGAGTAATATTTGTTATAATCACACAATGTACTACTTAAGCCACAGTTTTATAGAAAACATTATAAGAGTGTATTATGCAATGCCAAACTTCACTAACAATTAATCTATAAAAAAAATTGTGCGTTATTCCCATGCTAGACATGATTATGATTGATTGTAAAGTGCTTTGAACAGAACTAAGGATTGGATACAGCGCTATATAATACTTTATTATTGTTATTATTATTGCATATGGATGTTTGTGGAAGATCTACAACATTTTAAATCTGTGATATTATAGTGTACACGTATGTACCTAAATGGTGTATGTTGATGGTGATTTAATTTGATGATCTTTCTCGAACATACCTAGTGCAGATGGACTTAAAGAATAAACGTATGATCACATCATAAACCTGTGTTTATATTTAGAATGGGTAAAGGAGCAGTAATCTGCAGTGGGTTATTGCAGACATATTAACATTGCAACATTAAATCTACCATGAATATTTAATAGATACATGTTCAAAATACAACAGTGAAACAGCAAAATTGAATCACTGATCAACATTTTCTGATTATCAATCCGCAAAATAAAATTCCAGCGAAAAATAAGTTTATAGTATGAAATCGAACAACCGAATAAGTATTTATTTGTAACTTGGGTAGGAGGGTGGGTAGTTATAATCTAAACCATATCAGAAGTAATTAAGTCCCGGACTATAAAGAACAGTTGTGTCTTATACACCAAAAGTGGTATTCACTTGGGATTTTTATCTTGAATAATTTGCTACCGTATGATTTTGGGGCTCGCAGTTAGGTTGACACACATATCTGCCAACTAATTAAACAAGCATTAATTTAAAACAAATTTGAATTAATCATGTAGAACACCCTAAATCAAGTGCATGGGTGGGGGACGAGGACATTACACAAGCTGAGCGCTGCGCCTTATTTTTTTTATGATACACGGCCGTTAGGGGAGCCAGTGGTTCAACATTCAAAATGGCGACGAAGACATATCTCTCTATATACGATCTCTGGTGGACTGATCATGTAACAGCCAATCAGAAGGACGATTATATATGTGAATCATTGCGCATGCGCCTCGGGAGTGAGGCGGTGGTTGCTCGAATAAATCACCGTCTACTCGACTGAACTTGTTGACAGTAGCGGGTTTGTGCTTTTTCCTGTTTCGCAGATTTGTCTGTTCTTCGATGTTTTAGTTATTTCACTTTGAATATCAGTGAGCAAGAAGCACATACTTTTAATACTTTTAATGGCAGCTTTTGCATTCGATGACGGCAATAAAATATATTATACTGGGCAAACATCTAAGGTCAAGACGCAAGACGACCATCATTACATTTGATACGTTTCGTCGGACACCAATGTTTTTAGTGTCGTCGTTGGTGATAACTGTGTAGGCATTGCTGTAGATAAATTAATAAACGGTGCACATCGATATTGTGTTGATAGAAAATATATCAATATGGATTCATATTTTATTGATTGATAAAGCAAAATACTAGTTTATAAAATATCTTCAGACGTTATTAATTATATATATATTATATTACTAAACATTTCTTATAATAAAACACTAAGAAAATATCAGCTCAGAAAAGGCCGATGTCTGTGTGAACATAATTTGTAATCGAGGTAGGTGTGTAACAGGTGTGGAATTATACAGAACGCATCGCTTATCAGGATACTGTGTAGCACGTTTCGTAATTGAATGTATCCCTGGCGATATTGTGTAAACGGTTATGTTTTCCATATGCATATACATACTGCATAATGAAAAATAAATACACGTATTTCTTTCTAAAATTATATGAAAATATACATTCAAAAGAAGGCGGTCATTATCTAGAAATGTGGTTATGAATACGACTTTATTTACGAAATACCACTGAAATAAACAACGGTCAGTCTGGCGAAAAACGGTGGTATGACCAGCAACATGACAACATGAGTCAGTTAAATCTGAGATAGGGTGCAGGCGGGTGTTCATCTTCCACTCTCTGAGTGCAGTTGTTGCAATTGTGGACGACATCACAACCCAGACAACCATAATGACAGTGTCTTTGTCGACATCCAACTCGTAGTCGGGAATGCACCATCGATCATCGTAATGAAAATACCAAACAGTGCATCATCGTCGAATACATTTTGAAACAAATAGCGCTTTGCCTATTTCCACATTTTTAGTAGACGGGATGCAAAACAACTACTATGCCAAATTGACGAAGACAAATGTTTGCATCATTACCATATATCGGTATATACGAAATTGGATGCCAAAAAAAACTAATAACAAAAGAATTGCCGGCAGCTTATGGTTGTTTTAGAACAATAAGCATTTCACACGAGCCAAGCAGGTTTTCAATTCCTTAAAATAGTGTAATTGGAAATCAGATAGTCTGCTCGTGGGAAATTGTGTATAGAAATCTCACTCATGAGAACACTAATAATATTTCGACTGCATATAGCAAAACACATTTACACAGTAGACTGTAGTGCGGGATTCCTCTATAGATATCGTAAAACAGAGTATGGGTCTGTACTTATCTGTCTGTATATTTGTATGTTTATACGGCAGTTGTGCGTATATGGAGCTGATATTTTGTAATCGCGTTAGATAATACTGTTATGTAAATATGTGTCGCTGGCAGTAAGCAAACATTTTATATATTTGTTGCAATGTTGTAGTTTTACAATTTAATATATGAGTCTTAGCGGGTTTACCATGAATTGAATTTGTGTTCGATGGCAACGTAACTATAGTAGTGTTGTTGGATGTATCAACAAATTGTAAGTAGTATTACCCTATAATATACCAACGGGTGGGTAGTTCAGTTACATGGTGGATCGCATATTTGGGTGTGGTATGCCTGGATAAGTGTTGGAGATTTGGATATGGGTAAATTTTCAGTGTTTAAAATTAAGCGAAATAATTTATTTCCAAAATGGAGGTCTAGTTTCAATGCAAATGATAGCAGTTGAGGGCGGTTCTGTTCGCATTAACAGGTTGGCATTGTCAATAACCCAGGATGTTAACACTGGAGACTTTTAATTTTGCTAAAACAGAGAAAAAGCGACAAAACTAGCTATCCGACAAGTTGCTCCCAGTGTACAGCGTTGGGAAAAGGGAAGGCTCACCTAGAATCTAACTAGCTAATTGATCTGGATCTCTTGCAGATTCATCATCAACAGCACAACGGAGTAGCCACGTGTGGGTGTTCACTTGTTTGCGGTAACCGTCCGATCAGAAAATCAGCAATTGGACGGGATTCAACATAATCTCATGACAACAAGTTGAGGTGGAAAATGTTGTGGGCTACTTGCACAATGCAACACTGTCCACTGTCCAGGAAATGTTATGAAACGCATTGAACGTAATGTCCTCCTCAGTTTGAAAACGTTGCACAGATTTGCTCTGTTCGCAAAGGCCTCTGAAATAACATAGAAGCATCCAAACCAGTACCAGATAATTATTCTCACGATGGGCAATGTCTACTTGCAACTTTATGTCCAGCATCAGGAAAATGTTCGAACATGCGGGACTTTGTGGTCTGGCGGATGAATTTGCAACCATGCATTCAGAATTTTACATTGTTGGTGATCTTAATCTTTAATTGGATATACCTTCTGCAGCAACAACAAGCACATTTAATGATATTCTGACATCTTTTGATACAAATCAATATTTCCAACACATATACATGGCTGTTGGCTTGACCTCTTGGTAACTCGTTCAACCTATAAAGATATCCAGACACCCACAGTTTCAGATGGCTTATCCGACTACCACACTATAATTGCCGATCTTAAAGTTTCTATAACTCCAGCCGTGCCTAAACACAATGCGTTTTATAGAGCCATTCACAGGATCAACATTGCAGCCTTAATGGCTGATATCCTTAAATCCAACCTTATCACACATCCTAAAGAACACGTATCAGATTTGTATGAGCAGTACTGTCAAGTACTTAAGGCATTGTTTGACAAACACGCATCAATAAAATTCAAATTTGTGTACAAAAAAACTATTAATCACGTAAATTACTGATGGAAACATTGTTGAAATAACAACACTTAACGGGGGTCACGCGCTTAAGATTTATCGTGACGTCGTACCGTTAATTGACCTATCCATCTCGTGATGGGTTGCCTAGCAAAAGATCCGCCAATCCTTCAAAAATGGACGCCGAGAACTTGGAGCGTTTGCACATTCTATATTACATTTGTTTTGGGTGCAAACGTTTGTTCGTAAAAAAAAAACCCACAAGGCAACGTTTGAAAAGGCATTAAGTAACTGCATGCGGTAATGTTTTATCCAGCTGGTGTCATCCGCGATAATATTTTGTGTAATTCACATATATTACCGTTATGAACATTGTTGGGAAAGTACTGGTTTCGACAATTGATGGACCCATGTCCGCTTACATTGATCGCTTAAGAAACGTTACATTATGATTCATCATAAATAATGATGTTTGGGGCCAGAAATGCAACAAAATATATGACGGAATTTCCGAACGGTCTACGATCTACGACGATTCTTCCGACTGATATAGGGTTGTCGGATGCTGAGCCATCAAGATGGGATCACGTTCAAACAAAACGTCTTCGGGGTAACGTGAGCTTGTTCCAGTTAATTGTAATACAATTGATTGGTCGAACTGCTTTCCTCGCCACATAATGACATACAATAATTAAGAAGTAAAATGATCTTACTTTACTTCAATATCCTCGAAGAACAGCACTCAATGCTGACAATAGATATATTCCACAGAGTTAGTGCGGTTGCAACAATCAATAATGTAATAATCAACATTTAATGCAATAAGGACCGGTAAACTAATAATTGACCTTTTATGAAATAATTATCGACCAGTAATGTAACAATGGACAGGTAATTTTGATAAATCAACCTGCAATGTATTAAATCTGATGATGGAGGTGATGACAACGAGGACGGCGACGAAGTTGATGATGATGATAATGATAAAGAAGACGACAGTGATGATGAGGAGCAGTGATGACACTTGTTGTATTGTGTAGGTTGTCCATCCACCATTGATGTAGTGTTGTGTTGATGGCTGGTATACATGTAGTTGGAGCCGTGGCAACCACTTGTTTCATGATAATCAGGCAGATGTGTCTTCTTACGAAGCGGGTTGTGTGTGTGTGTGTGTTTGTGTGTGCGTGTGTGAGAGTGCGTGCGTGCGTGTGTGAGAGTGCGTGCGTGCGTTCATGCGTGTTTGTATGTTTGTGTTGAGTGTGTACTTGCAAATGTATTTGCGTGTGTGCGTGTCCGCTTCCGTGCCATCACGGAGTCATCAAGAGACAATAAAATTATTAAAGGTGTTATTATATGTGCAATATGTTGCAATGCGTGCTACGTGCAACTATTCAATAATGTGAAAGTTAAACATTAACACCAGATATATTCAAGAGAACATTTTATTGCAAGGAAAGAAACGTGACACATTGGTCACATACATCAACATGGATTATCATCCAGTGATTGCAAGATGTGACATGGGAAGACGTGATTGCCTAGATAAAACAGAATGTCTATAAAGGCCACAGAGGTCGTCATCCATTCTCCATTTCCTCAGTCTTCCTACCACTTGTAGAAGCAAATCTGAAATGAAAGATTGAGTTGATTGTGTAAAGTATTCATACTTTTATTCTGCTACTACTACTACTGACGTAATATGTGATGTTACCGCCAATGCATATGTTATTGCATTTACGTACTACAGACAGTACAATAACTAGTAGTGCAAACCAGGAATCTGCACGGTAATATTGTATGCTCCATACTTGCGTGTGTATGAAACATTGCAAAAACAGGCATGTTTTCTCTGACGGTATCTAGGTTATGTTGTTGTTTGTTGGGTTGGCAATGTATAAATTGGGGTGCTTCCCAGGAATGTGCTCCCATGCCTCGAAAGAAAACGTCATTATGACCCTACAACATAATTTTAGTCTGTCCATATACAGTTATGACGATAAACATGTCAGCGATGTATGCACAATAATAAGTTATATTTAAAGTGTGTACCATAAATATAAAATACTACTGTGAGTTGGTTATACTTACGTTGTCCATGTAGCCTTGGAAGAAACTGTCGTCGCGTTCCTTAATGAATGCACCGATAGCCAGCGGGCAGGTACTTTCGCGAATGTTATCTATGAAGAAAGGAAGCACAGTTAGTGGTTTTGTATTCACATGCCAGAAAGCCGGACACAGACAAAATAAATAACAAAGGCCAACGTAAGCAACTTCTGGCCAATAACTAACAATACTTAAATTGGTGGATGAACTACTATTAACGTATTAACTTAAGGCATATGTGCATTGCAGGGAGGGTCGGCGATGTATTTATTTGTTTGGATAAATTATCCATTTCATTAATCACGTCGGCTTCATTTTACATTTAATTATAAAAAACCAACATTCCATTGCACGAACATAAGAGCACCAGTTAGATTGGTGAACGGCAGGGAGATATATTTATAAAATAAATATATAAATTATAAATGAAATAAGTACAGACGACATACACATATACATATGTGTGCGTGTGTGCGTGTGTGCGTGTGTGCGTGTGTGCGTGTGTGCGTGTGTGCGTGTGTGCGTGTTTGTGAATGTGTGTATGCGTGTGTACGTGCGTGCGTGTGTGTGCATATGCGCGCGCGTAACATACACTAAACTTTGAAATATCATGGACGCTTTATTTCATTTGAACATATCTGCAATATAGACATCAAGGTTTGATTGCAGTATTGATATTCACACAAGTTGTACTGGTCAATCGTGGACAACCACGGAGTTATGTATCAGTGGTATTGACATGTTATGTATATTTTTGAAATAAGCTAAATTACTCAAACTAAACGAGCAAGATTGTCGAATTTGATTCAACTTGAGCACTGATCCGTTGAATGCGCGTCACACACGTGAAATGTCCTAACCGAGGAGATGTTTTTAAAATTACCTGCAAAGGGTGCGGCCGATCCAGGTATACCACCATCGATCACCACCAGGTTCGATCCATCCCACTTCATTTCCACGAATTCCCAAGTGCCTAGCAGATGGGATGCCTAAAATTGGAACATAAACATCACTCAATGAGAAATATGCAGACGTACACAATGAAAATGTTATATGTGTAATTGGACTACTTAGTAAATCGTTATATTAGCGTTAAGAAAATTAGAGGAATTAAAATAATGTTGTATCTACTTGAGAGGAATTAGTCAGTGTTCCAGGGCGTGTTGTAACTGTGACGAAACATTAAATCGTTACATATTTGAATAACCTATCAAGAACATGTATTTATTTATTCAATATGTTTAATAAGGCATGTAATACAATTGGAGGGTTTCTTTTGATAACTATGTACAATCGAATCTGCCGGATACAATCTGACACGGATTTGTCATTAAAATTCAAAGCACTTAAATCATGTGTTCATTGGTTGATGTGGGTGTTGCCAAACATTAAAATCTAGCGAACATATACTGTTGTTTTGACACTATCCGTACGTGTATCATTCATACATGCGAGGCTGTGTGTTTATCAACCACTTGATGTTGTACTAACCACTGTAGCATCAGCATCAGGTACGGAGGCATTCCCTGACTTGAGTCCTGCCTTCAAGGTGTTGGCATCAGCGGACACGTAGAGAGAGTTTCCAGCGGCGTAGTCAGCTAGGTTAAGACAATCGTTGCTGATGATGCCTTGGTCAATGCTACCACTAAACGAAATCATCTTGTACTGTAGGGTAATCCTCATAGAAGGCCACTGGGCGTAGTTGTTGGAGAAGAACGGCACTTCGAGAACGCTGTTGTTGAAGTAGCCGCATCTATCGCCTTGTGGACATTGACTGTCAGTGACGACGGTGACGCCGTCATTCAGCACCCACGGGCGGTACACTCCAAAGGTTTTGGAAATCAAGTCGTCGGCCTCGAAGTCGATGCAGAACATCTTGTTATCTTCAACTGTGGATCACATTTCAATTCAAATCTGCGTTTAGAAACATTACATTAATCCGAAGACGCACAGAGATATGATACTTCTTCAGTTTTATGACTATGCTGCGCAGTGTCGTCGATGCCACATTTAGTTCTGATATCGTATCATTTCAAGGTTAGGTTGTGCTAATGCACTCTATTCAAAACATGAAATGCAAGTAGGTAAACTGCATATAAAGTGGTTAATTCATTACATATTTATTTGGTCCATACATATTACAAATGATGTAAACCGATAATATGTGGAACATCTTTATTTCTTAATAAGTATTACTCTTGCCACGGGATTACGCACTAATGTGTTAATCCAAATAACACTAGAGATTCCGATAAAGGAAACATTATCTAACCGAACGGATGCTGTCGATAGTATAATTCACCAAATTAACTATAATTTTGGTTTAGAATGAACGCTACTAATGGCAACAAAAATCATCCAGCAATGTAGTTGATTCCACTATGACATGGTGTTCAATAAACATACTACAAATGTATCACCTGCAGGTGATGGTGATGGTGTTGGTGACGGGATATTGTTCGTGTTTATCATTATGATGACGATGCTTTCGGTGGATTATAATAATCATCATAGTATTGATGACAATCATAATATTATTAATTAAGTATACGATAAATCATAATAAATATAATATAACATTAACAATACATTTAAAAAAAATAACATAATTATACCAGTATTTTATTTGGTCAAATTTTACTTAGTTTGTTCTGAAAACTATTGACTAATATAGGACATATAACAAATCGCATTAATTTCAATATACGTCAATGAAATACACGACAATCATTAAATTTCATCGGCATATATTATATTGAAAACAGTTATCTAGACTTCTGACAACTCCGTTAATTACCGAACGCGTTGTTGTGAAATAATGATTGTTTCTCTAAATAGTTGAATACATACTAGGTGTGGTGTAGGTCAAGTTGTCGGTCACATGAGTCTGAGTACAGTTATATGTGACTTGGACACAAGTGAGTAGTTCCTGGTTCCAGAAGGTGCACTCGGGACACGTCATGTTGAAGACGTTCCAGCCTCCCTGGGCGTTCGGCTCACACATTACAAATTTCTGGCACGTGTTGGGATCAGCCGCGAAGCCGGGAGTGCTCTTTGTTTTTTCGTAACACAGATGGCACTCTCCTGGAAAACACAGAGGATGCAAGTTGATGAATAGTAGTGACTTACACGTGCTTTCTGCTGTACAGCTGTGCCAAGAACTATGTATCAACGAAAGTATTGTACAAATTGCAACATAACAAATCAAATATGCCTTGGTCAATATACGACGTGACAATACACCTAAGGTTGACCATAGCCAAAGTACAATTACTATCAAACTTGTCAAAAATGTAATACAACTACGGTGAATTACGTGCTTTTTTACAATTGAATTATTTATATTATACTAGAATATTGCTCGAAATTATTGGTACTCGGGACCCGTTTTGAAGGACATATGATAAAAAAGGTCACGTAAAAAGTTGTGTCCAGATTCTTGAAAATCCTATGATGTATGTTAAAAGACATTTCACAAATGCATGTTACGCTGCATTCTGGTTACTTGATCTAGATTTAGGGCATCTGCAGTAATTGCGACTTACGTTGAACGTCGAACACGTCTTGTTGGTCGACCTGTGTGCAACAGTTCGGTGGCAGGATTGACGCGAGTGGTTCGTCGATGTCGAGAGTAGCGGGAAGCCACGGCATCCTGTAGTCCTCGACACTGGAGTAGCACGTCTTCATTGCTACAACACAACATATAGACTAGTGTTGGCTATTTCAGCAAGATAAGGCATGCTAAATAAAAGTAATTACGATTGGACGTATTTGTTAAAAACAACCACCCCTCACACATATGCGTGCGTGTTCATGTGTATGTAATCAACATGTGTGTGTGTGTGTTTGTGTGTGTGTGTGTGTGCGCATGTGTATGTGTGCACGCGTACACATTGTGTGTGTGTTTAGTTATTAAGACAAATTGGTGATAATATTAAAGTATGCTATGGCAACTTGCATAAAGGTACATAATAATAAGACAACGACACTATTATATCAAAATATATCATAAGTAACTAAAAAAAAATCGTTAGGCAGAGTCCTTGTTAGAACAAGGGGTCGCCAAACATATTGCAATTTCTATAAGCTATATTATTGTTTTTTTTTTGGTGTAGGATGGATACATGTCTATTCAGTTGTCGTAGAAGCAACGGTGTGTTCATTAAAAATGTTGTGTTTAATTACTTACCAAAATTAAACTTATGTTTAGGGAAAATATTGTAGTCTGAAACATGGTATGAGTAAGGTTCCAGTGAAAATTTGAAAATAAAAATGTAAGAAAGTAACCAAATAGGACGGCCGATGTATTGAATGGGCACCCCATATAATACTGTTTTCATAAATGTGGTTAAATAGACAACCGGATGCCAGTGCAACTGTCGAAGCAATGATTTAAAAATGTGACACATAATTGGTAATAGCTTTGTTGGAGCTGGCAATCTTAAATACACATACAAAAGTATAATTTGTTATAATTTGACCGTTGTTAGGACTTAGAACCTATGCAGTAAAATTGATCACATGACACAGATGTCTCATTATGTTTCTTACCTGCAGCTGCTGTGGTCAGTGCAACAAGGACCATTCCGATTGTCGTCCACGCCATGATACCTCTGTTGAAACAAAATAGATAAACTTTACATTTATATATTGATGAAAATGTTGTGATGCGGTTGTAATAATACTGCTTCGAAAACAGTGTCGTCTGGTCTTGTTTTCTTTAGTTTGTTACAATACAACGCTCCACGAACTGTTTTTTGAACGCATTACATGTTGTTAATGTCTATACGTGGTGCCGTCCGCATAGTATATACATATTTAACTGTAATAAGTTGCTCAACTACTTGCAGGAAGTTATGTTACGAACGGCAATATATTTGTTGGTGAAAAGTCAAGTGAAATGTTGCAAGCCTAGTTATTTACTGCAATTTTTTGCATCTGCCTACCCCTCGCTTCTAACTACAATTCCCCTGTCAGTCACTGTTGTTATTAGTATACTTACGTTTACTAAAATGAGTAGTAGTATTAATATTACAAACGGCAATCATACCGCTATATATCCGGAACCAGGCCATCAAGACACGCATACACACATTGTACAAACATACTTGCAGTCCTAATCGGTGTGTACTTGCTAAGGCATGTCTGATATCTCGCGATCAGACACCGATACCATGTGATGATGTAGTCAGATATGGTATTAACGTCATTGAAGGCTCCCCTGAGCCACATGTTTGAAATAGTTTGTTACACGATTGCCTCTATTTCCGTAATGTCGTACGGCTGGATCACAATTGTTCACTCATTTGAATCTTTATCTTCAGTCGCACTGCTATAATCGTTCTACATGAGTTTGAGTGGGTGGGATCATTTAATGCAACTGGTCCAGAGGAGTTACAAACGGCAGCACTTGACTAACCACAATCTAAATTGTGAACTTACTATAAAGCGTGGCACACACATACTCGCATTTCGTTGGCACCTAGTCGGCGATAATTTCTTAGCCGACGAATAGCCCATGAGTCAGACACAACCATCGTGTTCACCAATACCACGTAGGGGGCCTAATGCCACTGACTAGCGGACTTTTCGTCAGCCGACGTGCACGTGCAATCGCCGACGAATAGTCGGTACTTGGATTCTGGACTTAATAATCCGTTACTCAAATGCAGTAAATTCACACTTGTAACCACACCTGATTATCCCCCTACATTGACACAAGCTCACACTGTTCTCACCAGATGCAGTCGTCGTCGGCAGAAGTCGGTTGCTGGTCTGATCGTCTTCGGAAGGGTCGATGCAGTTCCTTTGTCCTGTTCGTCTTTTATAGCGGTCCAGCAATACAATTTACACCAACGCATTCGACTCGGATTACTGGAATTGTTACAGTTGTACGTGGTCTGAAGGTCGACTTATACTTTATTAGCCAATCAGGGAACACTACAGTAGATCTATCACACTGAAGATTAATGACCATGCTGTACCTACGTGTTTGACGATGCATCTTGTTGTGTGTTTCATGTTGACTCAACGTGGTCTTCCGTGTGAGGAGTTGCGTTATTAATAATATTAATCGTGTCTATTTAGGCAGTTTTATGTTGTTTCATATGAAATGTAGAGTTGTATGATGAATTGTGTTTTCTTACGAATACGGTGGCATTACACAAACACGAAACAGTTCACCGTCGCGTGGGCGTTATACTGTCTTACTCCTCGTGACGTAAGTTGTCGTAATCTGATGAGCAAAGTAGGTCATAAACGACGAGTTTTACGAAGTGTCTTCGTAAATCGGTGTCAGTGAAGCAGTGAAAAATCGTCGATCAATTGTTATATCATGAAATGCATCTATGAAGTGTCACCGACTAGTGCTATACAGTACCAAATGTTTCTACATGTAGGTAGTATACTCAATTTGACTGATTTTCAACCTACGTTGTAGACAATATATTAATATTATTATATATATATATATATATGTGTGTGTGTGTGTGTGTGTGTGTGTGTGTGTGTGTGTGTGTGTGTGTGTGTGTGTGTGTGTGTGTGTGTGTGTGTGAGAGAGTGTGTATGTGTGTGTGTGAGTGTGTGTGTGTGTGTGTGTGTGTGTGTTCCGTGTGTTGTGGTGCATAGTAATGTGGAATGAGTTGCATCAGTGGACCTTTAAAGAATAGACAATTTTGTTCACTTGTTATCTTTCAACTACGTTGGGGGTGGATGTTATCAGTCTGACGTATTAGAATGTTGTCAAGTTTACGTTATTTTGTCGTCACACCGGCTTTGGGTATACCACAGTAGTTGTTAGTCGAGATAAACTGCAATCGGGTTTTAATTTGGTCTTGTCTGGTCTGGTCGGACAAAAATGGGTGTGTGCACGTGTTCTTACCTGTGTGTGTGCGCGTTCGCGTGTGAGTTCGCTTTCGCATGAGTATGTGCTTGGGGATGTGTGATTGTAATTGCAGCAATAATTATGCAAATGTAAGAATTGCAATACTTTTCACACGAATCATCATCCTGTTTTGTTGCGCATTAGCCTTAAGTAATCGTAATTACTCTCATTAATAAAACCGTTATTAAAATATATCTGTAGGGATTCATCAACTGTGTTAGTATTGTACAGTCATATTATTTCATTATTGTACTGTCTCACTCCTCGTGACATAAAATGTCGTAATCTGAGGAGAAAAGTTGGTCATAAACGCCGAGTTTTACGAACTGTATTCGTAAATCGGTGTCAGTGAAGCAGTGAAATCGTCGATCAATTGTTATATCATGAAATGTATCCATGAAGTGTCACCAACCCATTGCTATTTATTAGGCTTAGGGTAAATGTGCCTATTGTCGGACAGTACTATCCATCGGACATCGTGTCTTAAAATGTTTGGAACAAGGTATCCGATAACTAAAATTGCATGAGGTGCACGTTTTGCACTGCGTATTCACGCAACGTAAAGCGTAATAAGTGACGCAAGTGGTGTGTCGTTTGTGGGTCTTTTTAATATAACGTAACCAGAAACCGGACGCGGTGGATAGGGCTGTCCGATAACCAACAAGTTTTCGGACAGCTCCGTTCAAGGTGCTTATGTCCCATAACTATTTTAGATCTGCAGTTTAACATATAAAATAATCTGGTTGTGTTATTCTCCCGATTAATACATAAACTACGAAGTATTCTAAGCTTGCATTATGTCTACAGATCATGTCGTACCCAGGGCATGGGGGTGCGGAGAACGGCTGAACTGTTCTCAGTGCCAAAGTCGACACTAAGCGACAAGTTGCTTGGCAAGTCGCCCGAGCAGCGCAAATGTGGTCCGGACACAGTCCCAACTTCTCAGGTGCATATTCTTGCTCAATAGATTCACTTATAAATATATAGAGGCCTAACCACCAACCCAGCCTACTATAATGAAGTGAAGAGATGCAGAATTCAGAATTCAGACATGACACATTTCAAAGAGCGAAACTATCATTATGTAACGATTTCAGTTAATGTTAAACATGTTAGTATTATATGTTGATCAAACATAAAGGTAACAAATAGCACTGTATTACATTCTTACCATAATAAAGTGATTTAGTGGGAACATTATAGGTGTTACCAATTTCGTCTAAATAAATGATAGGGTGCATTGCAAATGCCTAATGTGCCCAATGACCAGACTATCTTCTAAAGATGATATCTGCATAGTCTAGGAATTGTATTTAAGTTTTATGTTTAAATTTGTTATGATTAAGGCGATTTGAAATTCAACACATGTGTCACATTTATGTAACGACCTTTTGTGAATTGCTTATGTTGACGCAGATGTGTTTAGTTTTATTTAACTAAATATTAACAATTACTTGTTTTTGCTTTCAGGAGGAGGACGACCTGGTGCGTCGGCTGGTGCACTTAGCGAAGACGCAGAAGAAGGGCGAGTTGTTAGGTTCAGTAAAACAGATCTTCGAATGTGACCAGCGGAAGACGCCTGTCGACGATAACAGACTAGGCGAACCATGGTACCGAAATTTCATGCGCCGTCACCTGAGACAAAAAACTAACGCACGGCGAATTGACCAGTGCGGAGAAAGCGTATTTGTTTCCATGTTTTGGGCGTTAGTCAATGTCGCTATCACCAGTGCTACAAAGAACGCAAGTCAAGTGTCCAGAGTGAGCGTGAGAGCAGAAGAAGATGACATCGGACGATGAGATTAGAGAGAAAACGGAGGGCATGAGCCCAAAGAAAGAAGAGTTACACGAGAAGAAGGCAACGAACGAAGGGATGAGAGAGAAAACGGAGGACAAGAGCCCGAAGAAAGAAGAGTTACACGAGAAGAAGGCAACGAACGAAGGGATGAGAGAGAAAACGGAGGACAAGAGCCCGAAGAAAGAAGAGTTACACGAGAAGAGGGCAACAACCGAAGACATGAGAGAGAAAACGGAGGACAAGAGCCCGAAGAAAGAAGAGTTACACGAGAAGAGGGTAACGAACGAAGAGGTGAGAGAGAAAACGGAGGACAAGAGCCCGAAGAAAGAAGAGTTACATGTGAAAAAGGCAACTGACGAAGGGATGAGAGAGAAAACGGAGGACAAGAGCCCGAAGAAAGAAGAGTTACACGAGAAGAGGGCAACGAACGAAGAGATGAGAGAGAAAACTGAGGAGAAGCGCCCGAAGAAAGATGAGTTACATGAGAAGAGGGCAACAATCGAAGAGATGAGAGAGAAAACGGAGGACAACTGCCCGAAGAAAGAAGAGTTTCACGAGAAGAGGGCAACGAACGAAGAGATGAGAGAGAAAAAGGAGGACAAGAGCCCAAAGAAAGAAGAGTTAGACGAGAAGATGACAACGAACGAAGGGTTTAGAGAGAAAAAGGAGGACAAGAGCCCGAAAAAAGAAAACACAGCGTTGAAGGCAACAGCTGCTTCACCTTACACGTGGACAGTTCCCTTGACGTATCCACCAGTGAATTTGATTTACGTATGGAAAGGCATCGACTACAGTATATCAATTATACTTAGCCTTAAGCCTACTCATGACCAAACAATGTTGATATTATTTGTGAACGTTTCGATTTGAAAATAAACCATTTATCCGTTTTAGATATGACTATTTATTAAACTAAACAGCGTCACTTTGGCCCATGTCAGTTATCTGACATGTATCGTCTGACCACTGAAATCGGCGTCCTGTAACTAGGAAACAACCGTACTTTCGGACATTTCATTTTGGATAGTACATTTTGTTATTGCCAGATGATGTATCACAACATAACAGTAGCGTATGTTATCGTGCTTCCGGTGGCGCAACTAATCCTATATGTAGAAACATTTAGTACCCAATTTAAATTGATTTGTCCGTTAATTTCACTAACTGTCCGATAGCCGGCACATTTACCCTACTCAATTCGACTGATTTTCAAACTGCATTGTACACAATATATTAATAGTATTTATTATATATATGTATATGTATATACACACACACACTCTCTCTCTCTCTCTCTCTCTCTCTCTCTCTCTCTCTCTCTCTCTCTCTCTCTCTCTCTCTCTCTCTCTCTCACACACACACACGCATACTAATGTGGAATGAGTCGCGTCAGTGTACCATTAAACAATAGACAATTTCGTTCACTTGTTAACTTTCGACTACGTTGGGGGTGGATGTTGTCAGTCTGACATATTAGACAGTTTTCAAGTTGATGTTATTTTGACGTCACACCGGCTTCGAGTATACCGCAGTAGGTGCTAGTCGAGATAACGTAAACACTGCAATCGGGGTTAATCTGGTGTTGTCTGGTCTGGTCGGGTCAGACAAAAAGTGTTTGTGTATACCAGCCATAAGATAAACAATCATATCATCGCTGAAAGATCTCCGAATGTTATTACGTGTTTCTCGACATGTCATCAGGCCATGTCGGTAGTATGCGGCCGTGCATATATGATACCAGGCATACAAAGACAAATAAAACTCCCAATTACAAACACATACAGAAACGCACATACACATACGCACGCATACAAACATATATATAGTATATATAAATAAATATTTTAGCAAAGCAGACACGCGAACGTGACGTGTAGGCGTACAATTCCAAACACGTCCAAAGCACTCGATTCAACAGTCGCTGGTTCCCTTACCACTCAACCCATCCCGACGATTCTACAAACGTTTGAAAAAGAATACAATTTATGTTAATCTAGCATGCAGATTGTTTCCCAATAAAAATTACCATACTAGCATATAAAAGGATCTACATTCGTGTCGTTTTCGATAGTTTAGACACTGCCATACGAAAGCTGATATGGAACCACAGCATGAAAAGGGACCATATCAGGACAGGTGTGAACAGCCAAGATTGGACAACAGTCAAAGACGAAGGGAAGTAGCGAGAAACGCAGAAGCTACCGAGTGATGTTGACCCCACGGGGGCAAGTAGTAGAAGAAGAAAACACTGCCCAATGATGTTTCTCTGTCGACACAGTTCACACATATACCGATTGAGGCCCCATTTTGTAATTTGATGAGTTATCGGACACGAACGAGCACTTCATCAGTTGTTGATACGATGTTATATGCTCCGTCCACTTTTGTTTGTTTACTTTTGTGTATCCAGGCCTTTAGTATCCATTTCTTGGTTGTTTTATATGATGGTGACTTCAAACCCACTTCGAGAATGGTTGTGTCGACGGCGTCCGCGCAAACAAGTCCGCTAGTGAAGTATTAGGCATGAAGCCTACAATTAGAACATTAATTATGTTTTTATTTGCATTTTTCATAAGATTTCTTCAAAACAGTGAACTGTGCGTGATACTTCTTGTCTCAATGCAAATAGTAAACTGTGCGTGATACCTCTTGTCTCAATACAAATAGTAAACTCTGCGTGATACCTCTTGTCTTAATGCAAATAGTAAACTCTGCGTGATACCTCTTGTCTTAATGCAAATAGTAAACTGTGCGTGATACCTCTTGTCTCAATGTAAATAGTAAACTGTGCGTGATACCTCTGGTCTCAATGCAGATATTGACGTTTACTTGGGTGATGTTTAGCTGTGGTAACGGAGGATTTAATAAATCCAAGCAAATCATATCAATAGTTATTTTTATTGGTGTCGAAAACGCCGTCATTGTTATGTCTCTTTCAGTACTACATCATTTACTGTACTGTATTATTTATTGAGTGTGACTTTGACCGTTTTGAACTGTGACAATTCAAAATATATAAAGTACAACATATATGGAAATTGCACATTGCTTTTATCGTTAATCGTTTTAATCACACAATTAATTGTCATCTGTACAGCAATATGCCACGCGCTATAGAACCAAAGCTACACACACAAAGCTATTTCTCATTGAACTATCACCTTAGGCCAAATCATTTGACAATTGGTATTAACTCGATTATTGTGGTTAGTGCGACTAGAACTGATATATAGATTAATTCGAACAGTGTTTGAATCACGCAACCGTTCTAAAGTTGTGTTTTAGATCTTGGAAGAAACACGAAATATTACATAAATTTTAGTGAACGTCCATTATTATGACACATTTTAAATATTTTATATTAAAAGCACACCCATTTTGTAATAAGGATCCAGTTTGTAATAACACAAGACTTTTTTGTAATAAAATCTAACATATGGACCAGAATATGACGACGAAGATGATTACGGACTCAACAGGCCCACAAGATCCACCTGTGAAAGGTCTTGACACGCCTTCCTTTATCAGTTACACACTGTAATGTTCTACCAAAATCATGAAAGGGACCTGCCCCAAAACAAGACAAACGCTACTGACCGAAACCATCCTTCGGGGTGTTATGTCAGAACCAAAAATAAATAACATATTATTGTGATGAAAATAAATGTGACTAATACCATGATGATGTTGATGGTGAAGATGACTACGGTAAAGACGGCGATGATCATAATGATGATGTTGATGGTGAATATGACTACGGTAATGACGGTGATGATCACAATGATGACGTTGATGGTGAAGATGACGACGGTTCAGGTGGCGATGATTATAATGATGATGTTGATGGTGAAGATGACGACGGTAAAAATGGCGATGATCATAATGATGATGTTGATGGTGAAGATGACGACGGTAATGACGGCGATGGTCATCATGATGATGTTGATGGTGAAGATGACGACGGTAAAGATGGCGATGATCATAATGATGGTGTTGATGGTGAAGATGACGACGGTACAGGTGGCGATGATCATAATGATGATGTTCATGGGGAAGATGACGACGGTAAAGATGGCGATGATTATAATGATGCAAAAAGCTAAATATGAAAACGACGATGAAGACGAAGAGGATAGTGAGATGATGATGATGAAGTGGTAAACGACGACGATAACGAATAAGAAGAATATGTCGGTGACGATTACGAAGATGGAATAATGAGGGTGATGGGGATGAAGATGAAGACGACGATGACAGTGACGATGACAACGATTACGATACAGAAAATGAAGGTGATGATGGTGGTGATGGTAGTGATGAAGATTAATGTAAACACGAAGGTGATGGTGAAGTTGAAGAGGAAGACTATGATGATTGTGTTGATGATGAATAAGAAGGAGAAGACAACGACGAAGACGACGATACAAATGGTGATGAAGTTGATGAATAAATTGAAGATGACGGTGATAAGGTTGAATCACTTCAATATCATGATGAAAACGAAGACGATGATAGCGGTGATAATATTAATGACAATGACGAATATGAAGATGAAGATTATGACCAAGAGTACGATGAGGATGAATAGGTAGACGACGATGATGACGAAGATGATGTTGAAAATGTAATGATAATTATGATAACGATGCTGACTAAGAAGATAATATTGACGACAATGACAATGATGATGATGTTCAGGATGGTGAAATCAACAATGGAGATGAAGTTCATGATCAAGATGCATACGAATGTAAAGACGAATGGTAAGATAAACAAGACGACGAAAGAGACGATGGTGGTGAAGATTAATATTATGATGGGTACGAATGCGGTGGTATTAATTTCAGCGTGGCTGTGTGCTTCCCAGATAAGTCGAGATGGTGTTCGACTGAACAGGTCTGCCAGGGAGTAAAGAGTAGAGCACTTTGAGCTTTCCCGGGGAGTGGATACTACGCTATATAAGAACTTACCTTATATTCTTGACGATATTATTGTAAATTAAGTAAACCGGATATACTGTAGATTTACAAGTATCTTGTAATCGACGCTGCAACTTCTACTGCTACTATTAATGATATCATTATTTGTATTGCTACTGCTTTGAATATAAACCTTTGATTAATTTATAACAACAGAGTGATATAATATCATCATCAGGATATAGTATTTTTGTTCGGGATCACACTTGCGTATGTGGATCGACTAGGATGTTTTCTAATTGAAGCGGAGTGGTGTTACGTACGGTTGTGTGGCATTGTGTCTTGCTTATAGTACATAAGACAAGCTATTATGAAGCCGGAATTACGTTGTCCATGTTGCCTTGGAAGAAGCTGGTAGTGCGATCTTTAATTAAAGTACCAATCATCAAACGGCAGTGACCTGTTAACATGGATATATTAAATGACAGAGGCAAATATAAACAACTATAAGTTTCTTATCATAGGAGTGCTTACCATCCTCGCAAGTCAGGGCTGTGACGTCCGTCTTACGCTCAAGTTACAGGAATCCCTAAATAACTACCCATTCAACCATCAGGAGTCGCTGAACGGTATTATGTATTTAAATACCTAACAACGCCAACTTCCTAAACCACCGGAAAAACGATATTATTATTGGCTGAACTAATAATATTAGTTCAGCCAATAATATTGGATATTAGTAATATCCCGCGTTTTCCATAGGCTAACTATAAAAACTTTAAATTTAAACTAGATTCGCAGGGGGGACTCACAGAAAAGCCTGAAAATGGAGGCATAGATAAAGACAGCACAAATAAATCAGCAAATAACATTGTGGAAAACTCTTCTGAAGCTGGATATAAATGTGTTTGTTTAAATGCAAGGAGTATAGTAAACAAAAGAAATGAACTAAACATTATGGTAGAAGATATTGACCCTCATATAATAGGTATAACCGAATCCTGGACCACCACCGATATATCAGATGCTGAATTGGGACTGACAGGATATGTAATGTTTAGAAAAGATAGAATAGGAAGAAAGGGAGGTGGAGTTATTTTATATATTAAAGAATCTATTCAGGCTTATGAAATAAAATTAGAAAGAGAAGCAGATTGCGAAGAAGCTGTTTGGTGTAACATAGTTACAGGAAACTCAACGTTAACAGTTGGGTTAGTTTATCGAAGTCCAAACATAAGCATAGAAGAGAATGAAAAATACAAAACGCTATAAGGGAAGTAAGCAAACGGGACTGTATTATTATGGGGGATTTTAACCACGGGCATATACAATGGAAATCTCTACAGAGTATGGGGAGTGAGGACCACAAGTTTTTAGTTTTAGTTCAAGATACATTCCTTTCTCAACATGTGCTAGAACCAACCAGGGGCTAGAATGTGTTAGACATGGTTTTGTCCTCACGGAATGAATTATTTGACAATGTCAAGATATGTGAGCCACTGGGGAGTAGCGATCACAACCAGATACATTTTACCATCAAAGTAAAATCAGAAAGGAATAGTAAAAGCAGTATAGGAGAAATTCCCACAAAGGAAGGTATAAGGACATGAGGAAATATTTAGCAAAGATAGACTGGAATAACACACTGAAAAATAAGACGGCAACAGAATGCTGGAATGTATTAAAGAGTGAAATTAAGTGTATAGTCGATAAATTTGTACCCTTCAAAAAACAAGGAAAACGGTCCAAAAAGAAACCCTTATCGAAAGAAGCCATTAGAAAAATTAAGTACAAACAAATTATGTGGAAGTCATATAGATGTACTGGAAATTATGAAGACTACAACAGTTATAAAGAAGCACTTAACCAAGCTACAGCTGAAATTAGAAATTCAAAGAGAAGCTATGAACAACAATTAGCTAGTAATATAAAACATGACAGCAAGAGTTTTTATGCGTATGATAGAAGCAAACAGAAAGTTCAAGATAAAGTCGGTCCTCTAGAAGATAGTGCTGCAAATATAATATCAGAGGGATTCTTAATGGCAGAAGACCTGAATGAGTACTTTAGTTCAGTGTTTACCAGGGAAGATATTAGTTCACTGCCAGTACCAGAGGCTAAGTTCAAGGGGCAGATTCAGACTATTTAGGACAATTAATTGTAACCCCGGAAATGGTAGGTAAGAAAATAAGGGCTATGAAGGATAATAAATCACCTGGAGTGAATGGTATTCCACCCAAACTACTATTGGAAATTGTAGAACAAATTAGCATACCGCTTGCAACAGTTTTCAATTTGTCATTAGAAGAGGGAGTGGTTCCTTTAGAATGGAAAGAAGCAAACATTATACCGTTATTCAAAAAAGGTTTGAGAAACAAGTCAGAGAACTATAGACCAGTGAGTTTAACATCAGTGATTTGTAAATTGTTAGAAAGACTAATTAAAGATCACATGGTGGATTTTCTTGTTAAACAAAACTTGATCAACCCATCTCAACATGGTTTTTTAAAGCGAGGTCATGCTTAACAAATATGTTATGTTTTTTGGAAGACATCACTAAGTGGGTAGATGAGGGATCACCAGCAGATATCGTCTACTTAGATTTTCAAAAAGCTTTCGACAAAGTACCACATCAAAGATTACTGCTTAAACTAAAGGCCCATGGCATAGGAAATGGTATAATAAACTGGATAGAACAATGGTTGATTGACAGAAGACAACGTAGTAGTTGATGGGGAGGCTTCAAACTGGAAATCAGTATTGAGTGGGGTACCACAGGGATCAGTATTAGGTCCTATATTATTCTTAATATATATCAACGATTTGGATGATGAAATAATAAGCAAGGTGTTGAAATTTGCGGATGATACAAAAGTGTTTAGAAGGATTAAAAGTGATGGAGATAGACAGCATTTACAAGATGATCTTGACAGGTTGATCAAATGGTCTGAAAAGTGGCAAATGCTGTTCAATTTTGGGAAATGTAAATGCCTCCACACAGGACATGGGAACGAAGAAGTAGAATATACAATGGGGGTTACTGTACTAAGTACTACTGTAAAAGAAAAGGACTTAGGGTTAACCATTAGTGCTGATATGAAGGTTTCAGAGCAGTGCGGAATTGCAGCTTCAAAGGGAAATCAAATCCTTGGATTAACTAGGCGAAACATAACGTATAAGGAAAAAGAGCTAATAATACCGCTGTACAAAACAATAGTTAGGCCTCATTTAGAATATTGTATTCAAGCGTGGAGGCCATATCGCAGGAAGGACATAGATATCCTAGAAAGAGTGCAGAGGAGAGCAACTAAAATGATACCAAAACTGAGGGATCTTAGTTACGAAATACGCCTACAAAAATGCGGTTTAACAACACTAGAGACCAGGAGATTGAGAGGAGATCAGATAGAAGTGTTTAAAATATTGAAGGGTTATGAAAATATTGATAGAAATATTTGTTTCTCAGTTAAGAAAGATAGAAGGACTAGAGGACATGAACTTACATTGGCAAAGGAGCAGAGTAGATTGGATATAAGAAAGTTTTCATTTTCACAAAGGACTGTGAATGAATGGAACAGATTACCTGCTGATTGTGTGGGTGCTAGTAGCGTGAATATGTTTAAAAATAAAATCGACACATACCTCAGACGGGCGGGATACACATAGATAAAAGGGTCGGACTCTCGATAAGCCAAAGGGCTTCCTTGTCCACCTGCCACCTAGAGTTAATTCTCTGGGTGGCAATCTTGTTAAATCTTGTTAAATCTTGTTAACTGCCAAGGGAAACTGAAACTGATGCAATGTACTTCTGCGCCGCCTGACGCTCGAAGATGGTGCCTACATTAATTAACCGTATCCGTTGAACAAACGAACAGTTTGGTCGAATGTTGCTCCGGTAATAACACATTTGTACAAACGAGTTGGCAACACACTAGTCTGAAAGGAGTGGTGGGGGAATCAACTTAAAAGTATTTGCTTACCAGCGAATGGTTCGGGCGTATCGCCTACCGACGCCGGTGGCATGCCGTTAGCACTGACCCAACCCAACGCATCTCCACGAATACCCGATTGTTCAGCGTCTGGGATGCCTGCAATAAATGCAGCTTACATTACTCAAAAAGGAAATATGCAGTTGTTCGCATAATAAATCAATATGAAAACTAAAATAAACAACAACAGGAAATTCGTTATTTAAACGAAGTAGAAAATGCACATTATTATTACGTTGTTTAAATTTTGATAAATTTCTATTTTATAAGAGCAAGTATATAAAGGAAACACAGTAGATTTGTAAATAGTCGATACCATAAATGTAAATAGAAAAACGTGTGCTTACCAGAAATTTTATTGTACTAACATAGTTATTAATTTATTATATTTAAAGTGGTATATTAACTAACATAAACAGCTGTTACCCCAATAATAACAACGAATAGTGCGGGTGTTGTTATGTATAATCCAATAACTATGTGCGTACAATAGTCACTGTGTTCGTGCTTTATGTGAATAGAATAATAACACGTTTAGATGTTATAATTGTTCTACGAGTAGAACAAGCCGCGAAATGTCGCGTCTTTCCCTGGGTTTTATTGATATTCTTGTGTTTGAAAAGATATATTTTTTTCTTTTTCAAACGTTGTTTAAATTGAAACATTTTGAATGTTGACTTTGTATTGATACATATGATACATAATGATACAATTTATCTGAGGTGCCTGGATTACTTTAGCAACGCAACAACCTATGAAAATAAGGTGGCGTTATGCACAGCACAATCAATATAACAATGCGTATCTTATTGTCTAAGTAGATGTAGTTGTGTGAAAAAAGGTGTGTTTCTGTACATTATAATTGTGCACACCTTTTTCTTTACGTCATATCCTCTAAGCAACGTTGTTTCGCAGTGGTCTGCAAAAGCAATACTATTATATACTACAAGCACTTACATTGTTTCAGCCATATAAAGATAAGTTTAATTGATTAAGAGTGTAACGGAGATCACCATTAATATAAACAGGAGTTAGCCGTATTGAGCGGTAATCTCCCTTAAAAGTTTATTATATCGGAATCATTAGGTGATACAACATTATGCAATTAAACTGCTGCTTCACTCTCGTACTGAGGCTGCTCCGTCGCCTTGTCACGTGCCAGTTGAGTAATGGCAACATAGTTCGGTCGACTGTAGTATTGTCTACTTGTCATACATGTCATTCTACCAAACGACTCACGTGTTTTACTTTTTGTTGGATAACTTGTCTATTCGATATGGCACATACACTCAACTACTGTGTTACATTAATTGATACACACAAATTGGTGTCCATATTTTTACTGACGATATTTGAAAGTTTGTGTGCGGTAAAAGGTAAGTCAGTAAAAGGAATGACTCAGATCTTAGAATCAATTTATTTGATCATTAAATACGATGCATATACAATGGATAACGTAAGTAATAAATACGATCGGGAGACTCCCATATATAGTGTAGTGAATTAACAAATGCAAAAAAGAATTCAATATGTCTGATGATCCGATAGCAGCAGCAAATTATCTACCATTAGTAATGATCAAATTGTGTGTATAAATTAATAATGTTCAGTCACTCCCTCATTGAAAATCATTGCACTCTTTAGATTCGTAAGGCAGCATTAACAAAACAGGTTTAACGCTTATCGTTACACCATGTGGAACTTACGTATGGCCATAATGTATGGCTTCTGTATTTTCCACAACTAGTGTACAAAAACGTTATGTATGACAGATATAACAAAATGTTTCATGTGACGATTCGACGGTAAAATGAGCATGTGCTTTCGCGTGATTGCGTGCTTGTGTGTGCGTTTATGTGTGTGTGTGTGTGTGTGTGTGTGTGTGTGTGTGTGTGTGTGTGTGTGTGTGTAATACTCACAACGTTTAAGCGCAGAAGACATGGTTCACAGCCTTCAATCCAGTCTTGAAAATAGTGGTGTCCGCCGAACAATAGATACAGTTTCCAGGGGCGTAAGGAATTTGGTTGAAGCAGTCGTTGCTGATGATGCCTTGATGAATGCTACCACTAAACGACACCATCTTGTAGTGAAGTGTTCGACACCAAGTCCCAGTCATCGAAGTCGATGCAGAACATCAGTGGGTCTTCAACTGTTGGACACAATTCAATCCAAAACTGAACAAATGTCATACATATTAATATTTAATTTGTTAAACCAATATGTACGAGATATGTTGAAAATCATTAAATTACTTTCGTTAGTGGCAACACATGAATATCAACAAAGTAATAAGATAATTTAATTAGGTTTGTTAACAGCTTCCTTCATTGAGATTATATCGACTACTAAGATGATGGTGATAGAAAATATCATGTTGATTGCGATTCGATAACGGTGATGATGATTACGATTTTTGTAGTATTACTACTACTACTACTACTACTACTACTACTACTACTACTACTACTATTACTACTACTACAGCAACAGCAGCAGCACCAGCAGCAGCAAGAACAACAACAGCAACAACACCAACTACTACTACTACTACTAAAACAACTACAACAGCAACAGCAACAGCAGCAGCAGCAACAGCAGCAGCAACAACAACAACTACTACTATTACTACAACTACTATTACTATTACTATTACCTCTACTACTACTACTGCACGTAATACGATAGTAGTATTACTGCTACAACTACAACAACAATAACAACATCAAAATCAACACTAACAGCAACCACAACAGCAAAAACAACAACAACAACAACAACTGCTGCTACTACTATTTCCAAAATACATAAGATAAGTTGACATTTTTCCATTTATAAATTATTTTTTACTTACTAGGGTTGGTGAAATTCAGTAGTTGATAGCGTGCGTCTGGATGTAAAGGTAAAGGTAAGTTCTTATATAGCGCAGTAACCAGCCACGCTGCAATTAATGCGCGAAGACTATTCGTACACAAATATCCACCACTGACTATAGCCAGGTACTCATTCATACAGCTGAGTGAACTGAAGCAATGTAGAGTAAACGAACTTGCCCAATGTTCGACACCGCCGCACAGGATTCGAACCCGCGTTCTCTCAATCGAGAGTCCGGAGGTCTTACAGCTGCGCTACTGCGCTCCACTACTACTGGGTGCAACCAGGACTGTAATCGACCTGCACACAGGTGAGTAGTTCCTGGTTCCAGAATGTGCACTTGGAACACACCATGTTTAAGGTGTTCCAGCCTCTCTTGCCGTCAGGATCACACAGGTGTTCGGGTCAGCCGCGAAACCTGGAGTGCTCTTAGTCTTATTGTAGCACAGATGGCATTGTACTGGAAACCATGGAAAAACTTTTCGATAAACATTAAAGCCTACAACACTACTCACAGCGGCATCCCTGAATTCATGTATTAATGCTTCAGTATATAATATCTGCCACAGAACAACCGAATGCACCTTGTCTCCATATCATTTACAAAATGGCTGGTAACTGTGAACACTGACTGAAAAATATTGAGAAACGCTACGTAGGTAATGTACAATGGAATAAAACATACACGACATTGTTATACAATGTTGAACAATCCTTACACTGTATAATTGTTGTCAAAGCTTTACACATGGATGTCTTTCAAAATATAAATAACCATTTCATATTAACGGTAAGTAAAACATCGATATAGAACACGTTATAATTGTTTGTCGTGCAATTACCAAAAGGGGGACGTTTTAGTGGAAACACTGAACAAAATTACTAAAAAACATAAAAATAATGAAAAAACATATTACCAAATCAATTTCAGAATCGATAGTGGAATAAGTGTGGTGGCTTTTTGTGAACAAATAGGATTGGAAGTAAACTTGCATTATTATTACTGTATGTCAATGTTTCATGAAATATAATCAAGGGGCGCAGTAATAAGGACGACAATAGAGAAGTTAACGCGTCTTACGTTGAGCGTCGAACGGGTCACCTTGGTCGTACTGCTCGCAGCAGTTCGGTGGCATGATAGAGGCCAATGGTTCATCGACGACGAGTGTTGAGGGAAGCCGAGACATTCTGTATGACTCGCACTTTGGTCACACGTTCTTTGTGCTACTATACGATAATAACAACATATACGCATGACGTCATTTGTCGGAAACTTCCTAATTAACAAACGAATTACGAGTTTTGTGCTGAACAAAGTATATATAGCCAGACGGCATTAGTTTACTTCGTTCACAATTTATTATTAGACAATTAATTAACTATGTGTCAAGTACGTAGTGTGGTAAAATACAACAACATATACTGTTGATCTCATCAGTTATTTTCAGCGTCAGTACTGCGTATAATTGTAACTATTATTAACATACAATTTGGTAAGCACATTCAAATAATTCGATAGAAAAACCAGTGTGCCAAAATGCTATTTTGCTGTAGAAGAAAAAGTAAAGCCTATTGTGGGGACGTAATCCTGCAGAATGTGAATCTAAAATCGTGGCAAAATGTTCATGTACGTATCATACCAGAAACTCTTATGGTCAGCGCAACAAGGGCAATTCCCATTGTCTTCCTCGCCATGGTTGCTCTATCAATCAAAACAGGCACATTTTCCTTGCTAAAAAACGCAGGCTCTTGAACATATGTTACATGGGTAATATTGTTACCTACAACACGTTCTCCCGTTTTCACAATTGTTTTCATGTAGTTAAAAACAGAAAGAAAGACAAATGCTATATACTGTTTTCTTAAATTCGTTCGTGACAGTGTTAAAATGTATACATTGTTAATGTACGGGCCGTCATTCCTTCGTCATTGTCCATATTTATCAGATTAAAACTTCATGTAATGAAATAGGTAAGATAAGAGATAAGATAATATACATATATTGATGATTATAGTTCAATACATAAATCACACATAATGAACCACACCTGACTCTTTCAATCACACATGGCTCATCTGGATCGTGAGAAGCGGCACTTCTTATAGTCGTCTGCTGTCGATGTGATATCCTCGGCAGCACTCCGTCTTTTAAAGCACCACAGCAATTAAATTACGCCTACGTTTTCGAATCGGATTTCGAAACGCGTTGCACTATGATCTCCGCGAAGGGTGGATTCAAAGACTGTAGAAGGAAGTCCTAATACTTCATTTGTTTATCATTGACCGCCATTTTGGAATCACGCATCCCAGCGCTCATAGCGGACGTGTGTCACGAGTCATTGCGTCTGTTGGTAAGAGCAGTCACGGCAGCTCCATTTGTGTCGCTTATGGCTGCAGTAATAGCAAACAAAAACAGCGTGATGTGTATTGAACCGGCTTCTGTATTCGAATTTGTCGGAAACGCCACCTCACTACCAGTGCCAAGTGGCAGTCAGCTGGATGTTCACCACCACAAACCTTTGTCTAAAAACATGTTAAAATAATTGTATCACTGACCCTAAATAATAAAATAACATGATTCGACACTAACAACTCTTATGCTCTGGCCACCATCTGTACGATATGCCAATGAAAGTCTCCTGATGGCCAGTTTGGTCAAGATACACATCACCGTATCAACTGTGATGAATATTCTTACACTTATTCATGTTACCATGGCTAATTGTTATGACTGAAATGTTGCAATTACCATGTTTTGTCTTAAATCATATGAATATTTCAAGATGTCTCGACGATAACTTAACACCAAACATATAGGCAAATATTCAGAATGTCATAATTTCACGAAATGTACTGATATGCTGCTAATATTTGGTATCTGATTAGAAAACTTGTCTAAGGAGGTAATAAAAGTCATTGCTGTGCTTAGTTCACATATAATATATTATGAATTCTTTTAAAATTCATAATTTATATTTTATAAGGTTCATATGGACAAATGTCATATAAAAATGTCCAAAATTAGGATAATGGTGTGCGTTATTGTGAATTTGTTTTACCTGACATAATTATGATTACTACCAGGACATTTTCATATTGACTTTGTCCCAAGCATAAGGATGAGCAAACACAGTTGAAAAATGCATCTTTACACAGTATTTTGGTTAAATTTCCTTCAGTATATCCTCGATTTTTAAATTGTCTCATGGTACTTTATGCTAATTCACATCTTATTTCAAACTTTGACATGTTTCGCATAATAAAACGCAGAAAAATGCAAGTTTTGATAACTTAAATTTGTTGGTCTCATTTCACAATTTATGTGCACCAGTCCTTTTTTTCTTAATTTATTTTGCATTATTTTTAGATGTTTGAAATGTGGATTGTACGTGGCCATACTTAACATGTAATAACAGTATACATTTTAATACCTGGAGAAATTGCGAAATGATTCGATAATAGTTCTAATTGCAATATATGTATCAAATCTGTTTGATTTAAGAGTATAAACATTAATCAGCAAAAGACTAGTATTAAAAAGATATCTATATTTGTATTATACAGACCAACGACCACACCTACGCAAGTGTTATGACTGCCGATATGATCACTCCTGGGCCGACCTTTAACCCAGCAGGTTAGTATAGTCCAGGTAATATATAGCATATTGATGTCGTTCTATTTCAGTGCAATAGTCCCTGCAATCTACAGCCCTTTCCAAAAGCGGGAGGGGCTGTATTGATGTATTGTATTAGTAATGATCATACCATATTGGAAATCTACTTTTTAAAAGTATTGTGCATTTATAAAAGTCACTATATTTAAAACGTATGTTTTGTCACACCATATATGATAAACATAGATTTGGTCTACCTTATATATACATACACATGTGTAAAATTGGTGTGGCTCCAATTACCAGTAAATAGAAATGAATATGGTTGTATAATTTCAGAAAATAATGGATTTGTAGCTTGAGGTAGAGCAGCTGGAACACTCTATCACCATGCCAGGTGACCTTCTACTGACCCCAGATGGGGTAGCAGAAGCAGCTGTTGCTTTGTGCATGAAGCCGGCTACTGCTGCATTCTTTGAAGGGCAGCTAAGAAACTACAACAGGGAAAACAATGGTTCATTGCACATATATTGACAAATATTTATGTTCATGTGAGTAGTAAAGGAGGTCCCTTAGCGTAGGCAACGTCGCGTCGCGGTGGAAGTGGAAAAGTACCCGGATGTAGGTCAAGGTCAAAGGTCACGGTCAAGTACCCGGATGTAGGTCAAGGTCAAGTACCCGGATGTAGGTCAAGGTCACGTGGCGCCCCCTGCCGGAATTTTTTCGGAACTAGAATAGCACGCCACCTAGCGGATTTTTTCGGAACTAAAATATTTCCCGCCACAATATAATCGCGTCCCCTGGCGGATAGTTGGTGAACTAATTATTTCCCACCAAAACCAAAAATAGCGCCCCTGTCGGATAGCTGGTGAATTAATTATTTCCCGCCAAAACCAAAGTAGCGCCCCTGGCGGATAGTTGGTGAACTGAAATATTTCCCTCCAAAACTAGATAGCGCCACCTAGCGGAATTTTTCGCGACTAAAATATTTCCCGCCAAAACTTAAAAAGCGCCCCTGTCGGATAGCTGGTGAACTAAAATATTTCCCGCCAAAACTAGATATCGCTACCTAGCGGAATTTTTCGGGACTAATTATGCAAGTGGTGCCATCTGATGAACAAGTTGTGAACTATATGTTCGAGTACTGCAAATATTCGTGTCTCTTGCACGCTTGCGTGCAATAGAGCCCCCTGACGGGTACATCACGAACTACAAACATCATCCCCTAGTGGACAAGTGAGCGAACCACATATGAGTACTGCAAATATTCGTGTCTCTTGATTTTTCTCGTCCATAAACACCTGGTGGATATATAATCATCAACTGAAAGCACCCCTGTTAGATAAGTGGTGAACTAAATAACTACTCAGCAGTCCGCGCTTGTGTACATTCTACTCAGCAGTCCGTGCTTTTGAATTTTCTACAATCCGTGATCTTTCGGCACGCCCACGTGACTTTTCGGCACATTCTCTAACTATATAAGCGCAGTGTTTTGCCAATCGGACCGTCATTCGTATCACGACGACAGCACTGTTAACATCATCATCATGTTGAAGACACCCTACTACCGACCTCGCAATGCGGCAGACTCGAGCGACGAGGACGAGCCGACGAGCCGACCCATCATGCCGGTGATCAACCGTCCTTCCGTGCCGTCGGAACCAGACGTCGTGGACGTCGTGGACATCTCGGCTCTAGAAGCAACGGTAAGCTCCGACGCAGTTATCAAGATCAGAGGGCTCCTCATCGATAGAGTACGCCAGCACACTCCCTTGTACATCGGGTGCAGGTACTGCAAGAAGCGTATGATTACCGACGATAGGGGACATTTGCAATGCGAACGACACGGTTACGTTGCTTCTGACGTGCATTTCGTGGTGCGCATGTGCTTTGTCGAGACAGCGACGGGCCGATCTATATGGCTGACTTTATTCGACCAGTGTATGGCTCCTCTCCTTGACGTGAATGCCGAGACGTTTGCTGTTATGGACGAAACGATGCAGACTTACAAACTGAACTCGTTGACGGGAACTCGTGTGTCTCTCACCATAAAGAAAACTCGACGAGATACTTACACAAACTTCAACGTCACTCGCGTGGAGGTGATACACTAGGCCGCGTATCCTGTTTCAGCCTCTCTCTGCTATCATCCCTGCCGATGTGACAACTTCCGCCGACACGACCGGTGTGACAACTTCCGCTCCTGGCGATGTGACAATTTCTACTCGCGCAACCAATGTGACAACTTCCGCTCCTGACGATGTGGCAATTTCTACTCACGCAACCAATGTGACAACTGCCGCTCCTGTCGCCACTGGTCCGAGCTTTACGCTTGAGTTTCCGGCGATAGAAATGAAGAAGACGATTGCACGTCACATAGCATGTGCCATCGTTGAACTTTCGAGACGACAGTGTCTCGCTTGCGAGATAGACGATCCTAGTCAATTTCATCACGATTGTATGTTACCCGATGACATTCTAATTTATATGCACTTTGACGAGGCTGTGGAGGCCATTAATTCGACTGCAGTGATGAAAGACTGGTTGTGTGTTTTGTTAGACGCGGGTTTGAAGCTATCCGACCTGACGTCCGATCACTTGTGTGCTATCGGGAGTTGGTTGCAAGAACTGTTTTCAGAGGAGTGGCGAAACAAATTAAAGCAAATTGTTCTGGCAGTAATGGAGGATGCTCTGTAAATCTGTCTTGTGGTTTTATGAGACCTTTGGTGACATTAATTCAACTGCAGAGAATGGAGCGCGACCTGTA